>OX421961.1:14699314-15145314 GCA_949128115.1 Anaspis maculata
CAGTATACAGATAATTGCGAAAAAATACGTAGGTAGTTATTTGTTATACTTATTCAGAAAAATCCGATTTTGGCAGAGCTCGGCAACATATTATTGAAAACAGTAAATGTACATCTCACCACTACGGCAAACCATTCGCTAACTAGTATATAAGGCGATATGCTTCTATTCATATCGGAATGCCACGTCACGAGATGACATGATACAAGGTGCAAATCGATGAAGGAATTTATGAGGAATAATTAACGAAAACGTCATTAGGTCAAATTCTCGTGGGACCTCAATTTTTTGCTGGCTGGTAAATTTCCCTTATTAACCTCTCATGTCGAATATAGGTCGGTAATCATGGCTGTGAAGGCTAGTGGTGGAAAAACAATATTATTGCAATATTTCTGTTATAGTAGAATTTTTTTATATCATTCTGACTGCTAGGACTTTTTCATCAAAATCACAAGTGATGGGCTGAAGCGCCGGGGGTATGGCTGTTGCAGGCGTCATCAACCGTAGCCGTAGCTTCTCAGCTTGTCATGGTATTTTTGCTTTCAAAAATCCTGATTCAGTGAATCAGTAGCTATTTACGATACAAGTGTTAAAAGTGACAGGTATTATTTTGTGAGCGGGGACGCTTGCAAAACCAGCGTTAGCGAGGAAATATGACGGGATCGCGCAGAATCATCGTTTTTTCACGTCGCTCATGACGACGTGTTAAAAGTGACGGGTACCATTTTACGCTTGTAGATAAAGTTCATTTGTGCACCAAGGGTTGCTAATAAACTATTGAACTGTTGAACTTTTGATATCCGCAAAAAAATCATCATATACTCAATGGTCCAGCATTTGCAGTACTGATATACCGAGTGGGCCAAAAAAAACCGCACAAAAGTTTTTTCCTTTTAAAATTTTTAATGGTGGGCCGATTTCGATGAAAGTGGTATCAGTGAAAAGCCAATTCAATAAGACGTCCAACTGACAAGTCAAATTGATCAAAACGTCAAAATCAAAGATGGCGGACGTAGCCGAAAATACCCCTACTTTGGTTACCGTTCTTTTTCAACAAAAGTAGTGAAAAATTAACAAATAAAATCATGATTGATAAGAATGGACCTTTTGCTACAATTCAAGACCACAACGAGCATAATCGGTTTGTTTTTCGCAAAGTTACACTTATTTGAAAATATGTCTGCTTAGCATGCTTCGACCAGGGAAGAAGAATTAAAAAAAAAGGTTTTCTTCTCTAAAATCATTAATTTCTGACGGATTTTGATAAAAATGGTACCGATAGAAAGCCAACTGAATAAGACGTCCACCTGACAAGTCAAAATCAACAAAACGTCAAAATCAAAGATGGCGGACGTAGGCGAAAATACCCCTACTTTGGTTACCGTTCTTCTTTAACAAAAGTTGTGAAGAATTAACAAATAAAAGCATGATTGGTAAGAATGGACGTTTTGCTACAATCCAAGACCGTAACGAGCATAATCGGTTCATTTTTCGCAAAGTTACAGTTATTTGAAAATATGTCTGCTTGGCATGCTTCGATCAGGGAAGAAAAATTAAAAAGAAAGGTTCTCTAAAATCTTCAATCTGCCGGATTTTAAAAAAAGGGTACCGATAAAAAGTCCAATAAATAAGAAGTCCATGTCAAAAGACAAAATAACCGAAACGCAAAATCAAAGATGGCGGACGTGGCCGAACCTACTTTGGTAACCGTGCTTTTTGATTTTTTCGTTAGTGAGTGAGTACGTGACTGAGTGAGTGAATTCGTGAATGACTGAATAACATCATCAACTACAACAATACAAAAATAATTCATTTATTTAAATTCCTTAAAATTTCACAACAAAAACGCTAGAACTACTAAAACTAATGAAACTGGCCCTGCGAAAAAATAAATAAATTGTTAAAACATGACATCTGATTTGTGCACTACTGCACCAGAGCACATCACCACTTACTCCTTGAATGTGCCCCCCTTGTGCAGTTGCAACTGCCAACACCCTCCTCCTCCAGATGTTGATTGCGGCTCTGATTGAATCTTGGGGAAGCTCTTCCCAGTATCGGATCAAAGCCTCCCTTAGTTCATCGATATCATTAAAAGTGTTTCGCCCATTGTCGTGGAGCCTTTGTAAAAAGTAGGGCCAAACGAAATAATCAAGTGGATTAAGGTCTGGGCTGCAAGGTGGCCACTGCCTTGGCTCTATGAAATCAACATTTTCGGCAGTCAAATGCGCTACCGTCGTGGCTGCCGTGTGGGCAGGCGCACCATCCTTAGAAAAAAAAAAATCAGCATTTTCTGGCGCAGCACACATATTACTTACCACTAGTACCGTCTTTATTTTAGTCGAAAATTTTAGCACCTTACCTGCATAAATGTAAAATTTGGAGTGATGGCTCTGATTTGTGGTAAAACGACCTGGAGAATTTCATTCTGATAATCATGCGCAGTTAGCCGCATACCCTGCTCCAAAAATATAAGGGGAAGTTTGTGATTGGCACTTACTCCTGCCCAAACCATCAAAGAGGGAGCATAGTGCTGAAGTTCCCGATTTAATCGGTCCAGTGGGACATCGCTCTTTCTAACTTCAGTCGGGATGTGCAGGCGATCATTTTGCGGGTGTTTCGGGGGATTGATGTTAAAATTTTTCTCATCGGAAAACCAAATATAGTTGATGGCATTCCGTGTCTGGAATCTCCGCAAAAGATGCCTACAGCGAGAAAATCTTCTTGCCTTCACCAGATCATTAAGTTTTTGTACATAGCCACGCTTAATGACTTTTAAATTAAGCCTGCCTTTTACTATCCTTCTAACTGAAGTTCGAGAGATTCCTGAAATAAATGTCAAGACACAAAGTCAATATACCCACAAGAACTTTGATCTTTACAGAGAATACCCCAAGAAGTATTGAAACAGGCAGTTTTGAATTCTAGGTATTAGTAAATAAAAGCATTTCTAAAAATGTAAATGTAGTTACCTGTCACAGTCGATACCTGCCTTACAGTTTTGCTTGTGCCCGGTCTATTTTCCGGACTACATATCAGGTCGCTTATGTGGTTAGCGTTCTCCTATTTCATCAAAAATGTAATTTAATAATGGTTTTATTCAGGACTGTATTCACTTACTTCAGTATTGATGGTTTGTGGTCTGCCACTACCACGCTTCCGATCAGCTGAACCCGTCTCCCTGATTTTTTTGGCCAGATCGTAAATCGTTCTTATCCGAAAGCCTCTTTCAGGGAAATTTGCAACGATTTGTGCTACGGTTTGACCAGCATTTAACAGTGCTTTTATAAGGACTTTGTCTTCTTCAGACAACATTTTCACTGTGAAATAAAGAATCACTTCCAGATTTTTCACACTGATTATTATTTGCAGCATTTCCATGGTAACCAGCGTTTTGTTTTGTCTCAGCCACTGTGATATTCCCTATTTAATTGTAAAAAACTTATCTGGAGAAGACGAAGTCCAACAATAGAGTGCTGGTCTACGACCTTAAGACAAATCGTTGCAAATTTTCCGAAAATAGGCTTCCGGATAAAAACGATTTACGACCTGGTCAAAAAAGACGGAGGCAAGTTTATGCAGATAAGATTTTAAAGAAGAAAACCTTTTTTTTAATTTTTCTTCCCTGATCGAAGCATGCCAAGCAGACATATTTTCAAATAACTGTAACTTTGCGAAAAATTAACCGATTGTGCTCGTTGCGGTCTTGGATTGTAGCAAAACGTCCATTCTTACCAATCATGATTTTATTTGTTAATTTTTCACAACTTTTGTTAAAAAAGAACGGTAACCAAAGTAGGGGTATTTTCGATTACGTCCGCCATCTTTGATTTTGACGTTTTGTTAATTTTGACTTGTCAGGTGGACGTTTTATTCAGTTGGCTTTCTATTGGTACCATTTTTATCAAAATCCGTCAGAAATTAATGATTTTAGAAAAGAAAACCTTTTTTTTAATTTTTCTTCCCTGATCGAAGCATGCTAAGCAGACATATTTTCAAATAAGTGTAACTTTGCGAAAAACAACCCGATTATGCTCGTTGTGGTCTTGAATTGTAGCAAAAGGTCCATTCTTACCAATTATGATTTTATTTGTTAATTTTCCACAACTTTTGTTAAAAAAGAACGGTAACCAAAGTAGGGGTATTTTCGGCTACGTCCGCCATCGTTGATTTTGACGTTTTGATCAATTCGACTTGTCAGTTGGACATCTTATTTAATTGGCTTTCCACTGATACCACTTTCATCGAAATCGGCCCACCATTAAAAATTTTAAAAGGAAAAAACTTTTGTGCGTTTTTTTTTGGCCCACTCGGTATCGTGAGCTAAAGCTTGCTACTGCTGATTTCTCTAGTTTTTTAGCCCGGAAATTCCAGACAAAAAATCGATAAAACCTCAGAAAAACTGGGGAGGTTTGCATACACAGGTTCACTAAGATGTCTTGAACATAACACTGAAATTCCCAAACTTTCCCATGTGCACGTCATTTTTTTTTCATGTCTTACGCTTAGTTTTGCTGGAAACATCCAATATGGCCCGGAAAGAGTTGAAAACTGGCATGCACGCTTGATAAAGCGTGTTAAATAGCATAAAAAAATTTCAAAACCTATGTCATGTATTTTCAGAGGAAGAGGTAAATATACTTCTTCTTGCAGTACACATCCTGTTGACGCCCAAAAATGCTGAAAATTGGCGAAGAAACCGAGCAAAGTGTGTTGATTAAAATCCTAATTTTCCCAAACTTTCTCATTCCCACTTCATGTTTTCTCAAAGAGAGAAGGTGTAATGCACATTCCCGCCGATATCATTTGTTAAAAATTGAGAAGAGCTTAAAATTCATGTCAATTCACTGGTACTTGTGCTGAACAATATAATAGATTTCCTTATTTTTCCGCTATGCGCTTCATGGTTCGATTAGGGAAAAGATTTTCATTACCTACTCTTAACTGGAATCATACAATTAAAACCGGAAATTTGCATGCAAGTATGATAAGTTACACTTGACAAGATATTGAAATCCCAAATTTTTCTCATGTGCGTACTCAACGTTTTCCCTAATTTCAGGAAAAAAACGTACTTATTAAATAAAAAAAAAATATTTTTTTCCTCCTTATCGGCGCACATTGGCCATAGGAGTTTTGCCTTTATTTACTCGGTACAATGATAGTGAAAAATTGCAAATTAGACAGCACAAACATCCAGACTTCTTCCGGGAATCGAACCCGGGGCTCTCGTGGTCGCAGGCAGCCACAGAACCACCTGCGCCACGGGACCGTCTTGAAACGTACGTATTACACAACTCCATATAGGTGTATGGCGGCGGCTGTCATCGCCAGTAGCACAGTGGTTGACACATTGGTTTTTTAAATTAAGCAAAAATTTTGTTTTCGTGTTTGACATTCCCAACAGGGCGAAGTGAAGGTTTCAATCGAACAATCAGTTTTGATATTTACATATTGTAAGACAAGATTTCATCAGTATTGTGCCTTCACGAGCTTCTGGAATGCTCGATATGAATTAAACTAAAAGAATAATAGCTAAGTCCAAAAAATGTTGTCGATTGGTTCTAAAGGAAACATTTCGAAACAAAAGACATCAGCAAAGGATATACAGGAGTTCCAAAGGTTATTCAACTGTATACGAGCCCCATATTGATGTGCCTTATCCAAAGTAGTACAAATGAATCAATCAAAATGTTAAAATATACTCTGTATAACAAAAAGGGACGATACAAAATGGAAGTAGTGAAGCATACCTGATGCAAAAAAAAAACGGCCTTTACATTTAAAAAAAAAGAACAAGAATTATTGATTTATTTGAATGTTATTAGTCCTCAAACTTGACTTTACAATGTTTATCTAGTCAAATGGGGAAAAGTAGAGAGAAGTAACTGTCGGAGTTTCAGAAATTTGACAGGGATGTTCGCTAAGGTATACTAATAAACACACTAAAAGTCCCCGCCTCTACCTGTTGTGCTCGAGCCGCCATCTTGGAAAAATGATGATAAATTTGATCGAAGGACCATTTTTCCAAGATGGCGGCTCAAGCGCAACAGGTAGAGACGGGGACTTTTATTGTGTTTATTAGTATACCTTAGCGAACATCCCTGTAAAATTTCTGAAACTCCGACAGTTACTTCTCTCTACTTTTCCCTATTTGACCGGCTGAAATTTGTAAAGTCAAGTTTGAGGACTAATAACTTTGAAATAAATCAATTAATTTTGTTATTTTTGCCAGCAATGTAAGGGCTGTATTTTTGGCATCAGGTATGCTTTACTACTTCCATTTTGTATCGTTACTTTTTGTTATACAGGGTGGATTTCAACATTTTGATTGATTCTTTTGTACTATTTTGGATAAGGCACACCAATATGGGGCTCATATACAGTTGAATAACCTTTGGACCTCCTGGTTATCCTTTGCTGATGTCTTTTGTTTCGAAATGTCTCCTTCAGAACCAGTCGACAACACTTTTTGGACTTAGCTATTCTTCTTTTAGTTTAATTCATATCGAGCCTTCCAGAAGCACGTGAAGGCACAATACTGATGAAATCTTGTCTTACAATATGTAAATATCAAAACTGATTGATGTTCGATTGAAACCTTTACTCCGCCCTGTTGGAAATGTCTAACTCGGAAACCAAATTTTTGCCTAATTAAAAAAAAATAAAAAAAATATTTTCGCAATTTTTTTCTATCTCAACTGTCACGTCTAGCTTTGATGTGAACTGCCAACATCTTCACAAATTTTGAAGACAATTTCTCTAGCCATAGGCAAAAAATCGCTTATTTTTTGTTAATTTAATTTTATCAATATCAACAGATACGAGAAAAAAATCGGTATGAAACACATTTTGTAGACAATTTTATAGCCTTGATTTTTTATCAAACTTAATTGAATATCTCTGATGATTAGCGGAATATAAGCAGAAAACTGGATCGAAGGACCAATTTTCCAAGATGGCGGCTCGAGCTCAATAGGTAGAATTAAGGACTTTTAGTATGTTTAACAGTACACCTTACCGGACATTACTGTCAAATTTCCAAAACTCCAACAGTTTTTTCCCTCCAGCTTTCCTTATTTGACTGGCCTACAAGTAAGGTCTGCTTTTTGTTTGTTAAGTATTTTCTCGGTTGTAGAAGTTTACCCGCTGAAATCGAGACACCTTATGCAATAATGCTAGGGACCTATGATTGGTTTTTCTACTTGAATCTTATCTAATGGATTTGTAGTGTCTAACTATTCTAATATTCATATTTTTGTTTCAGGTATGTATCAACAACTGTTCAATCTGACGACACTAGTTATTATACCCTGAATTATCGTAAGTGGAGCCATTCTTAACTTATCACACGCTGAAAGATTCTCGACCCGCTAGTCCAGCTTTGAAGTATCATTCACATAGAGCTCATTGGTCATTCACAATCGTACATAGCGTAATTTGATGAAAACCTGGCTATCACTTGATTACAGAACAAGAATTATATCTCAAACTTTGCAGTGCCAGAAGACTGGATCAGAATCTCTACATACTTGCGAGAAGCTGAATGAACTTTACTCACAACCACTATGGTAATTGATTCATTACATACCTAGTAGGAGGTCGGGAAAAGACCCATTGCCGACCTCCCGAGAAAGTGAAGAAATGGTTGCTTTAGAAGAGAAATTCCAAAATATGCACCCAACCAAACAATACGTGTGTTAATCAGTATTTCCTGAACCACGTTTCAGCAAAATTGATCGGCCTATCTGGAAGTTATGACAAAAAGTTAATTTTCTGATTTCAACTTTTGAACGCCTGTAATCCTGCAAGCTGAGTACATGGTTGTGAGTAAAATAGTATACATACTCTCGACGGTAAATACATCATTCCAGCTTCGGGCTAGAGCCTCCAGGCAAAGCCTGGACTTCGTTGGTGGGCTCAACAGAGAGACGCCATTAGGTCAAATTTGGAAGATGATCAAAAGTGTGAGAAATACTGGATTTAAAGCCGGTACTCAGGTGTTGGATGAGGATATTATTGAAAAAATTCTGGATAAATTAGCTCCACCCCAAGTAAGAAATCAGTGCATGAATCTACTTCTACCCGTGAATAATAATCTCGATAATAACTTATTAGATGAGCCTTTCACTCTTCGTGAAATTGAAAAGGTTTGCCAGCAAACAAAGAAAAATACTACTCCAGGAATCGACAGAATCACCTACACCATGATTTCTAATTTGACTCTGCAAGCCAGAACTTTGCTCCTGGAAGTCTTGAACAGTTGGTGGGAAACAGGTATTGCGGTGGATCAGTCGAAAACCATTGTAATCACGCTTATTAAAAAACCCCTTGAACCAAACGACCATCCATCTTCGTATAGACCTATCTCGCTTATGTCGTGTTTGACAGAATTTTTTGAAGGGATGATAAAGATCAGAGTGGAATGGTTTTGCGTACGTCAGTGGTTTTGCGAGTCGAATGCTTTGTTACCTGAAGGGCAGTATGGTTTCAGAAGAGGGAAATGTACGCAGAAAGCATTGGAAAGGCTGGTGACTGATATACAGGTAGCTTTTTCAAGAAATGTTCATGTGGCTTGTTTATTTGTGGACATTAAAGGGACATATGATGCGGTTAATCTGGACATTCTGAGAGAGAAGTTGGCCGAACAAGGATTCTCAAATAAGGTGGTAAATAATATCTACAATTTGTATATGGATAGAGTTATATATGTACGGGACCATCCCAACCAATTACACGGGCCTAGAAGTCTCAGTCAAGGTCTACCACAAGGTTCAAAGTTTAGTCCTTCTCTTTTCAACTTGTACACTGCAGACGCTCATTCGTTAGGCGTTGATGGGACAAAATGTATTCAATTTGCTGATGACTTTTGTTTTTACACCATAAATGAAACTTTCGAAGGTTGCGTTGATAAGGTAAAGAGTGTAATGGAGGACTTGGGTCCTTGGCTGGACTCCAATAATTCTGAACTTAGCCAGGAAAAGTCGGCGGTGATGTTTTTTAGCGGGCATCGTACTGATTTATACGATCGATTGGAGAACCAAAGATTCAGCTTGAGTGTAGTGGAAACCTATAAGTACTTAGGAATGGTCCTAGACAAAAAGTTGCTTTGGACTAGCCACATTGAAAGTCTCAAGGGGAAATGCGAGAAGGGCTTGAATGTATCGAGAGCGGTGTCTGGACAAGATTGGGGTGCAGACCCAAGAACTTCTATTTTGTCTTATAGGGCCTATATCCGATCGATTTTGGATTATGGGAGTATATTGTATGGATCAGCATGCAAGTCTAACCTACTGAAAGTTGAAAGAATACAAAATAGAGCGCTTAGGATCTGCTTGGGCGTAATTAGTCCGGTGGTTAAGCGTCCTAACTATGCATTTTGAGCTTAAGCAATGCGCTTCTGGGGTTTGATTGGGGGTCCCTCAACCTTAATTTCAAGAGTTGGAGACATTGGTGCACTCGATGCGGAGGGGGTCTGGGGGCCCCTTGAAAGTTGAAGGTGTGGGGCTTCCCACCAAATCACCATACCACCACGTAATTTCTACTTGGATGTCATCAAACGACTCTAACCTACACATTGACAACATTTGTTACCATGTCCCAACAGTTCTTCACACTGAAAAAAATTAGTTCTTATGACAGATCGGAAAAAACAGTTTTTCTCAATTTTTCATCCCCATAACGAATAAACTGCCAGGTGTAGTGTCATTTTGGAGTAAACGGCATCCTCTGATTTCATTCACCGAGTCAAAATGTTTGTGAGACCACCACGCAAAGAATGACACGCCAAGAAGTGAGCATTTTTGAGCACCTCATTTAACAGTAGTTTCTTGGCTGATACCAATCGATATGATTGATAATTTTGTCATGGATCAATAACTTGAACTCTTTTGTAACGGTAATGCATGTGAATGAAACTCGACACGAGCGTGGAGGCTTGGAAAAGAAATAATTTTCTCCAGCGGTCGAATTTATTTCACGCCTACTGAGCGTTAGTTTGTTGGGCTCAGGCAGGCAGCGTTTGGATAGCTTTGGAAGCAAAATTTCTATATCTTTCTGAAAAGTTGAGCAGTTTAATTCTGGAAATCGATTTATGAATCATCAATGATTGTTTTGCCGGTCAGTACCCACATGGTGGTTAACTGCAGAGGTGATGGCTAACGGCGGAGGCGAGGGCGGAGGAAATTCAACGTCCAAGATCTTATTTTCTGCCACTATGACAGTCATTTTCACGGTTGTTTTTATAAAATTATTTCTTCTCCAAACATAAGAAAACTTACACGTACAAAATGATAACAACCTTGAAGGTTGGTAGAGGAAAATAGAAAATAACACTTTAAAAGTTGAATGCCCTCCGTCGTCAGCCATGATCCCTGCAGTTAATCCCCATGGGGGTACCTACTGACTGTCAAAATAATCTTTGATGATTCTCAAATCAGTTTCCAGAATTATGCTACTCAGCTGCATAGACAGATATGGAAATTTTGTCTCCGAACCTATTCAAACGCTGCCTGCCTGAGTCCAACAAACTAACGCTCAGTAGGCGTGAAATAAATTCGACCGCTGGAGAAAAATTTTTTTCCCAGGCCTCCACGCTCGTGTCGAGTTTTATTCACATGTATTACCGTTACAAAAGAGTTCAAGGTATTCATCCATGTCAAAATTATCAATCATATCGATTGGTATCAGTCAAGAAACTACTGTTAAATGAGGTGCTCAAAAATGCTCACTTCTTGGCGTGCCATTCTTTGCACGGTGGTCTCACAAACATTTTGACTTGGTGAATGAAACCAGAGGATGCCGTTTATTCTAAAATGACACCAAACTTGGCAGTTTATTCGTTGTGGGGATGAAGAATTGAGAAAAACAGTTTTTTCCGATCTGTCATAAGAATTAATTTTTTTCAGTGTGAAGAACTGTTGGGACATGGTAACAAATGTTGTCAATGTGTAGGTTAGAGTCGTTTAATGACATCCAAGTAGGAATTTCGTGGTGGTATGGTGATTTGGTGGGAAGCCTCGCACCTTCAACTTTCAAGGGCCCCCCAGACCCCCTCCGCATCGAGTGCACCGATGTCTCCAACTCTTGAAATTAAGGTATGGGGATCCCCAATCGAACCCCAAAAGCGCATTGCTTAAGCTCAAAATGCATAGTTCGAGCTTTTTTTGGCGCTTAACCACCGGACTAAATGAGATCGTCGCCGTTTGAAATTCTCAGGGCTGAGGCCCAAGAACCTCTTTTATGTTTAAGAAGGAAATACCTAGCGGGAAAATATGTTGTCAATTTGAAGTCTTTGGATAGAACAGGTTACAGAATAGCATATAATCTCTCTATTGAAGTGTTGACTAACAAGTTTTGGGAAAGGAAGAATGCCCCTTTGATAGCTGAGGTTTTGACGGAAATTAAAGATATACTTGATGAAGTCCAAACTCAGGATAAGTTACCTATTTTTGATGTCGGGTTTGATTGCCTCATGACCAAACCAAAGGTTTTCATACCCGAATACACCGAGTACCTCACTAATAACAGAAACACCCTGAATCATTTTGTAAAACACCTAGAGGCAGAAGTATGTATCTACGCAGACGGATCCAAGACAGAACAAGGTGCTGGTAGTGCCTTCTGGATTCAGGCTGAGAATGAACAATCTCAGTTCAAACTGGGAAAACTCAACACGATTTTTACAGCGGAAATTTTTGCGGTAGTGAGAGCTCCAGAATGAATTCTGATGGGAACGGATGAGAAAGGCTATGCAATTGTTTCTGACTCTCAAGCTGTGCTGAAAACCTTGAAAAACTTTGGTATGAATTTCTGCAGAGATCGATTGATTTGTTAAATAATACTCGATTTTGCGTCCGTGGGAATTCCCGATTTTGTGATTGGCTCCAGCCTGTGGTTTTGCAATTATTACTCACGACCACTAACCCATGGAGTCAAGATAATCGTGATTATTCAAAAGCGCTCATTAAATGTGTGTATTATTTATTAAGAGAAGATGAAAAATTTGTTACATTCATACAATAATGTCTTAGGCCGGTCTTTTCGTATCAGTATCTCCTGGCTATCCTTGAACTGGAAGGCAAACGCCATGGAAACATTTGTTGTGGCAATTGTATCCACGGTATTTGACTTCCAGGCAAAATCTGATATGGGTATACCGGCCCTGGGTCAGTCCAAATTGAAATCAGGTTGTTCTTTCAACTTAATTCGGTAAGACACCGAGTTGCTATCATCATACTTCACCTTCCTCAACATCTTCATAACTTCAGACTTCATGCTAGGCACAAAGTTAGGGAATACCGTCCCACACCACCCTTTCCTTGCCGTAGTCGTACCACCGCAGTCCACATCCACCGTGAATTCGTATCTTTTGGAGTTGATCGCCATCTGGTAAACATACATGGAGGATACATCACCAACATCGTACTTAAAAAGGAAAGATTCGCCGTTAAAAAATAGCACTTTCGTTCGGGTGATGCTGAGAGTGTCCGTCCTCCCCTCAATGTCTTCCCTGCTCCCCTCGTATATGATCGAGCTTTGGTGGTACTCGGCACAGTGATCGAAAAATTCGGCGTACTGATAATGGGGAGAAGGAAGCCCGACTTTGCAGCCCAAAAAGCATCGTTGCAGAGGAAGAACGCCACTCGATCTGCACAAGATTTCGTGTCTGCCCAGAAGCTTCGGTATCAAAGCGACTTTGCAACCGTGAATCTCTTGATATCGACACGGAAATCTGAAGCTGGCCGCTGCGCTTTCCAGCTGGAAAGCCCGGTCCTTGTCCAGTACCCCTCTGCACATCGGGCATGACGTGACTCGTACTTTGCATCGGTGGCATGTGGGATGCTGGTTTTCGCACGTGAAAATCAACCCCGTCATATATTGGAGGCAAACTTTGCATTCCAGTTTTTCTTTCGCCTCGTCATCCAGCGACATCCCCGGCGCGTTGTCCATCTTCACCAAGCGAAGAAACCTGGGAATTTGCCCGGTTTCTGAACCGATTGAACGCATTCGGGGATTTGCTGGAAGTCTTCGTTTTGGCTTTTTCACCTGAACCGGCCACGAGTCAAGAACAGACCCATTTTCGACAATCTCCAGCTGAAGAAGCTCTGCTGAAGTTCCGTGTTCGTTTATGCTGTACACTTCGCAGGAAAGGTGGTGTATCTTCCTTGAGTTCCTTGTGAGTGACACAATGTATGATTTAAACTCAACTTCGATCAGAGAAGTCTGCTCGTGCACCCCCAGATGATTTCTGTAGTCGTCCAGGTGCTCACTTTGGACGTGGTTGAGCATTTCAGAAATTTTCCTAAATGATCCGCAAAACAACGGACACTCCATAAAAGCCCAGCGGCAGATCGTTCCGTGCTCTTCGACTTCTTCCTTCTTCATCACTCGTTTGCAAAATTTAACAAACGACTCCATGATGTTGTAATCGATTGTTCTGTCCTGTTTCCAAACTTGTGGCCGTCTGCACTGCCTGCGGATGAGCAGTCCACCGTTCTAGATTACTGGAAAGGCCGACAATTATTTCGTTCACAAATTCTACGAAAACATGTCAAGAAGTACACCCACGCCCACACAAGTGACAACGAACTGCAACAGAAAGAAAAAGTTGTTAGTTCTCAAATCTTTTCAGTTAAAATTTGTCTTCTTAGTATCAGCGTGCCTGAGAAGAGCTTCTCTTATAGGGCAAGGGGTTAGACTTTCAGTAAAATCTGCATGCGAAGTTGCAAATTCTCTGTTTTCGGCGCTTCAATGTCTATCCATTTGACCGTTTTTCCATGATTCTTTTCCATAAGTCTCATAATTTAAGAGTTGTACCGGCTTCGGATTTTTGTATGCCGGATTAAGTATGCACCACTTCACTGAGAATCAGTACCTACCGAAATATCGTAAAGAAAATCTTCCTCTCAGAGCTGAAAAGCCGACCAATAATAATAGAGGTATTCATGAAACGACACTGGGGCCCTATCACGATAAGTAGAGCTTCACAACTGTGACGTCACGTTGCCTTAGTGACAACTATTCGACAACTCAAATTACATTAAAGCGAGCATTGAAGTGACGTAATTCTATTTCTCGAAGGATTTGAAACCATCCCTGAAGATCGATTTGAACACGTCGCTGCCGCGGTTCAAGGCAAGTGACACAGTATAAACAAGACTAGAAAGTGATTTTAGTCCCTTTGGTATAACATCAGTTGTCACTATAATTTGCCTTTGGCAGTCGTCTTGTGGTCGGAATACTTCATCTCAGAATAAAGTCGCGAACGGCCGACAATAATCTCCTCGCCTCAAATTATTCCTACAAGTTGCGAGGCTCTCGTGTGATTCCAGTACATTCGAGAGCCAACGCTTCTGATGGAGGTTCGATTCAGCTGGAGATCTCAATAAATAAGACGGGTGGATGAGGTGCAGACTTTCGAGAGCATGCTGGTATACATACAGGGTGATTCACAACTTGTGACTTTCCATTCACGGGTGAGCTCAGGATGTGCCAGAAAAACTATTTCTGAGGGAAAAAAGTTGAAAAAAAAATCCTGAAATATTGACTTATTTGAACTCAACATCGAAGAAAATTTTGGAGATCGCCGATGCAATGCCTCACGCGGATAATTCTAATCTGGTACTATGGAAACAACATAGTCAATAATAGTTGATCGATAATAAGGTATTATTGTTGAGAATGACGTTAGTTGAGCATTATTATTACCTATTCAACTAAAATTTACAAGTAGCGGGTACAAATACAGTTAGATAGGTAACCCGAGTGGATAATTGCGACCATCAACCAAACATAAGGGTCCTTACCTTATGTAATGGACAAAGAGACGAGGAAAGGGAGTAAGTCGAGGCATCATCAGTTGAGGTTGACACTGACAAATTATTTATTTTCACCTCCGATTATTGCTAAAGGAAAAGTGTTTACATAGAAACATTTTCGCTTATCGTTAAACTATTGTTGAATCGTATGTCTCATCAACAGATAGAAAAATAAACCCATTAGTCCCACATATGTTTGGCAAATTTTCATTATTTTTTTCCTCGTAAACCATATAGCTTTTTGAATTATTTTCAAGCACATGAAGGTAAGTTTTTGGGGCTCCATAACCCCTTGAAAGGAAAGTCATAAGTTGTGAATCACCCTGTATACGCGAATCTGATGGACGTTTTTGGAGCCAGCCGTCGCGTATCTACTAGCGGCGGTCAGTTTGGAATATGCCAGAGAGCCCACTGAATGTTCCCGTAGGCATCACTCGGAGTGTATGTATAAGCAGAGATGAGCCGGCCGGCACTAGATTGAATTCACAGCGACAACAGCGAGTGTCCGGCGAAGTTAACCAGAGCGATATACCCAAGTGCGAATAATAATCGTCAATTTTGACAATTTCAACATTTATTTTTGGAAAACCACGCTGACTTTTCCCCCAAAATGCGTTTTTCAGGTTTGTTAGGTTGAGAAAATACAATTTTGGCTCAAAATGGGTGTTTTCAGATCTTTTCTTGAACTTGCGCTTCCGAATATTCCGAATCCGGAAAAAAGGTCTCCTGAAAAACGTCCCCAGGAGATTACGTCCCATTTACATCCCCTGAAAATTACGTCTCCTGGAAATTACATTCCCTACATATTACGTTTCCTTGAAATTATGTTTCCTAGAAAAACACTTCAATTATTAGAACTCATCAAGGCCACAAACTGAATATAAAGAAAGACACAAAAAGGCTTATCAGGACTCAAAACGAGCATAAGTATCCCTAACATTTCTGCTAGTACACCGAACTCCAGGAGCACTAGTAAGAGTAAGCTCTTTTTAACCTTTATGTGATATTCGGCCAATTAGCCCCTATTGGGCCCTTCTCATTCCTCTAATATAATTTTTGAGACCTTATGAGTCCCTTTGTGTTTTTTATAGCTTTTGGACTTCAACTAAGGCCCTTTTTGCAGTCTTGTGTTGTCAAGAGCTCTATTGGGGCCCCTAATTCTGTCTTCAGTATAATTTGAAGCCCTGCTGAGTCTCCTTGCATTTTTCATGACTTTCGAAGCAGCAATCAGCGGTGTGCCATCATGTCATGTTAGGAGCCCTATCGGGCTCCCATTGTGTTTTCAAGTGTAGCTGGAACCCTGTTGTGCCCCATTGTATTTTTTCGTGGCTTTCGGAATGGGTACCAGTTGGTCCAATTTTGAGTTATTTTGTTACACAGGCCTTAATTGGGCCCCCTTGTGTCTTCAATACCGTTCGAAGCTTTAGCCCCCTTGCACTTTTTCGAGGCTTTTCGAGCACTTGTGAGCCCCTTGTGTCTTTATGTGATATTCGGCCCCAAATTGGGCCCCCTAGGATTTTCAAGTATAATTTGGAACCCTGATCAGCTCCATTGTATTTGTTCATGGCTGTCAAAATTCTAGTTATCCCCCTTTGTCTCCTTTTATTATGTAAATCTTCTATATGGCTTTCGGAGATATATTGGGCCCCTTGTGTCTGAAGTGTAGTTTGGGACCCTAGTTAGTCCCCCTTATGTTTTTTTATCACTATCAGAACTCCAGTAAGCCCCCTGTTGCCTACTTGTGTTATCCAGAGCTCCATTGGGCTGTCTTTTGAAACGCTGCTGGACCCCCTTACATCTTCACGAGACTTCCGCAACATAAATAGGCACCTTGTGCTTTGATGTGATATTCGGAGCCCTGTCGGGCCCCCTCGTGTCTTCAAGCGTAGTACAGAGTCCGAGATGGAGCCTAATTGGCCCACTTATGTTTTTATTGGCTCCCAGAGTACAAGTAAGCCCCCTTTTTCTTTAATTGTCATGTAAAGCTCCATTGGGCCCCCTTTTGTCTTCAGTATCGTTTGAGCCTTACATGTGTCGTTTGGAGCCCTAGTGAACCCCCCCCCCCTATGGTTTTTCGTCGATTTCAGAGTTCCAGTTAGCCCACAGGCTTGGATACCCTAGTGCAGATCCCTTGTGCCTTCATGAGACATACGGAGCCCTATTGGGCCGTCATGCTGTCCGCAATGTCAGGATTGTGTCCGCAAGTGTAGTTTGGAGCTCTTATCAGCCCCCTTGTGCTTTTCCAAGATCCTCAGAGTTCCAGTAAGTTCCTTTCTGCCTTCTTGTGTTACACAGGGCTTCATTATTCGGCCCCCTTGTTTCTTTAACGTCTTTTGAAGCCATGCTGAGCCCCCTTACATCTTTCCGAGACTTTCGGAGCATAAGTGAGCACCTTGTGCCTAATTCTGATACTCTATTGGGCCCTCTTGCATCCTCAAGTGTAGTATAGAGTTCTAATTAGCCCACTTAGCCTTTTATTGACTTTCAGAGTACCAGTAACCCCCTCTTTTGCATTCATATGTTATGCCAAGCTAAGAAGCTTCACTACTGGGCCCTTGTGTTTTTGATATCGTTTGAAGCCCTGCTGAGCACACACAATCCAGAAGGGGGGACGTATTTTTCCAGAGACGTCTCTTCCGGGGAACGTTTTTTCCCGGGGACGTATTTTCCCGGAAACGTGTTTTCCTAGGACGTTTTTCCCTGGTATTGTGGGGGACGTTTTTCCCTAGATCCCGAATATTCATCTTGATAAGAAGTCTTGAGTTAAAATTTTCAAAGAAGGAATCATTAGTTCAAAAACTGAAAGAAATGTAAAAATTTGATTATCTTTGGAAAAACCTCAAAAGCGTAGGAAAAACCTATACCAAATTTTCCGTTCGTGGTTCATTCTGAAAATTATTGAATGAAAACTCAAGCTTTTTTTATTCTTAAAAAGCTTCATTTTCTTTTTTTATGAACTAGAATTTTGAAGAGCAGTTTTGGATTTTCCTTTATTTCGGGATAAGGAATTGATGTTAGGCCGTTAGCCTTTTGATGCTGAGACACTCTTCATGAGAAGCAGAGAAGCGGTCAATTTCAGAATAAAAAGGTATTGAAAGATAATTCGTTGAGTGACTCCTATCATTTATCGATTTCAGGTCTTCGTTAATAGTGTAGTACCCTAAAAAAGATCAGGGTATGATCAGGGTCTTCTGTATCAAACATGTGCTAGTCTTGTGAGTTTCAAAAGAACCCAGCTAGTGGCGTAGGAGCTATGGGGGGGTCAACATTCATTCAGATGCTTCGAAATCAGTTACCCCCATAGAACTCCTACGTCACTGGTAGGATTCTTTCGAAATTTGGCAAGTAAGTAGACGATTCTGAAAAACCAGCCTATGCTCAATTTCAGCTAATTTTCAAGAATTATCAATTTCAACGCTGGATAGACCATCAAAAATCAAACTCACTTGACCAATTTTTTTTCCAAATTCGTTTTTTTTTTCAAGATCCCTCAGCCCCTTTTATCAGGGTTCGATGTCACAAGTGAAAGATAATTTCCGTGATACAAATAGGGCAATTGCATGAAGTTGGTTTAGCTTGTCGCCACTTGGTGGCTACCAGTCGCGATTTTCCAGAATTATCGATTCGTTTCGTTTGTTAGTGTTTGTGAGAGTGCGCGATGTACATTTTGTATTTGACATTCTCATCGGATACCTGTTATTTTGTTATAAGCTGGTATACAGATTTCTATCGTCGGTAATACAGAACACTATAGTTTGGTTTAAGAATTGGCTATGGTTTAATGTCAGCGGAAAGTGAAATGTCCAATGGAGAAGAAAACCTGGACCCACTACCCACCCACTACCCAATGGGGTACTTGCCAATGGAATAGATTCAGCTGGAAATACTTTTGATTGCTAGTATAAGTGATAAGGGGACTCTACTGAGAATTTCACAAAAATCCCGTCGTTTTCTTCAGAAAAAAACGAATTTGAAAAATCCTCCTAAAAGCTTCGCGCCAGGACAGGGATTTTGAGTGGGGTTGGTCTCACTGTGTGACAATGGAATAATCAAGAATGTCAGGGATGTCACTGTGACACTGTCATTTTGAACATGCTATCGCAAAACCGGTTTCCTATCGAATTCACTTACCATGAGCATTTAGACAATAAAGTCGAACAAGGTTTCGAAGAAACTGACTCCAGAAACCTCTTATAACACTGTCTCAGTCGAGATAATTTATTTCCAGGGGAAAATCTGGAGGATCACCAATAGTACAGAAATAAGAGGCTGAAAATGAACGGTGAGCTTTTATAGGTTCATCATTAGCATACAATTCCGGATAGGTAATACTTTAGAGCTACAAGAGATCCATGTGGGGAGGACGCGATGGATCTCCAAATAAAATGTGGGGAGCAGGAACTGGAACAGACTGATGTCCGAAATGAAGCCGAGGGTCAGCCAGGTCAGAGCACGGGTGACAAACATGCGAAAGGCTTTTAGGTGGACAGCACTGAAGACTAAAGAAAGAGACTAGTTAGGTTGAACAAGAAATGAACAAAACGAGTAGGTACTTACCGCGTAGATCAAAGCCTCAATCAAAGCAGTCAAAGGCAAAAAAAGGGCACAGGAAGAAATTACGGTCGGCGGTTTGACGTTGTCAGTCACACTCAGATCTTGTTGTTTGAAAACGGCACCTTGGCGACGTTATATCATTGCCAACCCAACGAGGAAAAAGAGTCCTTATATGTTCTATATCTAATATATTTGTGACGTCACAAATATATTTTTAAAACACGCATTGCGGCCGCAATTTTGGGAGTTTAGGAAAAAGAAAAAATACGGGTACATTATTTTCAACCATACTATCGATTAAGCCAATAAAAAAAAATTAGGCAAGTACCCCATTTTTTGTACAAGTATTGCACAAACTTGATGTATTGCCATGTACTGCGTAGTACTGCACATGTAATGCTGAGTACTGCATGGTAATGCAAGTAATGCACACGTACTGCATACGTACTGCATACGTACTGCATACGTACTGCATAGTACTGCATGGTACTGCTTAAGTACTGCTTAAGTACTGCACGGTACTGCATACTACTGCATGGTACTACATAAGTACTGCATGGTAATGCACAAGTACTGTATTGATCAATTTCTGTTGATTACTTTCTTTGACTAAGGCAATAATGAGGGGAGCTACTATTCACCCACACGAAACACGGATCAGTTGTGCGATTCTGTGAAAAATAGTATATTATTATACGAGTTTAATAAGACGAAGTTTGTCACACGACTGTTTTGGGGCACGACGAACGCAGTGAGGAGGGTCCCAAAGAAAGAAGTGTGACGAAACGTCGTATTAAACGAGTGTAATACACTATTTTATCTATTTCGCCGCAAATATTTGGAAGAAATTTGAAAATTCTAGAGGTAGAAATGCCTTTCAGTGTCATAAAAGTCAAGCGCCAGTACGACACGCATTTGCGTGTCGAAAAGTGGCCAGTTCGATACGGGAATAGATAAAACATATTTCATAAACGCTCTGTTATGTAAAAAATGTTATTTTTTTGGAGAATCGCACCATAAAAGGCCATCTAGTATCCTTGCTAGTACCTATAACTGTGATCATGATCAAGAAATCGAATTTTATGCCACCGTTGCGGTGTTAGCAAAACCTCAAGTATAAAGTACGTAAGCAGCTACCCAAATGTAGTTCCTCGCACTTTAGTCATCTATTCAGTTAGTCATACATTAAAGAGGGATCGAGACATGAAAATGGTGTTTGACGAAATTCGTTTGTGGGTAATTTCTATTCAGTTGTGTTCAATTACACCCAAAAAGGTTATTATAGTAGCAAGAGGGGAGGGAGTACCTATAAGCTGGAAAAGTGGAGCCTACTAACCGAATTAAAGTGACAAACCTCAAACCTTCTAGATGACTGTCCAGGTCATGTTTGCTTCCAATATAAGTAAGAACATGAGATAAGAAGAGCCGTTCGCCGTCACAGAATAAGAGAGGAGCATCTCTGCTGGAGCTTGGACTAATGGGTTCTAAAATTGAAATCTACTGAGTGAAAACATTTTTGAGAGGATTATTACCTACTCAAACTCAGTTGCTTCAATCTCAAATTCATCGTGGTCCCAAAAAACTTAAATCCGGTTTATTCCTCGAACAAGCTCAAAGTCAAGGTCAAGCCAAATGACTCGTGCGTTGCGGATTGCATACCATACACAATAGAACCTTTCAGTTTTCACATTGGTTGCGCGCGCATTATGTGTTCATTGCTCCTGATTGGTAGCTTCAGCAACGCGCGAACAGGTGTAAATTTGAAAATTACACTAATGTCAAGTATCAACATGACGTCGACTAAACTCATTATTACTCAGCATTCAGCTTAAAGTTCAAAATTGTTGTCTCTTGGCCTTGCAGTGTCTGTTTTGTTGTAATAATTCTAAGAGCTAGAAAAGTTGGGAAGGTACTTTTTTGGCATACATTCCCGATTCACAAAATCAAGGAGAAAGTGCTTTGGAAAAAAGTTGTCAAAATGCTGCACTTGGAAGATGATGATATAACCAAACCCCATGATAAGGTGAGTACGCACCTCACTTTATGAAAAACTGGTTGGCTACACTCGAAGCTGAACTTTTGAAAAAAAAAGAAGGTCTCTGCCCCAGGGATATACGCCATACGAATATTTTCAAAATCCAAAAAAATTGAAGTTTTGAAAAAATAATGTTTTGATTTCGAAAATGTCTATAGGCTCAAACCAAAGTACAGCCTTGTAGCTTTTCAAAAAGACCTGAATGATAGACTTCTTTCAAGGAATAAACTCAGACGGATTGACTCCGCAACGCCTCATTTTACCAATTTGACTCGGTCCTTAATTTAATACTTTACAAGTTGGTTTATAGCCAGTTTATGCAGACTTGAAACTCAAAACTCAACACGTAGTACTTGAAACTTGTAAAGTTAAAAGTGAGGGGTTACCATTGCGTTCTGTAACGTTCGTTCATGCAACGATGACCTTGAAAGTTCGCTACTTCCAACTTTGTTCAATTTTAGGTCTTATAGGCTATTCACAATGATGGTAATGTTAACGTAATGTTATCGGCAATGGTAATGTTAGCATTCAAAGCAACGAGTTTCAAATGATGACGTTCACAATCATGCTAGTGGCAATGGTAATGTTAGTACTTGTGTAATGAAAACTTAAGACGATGTTAACCCCACCCTTCTTAACATCGACCAATAAGAACATCAAAAAATAATTACCAAGAGTGAATTTGAGGACACTAGGTTGGTAGCACTTTCGAAAATTGATCATGCCCTTCACTTAACCTTGAAAATAACGTAATGTTGGAAAGGATGGGATGTTTTGAATCTTGACATCGTTCCTCAACATCCACCAATAGGAACCTCGGAAACTCAAAAATTCTAATTCAGCTGTTTCCTGCACCTGCGCTGTGGGTTGTGGGCTGGAGTTGATTTTGAGTGACAACTGCCTGCGACCCCAACACTTCCGCCTTGTACGAACAATTGGTGCACTCGAACCATTCGATTCGATCGGTCGCAAAGTGTTTCGACACTGTCTGCGGTTCCAAGTTTCTTTTGTATTTTGTCTGAACGGGCACTCGAGGGACCGAAAGGAATTGAAGTAGGCTGCCACAATTTCGAACTTGTTCAAATCGATGTATCGTCCGAAAAATGTGTCGTTTCAAGTAATGTAAACGAACACTGTGCATCCGTGCGTTTTGGCTCCATTCAGCAACAAATGGTATTTCGAATGCCATTCTTTGTCTATCTGATACTCGATCTGATACCACATTTGGTGCAAAAAAAAGCTTTCGTACGAGCTTTTGCATAATTCTCCAAATGTCTGTTTTGTCGAGAAACATTCGTTCGAGTGTTCTCATCCTGAATAGGAATCAATGCACTGTGTTTGTTTCGAGTGTCCGTATACTAACAGCGAAGGTGGATATTATTCGCGTTATCGTGTTCGAATATTCGAACACCCCAGCACACAACAGTGAACACCCATACCGATATTCAGTCGCCCAACAACACCTATTTTGAGCTATTACGCTCATTGCTTTTGCGTCGGTCAGTTTCATTTATTTATCTTGATTTTGTGAGGTTATATTGAACGTCAATTTTCAATCAAAAATATCAAACTGTCAACAGTGATGGTTGGAATCAGTAATGAAATCGCATGCGCACTTTCAAAACTTACAGCTCGTGCACAATGATGTTAATGTTAACGTAACGTAATGGTAATGGTGATGGTAATGTTAGCAGGAGCATGTTCACAATGATGTTAACAGAATAAGTCTTGAAAGTGCGCATGCGATGCCATTACTGGTGCCAACCAAACTGAAGAAATATCTCCAAATCACAAATATCAAATCCATGGTTTTATCACTCTAGCTAGGTTATACCCAAATCCCATCACCTATTTTAATTATTTTATATATTTTCATAACCACACTACACACAAACTACACAAAAATTAGAAGGTGCATGGTCTGTAAAATATCTACGGTGTCACTGTTGTGTGCTGGGGTGTTCGAATATTCGAACGCGAATAATATCTACCTCCGCTGTTAGAGTATACGAACACTCGAAACAAACATAGTGCATTGATTTCTATTCAGGGTAAGAACACTCGTACAAATGTTCTCCGACAAAACTCGACAAAGTTAGTCAGATATTTGGAGAATTGTGCGAATGCGAAAGCTCGTACGAAAGCTTTTTTTTGCACCAAATGTGGTATCAGATACGCAAAGAATGGCATTCAAAATACCGTTTGTTGATGAATGGAGCCAAGACGCACGGAGGTACAGAGTGTTCGTTTATAAGACCATGCACATTGAACAAGGATTACTTGAAACGACACAATTTTCGGACGATACATCGATTTGGACAAGTTCGAAATTGTGGCAGCCTACTTCAATTCCTTTCGGTGCCTCGAGTGCCCATTCAGACAAAATACAAAAGAAACTTGATGGAACCGTAGACAGTGTCAAAACACTTTGCGACCGATCGAACCGAATGGGTCGAGTGCACCAAGTGTTCGTACAAGGTGGAAGTGTGGGGCTCGCAGGCAGTTGTCAGTCACATTCAACTGCAGCCCACAACCCACAGCGCAGGTGCAGGAAAGCGCTGAATTTGAATTTTCGAATTTTCAAGGTTCCTATTGGTGGATGTTAAGGAATGATGTCAAAAATTCAAAACATTCTTTGCTCCCAACATTACGTTATTTTCATGGTTAAATGAAGGACGTCGATCAATTTTTCGAAAGTGCTACCAACGTAGTGTCCTGAAATTCACTGTTGGTGATTATTTTTCAGTGTTCTTATTGGTGGATGTTAGGAAGGGTGGTGTTAACATCGTCTTAAGTTTTCATGACAGAAGTTCTAACATTACCATTGCCACTAACATGATTGTGAACGTCATCATTTGAAACCCGTTGCTTTGAATGCTTACATTACCATTGCCGATAACATCACGTTAACATTAACATCATTGTGAATGGCCTATTATTCTGTTGACATAATTGTGAACATGCTCCTGCTAACATTACCTACGGCATTACGTTACGTTAACATTAACATCATCGTGCACGAGCTATTAAGTATTACCACAACGCAGGCGCTAAGTTTAGGGATTCCATTAATAATTTTTGATCAGTTGCTAATACTAACACATTAACGGCCTTGTCAGGGCCGTTCCTAACAGGGCGTTCAAGGCGTGCGACGCACACGGGCGCACTTTGCCAAGGGCGCAAAAATTCGACCGACTGAAAAAAATTCAAAAAGGGCGCCTTGCGCCCCCGCTATAGCCGGGCGGCGCTTTAGCGCCCGATGCAAAAACCAATCATACCAATACGAAGCAATTTTCCGCTGTTACGCTTACGTTTTGCTTACGCTACCGTTTGCGTAACCGTATGCGGTTCCGTATCCGTTTGCGTCGACTATAAACTATAAGCTTTAGTCGTAGAAAACGGTATCACAAGACAAAGACAATCACGGACCACGGTAACAACTGTGGCAGCCAACCCCGCCCCAGATGAGGAAACGGACGAATTCTTTTAATCCGCTAGAAGCGAATGCTTCTACCTAAAGGCCGCTCTATGAAATTACGCAACGCAACCGCAACGCAGAGCGCAACTTTTCTGATTGGCTCGCAAGACTTTCGCGTCGCTGCGATGACTTTGCGAATACCTTGCAAGCCAATCAGAAACGTTGCGCTCTGCGTTGCGGTTGCGTTGCGATTGCTGCGAATTTTCATAGAGCGGGCATAACAAGTAGAAGTTGGGTATCTACTTGTGATCCCTGAAAGATAATGAAAACTTCTAAGCAAAAATGTATTTGAAAACCCAAGATTCATTGATATCCTGGATTTTAATGCTTTTTGAAATTCATTCACTGAATTGTTATTCTTTGTAAGATTTATGTCTGTTTTGACAGTATTTTGGCAGATTGTTCAATGAATACAAGAAATTGTGTATAGTGGGAGCGGTACGCAAAAGCGTACCGCATTTTGGAGTGGAGTAACGAGATTTTGCATGGGCGTACTTTATACTGAGACAAGCGATTTGACCCGCAGCACTCGATATTTTGTCCCTTAGGGGGCCAATGGTGGCCCTCTAAATTTTCAAGATGCAAGAACTTTCACAAAACTATCATTGAGTATCGTCATGTATGTCATAACAGAAGCTTACGGATCTATTGAAAATAATTTCATCAATAGTCGTCGGACCCGTTCCATTCTTCACACTTGAAAAGAAAATTCTTTGGCAGAGGTCAAAAAGACTGTTTTTATTTTTTCTGCTATGCAAGGAAACGATAAATTCATATGCTTTGTTGCGTTCTCAACTGAATCGCATTCCGTAATCCTAAATATGAAGATAATTTTTTTGCAATGTCATTTTCCCAAGAAGAGGTGACCTCTTCAGTACACCTCTTTCAACGGATTTTTTCAGTTATGACATACATGACGATACTCAATGATCATTTTGTAAAAGTTCTTGCATCTTGAAAATTTGGAGGGCCCCCATTGGCTCCTTAAGGGATAAAATATCAATATCGAGTGATGCGGGTCAAATCGCTTGTCTCGGTATAAAGTACGCCCATGCAAAATCTCTTTACACCACAAAACTCGCCACAAAATCTTGTTACACCACTCCAAAATGCGGTATCGATGTGTTTTTAGGTGTGTATACCACTTCCACTAGTAGTGTAATACAGATATTATATTACTTTTGTGAAAAAATTGAAAAAAGGACAGTGACATGGATTCTGAATTGTTTCATCCTTTTGGTCGAGTATAGAATGGGGGGGGGGCGCAGACCTGAGGCTTTGCACACGGGCGCTCAAACCCCTAGGAACGGCCCTGGGCCTTGTTATCATCTTATCATATTCATACACAATCAAGAAAGTTCCACGTGTCTGTCTGTGTTCCACGTTTCGATAGTTCGACTACATTCTGCAAAGTGCAAAGTGTTTCAAGTTCAAGTTTTAAGAGCGTCAGAGGTATTTTTCGTACCTAGCAGGCTTTTTTCACTCTCGTCAGTCAATAGTGTCAATGTCATATTAATATCTCCCGCTCAAATGTCATTTCATCTAGTAACTTTCAAACTTTTTTGATTGATTCTTTTTGTTGAATATTACATGTGCAATTGTGCATAAACTTCGCCATTTTTCTTAAGTTTTAGGTTTTAAGCTTCAAGTATTGAGTTTTAAGTTTCAAGTCTGCATAAACCGGCCATTACTTTACACTTGGGATCTAAGAAATTGAATGGCGCTTGCGCACTGTATGACATTTTCTGTTTCAACATTGTTTGACAAGCGCTAGTTACCAAAACATCGCAATTTGGGGATTTCTGGTTTTATTTTAGTGACACACCACCGATTTTGCACAATTTGCCAGTCCCATTTAAGGAATACAAAATTTTAAATCAAGCTGCATAAGTCGAACTCCGGCATTTAAATCAAGTCCCATAAATCTAAAATCAATCTTCAATTTTCAATTTTGAATTTCCATGCATGAATCCACCATAAGTAACCATGTAAATCAGCATTTTTCAAGCAAAACCAAAAATTGCTCACCTGACTTGAACACGTGTGTTCGAATTTTTTAAATTCAAGCCCCAGTTTTCACATAAAATTTGAAATACTATACTTAGGTACTCCGACTATAGTCAACAGTTGGGCGCCCATCATGTTACTTCAACATGCTTCAACGGTTGGAGACATACAGAAAACGATATTCAGCGGCTTGAGCTGAGCCGTACGTTTTCAAGGGTGGGGGAGAAAACTTGGGCACCTACGCGAGCTAGCTGCTGGCAAAACTCCAAAACTGGCCGATTTAACAAGGGAAAATACATTGAAAAAACGCTAATTTTCGTGCTAAATCATGCGGAGTCATGTTGTCCATGTGCATTGCTAGCGAAAAAGTTGATTTCGCGTGTAATTTTTTGAAAAGCAAAAAAAAATCGTTTTCGATGTATAATTGGTTGCCGAGCCATTGATGTTTCTTGGGAACACACGTGGAATAATGGAACTGCAGTTTTTCCTTTTGTACAGTCTTTTTCAACCAAACACGCAACAAATTGCCGACATTTTTTAGCAAACAGAAAAAACAAAACCTCTGATATCTATAACCGGAAATAATTTTATTTGCCCTTTGTTTACTTGCATTCGACATGCCGTCGACAGGCGGAACGGCAACCGGAGGCGGAAGAAAATACTAGAGTTGAGGCGGTATTTTCGAAAACACCCTAATCGATAAACCACGTAACCATATTTTTGCTCATTATGTATTCAAAACTAATAGCCCAGTAAACGTGGGTTTCTACCAGGAACTAATTCGCTCAAAGCTGATTTTTGGTTCGAGCTATGCTATTCTACGCATCACATCCCGTTGATACCATTTTGGCACAAAAAGTGTTGATCATTGTTGAAGGGTTGTCGTGGGGAGGCGAAGCTTGGTTATAGGTGGTTCTTTTTGTTCTCCTGGCCATAATTATGTAACCGTCCCCGACAAGTTTGGTATCTTTTCCGAATAAATTCAATCTCCTGAACTCGAATCCTATGTGTAAATTTGGATAAAAATAAGTTCGAACAAGTAAACTTGAAAAAATTTGTTTTTTCATTGACAATTTCGACAATTTTTTCCAACAGTTTGCGTTGTTCATCTTTGAAAATGTTTCAGGGGCCATTATATTGAAGTGTATTTTTTACGAAAATCATCCACTTGATGTATAGTTTTGTTTTCCGAGATTAAAAAATCGATTTAAACCTAAGCCGGCCGGCGCCTACTAATGGACCAGAACACCGCAGTTAGCCCCTTCCTCAAATAACTCGAAACCCTCCAGTGCGATTCATGGCGATTTAATCAAACTGCTAGATCATCTGGTTATTTGCCCCACTTTATCTGCTTCGGTCTATGGTATGCGATTCCTGGAATGTTCTTTTGTTTTTTCTCCAGGTATAATATGGATCCGATACCAATACCAGTCGTCATGTCTTTTTCAATACAGCTAAAGGCCGATTCATGTAGCGGTGAATCGCGGATTGCGGCTTATGAATCTTATTCCTGAAGTTGGAATAACCGTGTGTTCACTTCTCAAGTTAACAGGTCCAGGCCGCTATTCTTGAAACTGTGGAAGAACTCCCTGAAAGTTTTATACAATCTGCAGTACATCGACGTAGCAAGAGTTGCCAGCGCTTGGGTTTGGCGAAGGGAGCTGCTTTTGGTGAATCACTAGAAAAAGAAAATATATCCATCTGGGCCGTGATTGGTGTATGTATCTACCTTCGTTATCACCTACCTGTGCCTACCTTCGGGTAGGTAGTTTTGAGTACATTTCAATACGTTGCCAGATCAACACCCTCTTCAATGAGATGAGCCCTGACAGGACGTAGAAGGTGCCCTATGAATACGACCACTTTTATCAGGTAGCCGAGCGCTTTTTGTTAGAGGCATGCTAAATGTGGCATTGTACTTCGACTATACGTGTGTCGCATCAACAAAAGAAAGTTCCTACGACATCTTGTATATTGTCATGATAATGACATAAAGGTCCTAGGTAAAGGCACAGTAAAGGTTCATCCCTTGAATATAACGGAAAAGGCACATGCAGCCTAAGTATGTAAGTCGCTGAACCGTCCAAACTAGCAGTAGACGCATAGGTGATTTCTGCATTAGAATAAAATGCAGACGAAGGTAATTACACAAAAAACAAGTGTAGGTACCTACTTGCGTCACTGGCCTGATTTGGACAATTTTATAAATAGTCTTACTCACCACGGGTTCCACCAAAAAATTTAAGAGCGGTTTAAGCTAAACCGAGTTTAAACGGATTTTTTTCTGGTCAATTCTGGTAGATTCATTATGGAAAATACGTTAAATCGCAAGGATACCACCCTTTCTTTGATTACTCAGCGTGAAACCTGAATTTACATTGGTAATTTGGCCAGAATCCAGAAAAAGAAATCTCGAGTTAGCTATCAGCTGGTTAAATATTTTGGTGGAACCCACAGTATGTCATTTAAATAGCACACGGGCATTCATTATTATTGTTAATAGGTCTCTTCGTTTCGGTTTTTTTGAGTGCGCATGTCTGGCGCGAATTTCATAGTTTCGTACACCGATATTGAAAATTAACACTAAAAAATATTGCAGTGCACCTAAAATTCCACAAATAATTTGATTGAATGTTAGATACCATTTTTTATATTCAAAGGAAATGTTTCATTGAAATTAGGTTCAATGATCATTTGTGGAAGTTCAGGAACAACGAAAATGGCAACAGCGCTCAAAACAACAAGACATCGTCGCCAACTGTCACTTGTGACAATTATGATCACACTTCTCGTTTCTACCTGACCTACATTTCATTAGCTCATGTTTTGAGGAAAGGACAGAACCTGTTGAAAATGGCTGTACCGAGAAGGAAGTTCAAAGAAGCTACGAAGACATGCATTTACGGTATGTGTAAAAGTGACAGCCAGGAACCAGTTGTTGGTCAGGCGGCTAGACAGAGCATGCAGCGTTGCCATTCAACTGACAGGTGTACGAAAGTTTTCAAAATTTGGAGCCTTCAAGCATGCGCACCTGCCCAAACGAAGTAGCCTATTCTGTTGCGGTCACGTATAGTCGATTGTCATCCAGCTAGCCTTCCTGAGCATTCTTCAAATACATTGTGATTCAGTCAGATAATTGTCATGGAAGTAAATAGTACAAGAAAGATAGGATTCAACCTCGGAAAAAATATGGACGTCCTGAAAATTAGATATTTTGTTCAGAATTGAGTGCTCTACAACATATCCAAAATCGCCAAAAATCGCACCCGGGGGTTTTGAGTTATTGGAGGAGGGGTAAAAAATTGCAGGTAAAAATGGAGGGGATGGAACCCGTCGATCCATTGAATGCGAATACATTATAGTTCGACGTATCATATCCCCTTGATACCATTTTGGCACAAAAAGTGTCCATCATTGTTGAAGGGGAGTAGTGGGGGGGCTAAGCTCTGCTAGTTGGTCCATTTTGTTTTTCTGGCCATGTAGCACCGATCACGACAAGTTTGGTATCTTTTCCCGACTAAATTCAATCTCATGAACTCATATTCGATGTGCAAATTCGGATGAAAATAAGTTTGAACAAGTTAATTTGAGAAAACTTGTTTTTTCTTTGACAATTTTGACGAATTTTTGTTTTACTGTTGGAGGCCTTCATTTTTAGGAAATTTTCAGGAATCATTAAATTGAAGTGTATTCTCCACAAAAATCATCCACTCGATGTATAATTTTGTTTCTCGAGTTTAAAAATCGATTTGAACTTGAGCCGGCGCGGCGCGTCGTCTACTACTGAGCAGAACACTACAGCATGCACCTTTAAATGAAAACACCTCAAACTATTGAAGAAATAAAAACTCATCTTTGAAAATTGGAGGATCTGTGGAGAATGGAATTTCCTATAACATAAACAAAATCGCCATGAATCGCACTGCAGGGTTTTGAGTTATTTGAGTGGAGAGGTAACAGTTCATAGAGTATGAATCCTGTCAAAGTGTAATCCTCCTCCTCAAATAACTCAAAATCCCGCATTGCGATTCATGGTGATTTTGTTCATGTTATAGGGAATTCAGTTCTGCACAAATCCTCCAATTTTCAAAGATAAGTTGTTATTTCTTCAATAGTTTGAGGTGTTTCCATTTAAAGGTGCATGCTGTAGTGTTCTGGTCAGTAGTAGACGACGCGCCGTGCCGGCTCAAGTTCAAATCGATTTTTTAAACTCGAGAAACAAAATTATACATCGAGTGGATGATTTTTGTGAAGTATACACTTCAATTCAATGGTTCCTGAAAATTTTCTAGACATGAACGCCTCTAACAGTAGAAAAAAAAATCGTCAAAATTGTCAAAAAAAAACAAGTTTTCTCAAGTTAACTTGTTCAAACTTGTTTTCATTCCAATTTACACATCGGATACGAGTTCAGGAGATTGAATTTAGTCGGAAAAGATATCAAACTTGTCGTGATCGGTTCTACATGGCCAGAAAAATAATAAAATGGATCACCTAGCAGACTTCCCCCCCCCCACTACTCCCCTTCAACAATGATGGAGACTTTTTGTGCCAAAATGGTATCAAGGGGATATGATACGTCGAACTATGATGTATTCGCATCCAATGGATCGACGGGTTCCATCCCCTTCATTTTTACCTGCAATTTTTTACCCCCCCCCCCCCCCCCCCCCCCTCCAATAACTCAAAACCCCCGAGTGCAATTTTTGGCGATTTTGGATATGATGTTGGATATGAGCACTTAATTCTGAACAGAATATCAAGTTTTCATGACGTCCATATTTATTCCGAGATTTTGCCGATTTTTTTACTATTTTTCCTGTACTAAAAGTGTCGAGTGTGATGTGTGGAATGGGGTACTTGGCAATGAAATAGATTTGACTTAAAATACTTCCAATCATCAACAAGAGTGATGAAGAGTATTTCCTGAAAATTTCCAGAAAATATATCCACTGGTTAAAAAGATTTTTTTTTCAATTTTTTTTTCAAAAGGTTGGTAACAGTGAGGAAACTTTAGTGGATTGTTCATTTTTGTATTTTTTAAATATTGTCATGCCTCTCTAACCGTTTTTTGAGTTTTTATTCCAACAGTGCTGTTTGTTTAGTTTTTAGTATATTTGTGACGTCACAAATATATTTTTAAAACACGCATTACGGCCGCAATTTTGGGAATATACCGTATGTTCATCAAAAACTTCAATAAAGGGAGGCTGTGACGCAGGCCATTCGATCCGAAAACGGCCAGGTTATCATCGGTCCACGGCCTCCCATTATTGAATTTTTTAATGAACATACTGTAGAAGAAAGAAAAAATACGGGTACATTATTTTTAACCATACTATCGATTAAGCTAATAAATTTTTTTTAGGCAAGTACCTCATTATCTTATAATGAATAATAATTGAACTTATCATCTCGCACAATGCTCGAGTTCCCATTTACCTTCCGGATTTCAGCTGTGCTGATACAACGATAAAGAGCAACACCAGTCCAAGGGTAGGGCTGAGAGTGGCCTGGCCCTTACCTTGACAATATTATAGGCTGTGAGGTGATAGCATGTGATGGCTTCCAATTTTCAAATCTACAGCAAAAATTGTTCAAGAAATTTTTTTTCAATATCTCGAAGGGGAAACCTTCAGTATGGAGGAGAATTCTCGCGTGATCACCCTGTACATCATCGTTGGTAGATCCTATTATGTTTTGACGCTCTATCAATTCATCTTTCTCGCTGACTTGGAAAAATGTAAATTGTTCAAGCTAGCTGTTTCTCTGAATTGGCGAAACTGGCGGGAGCTAGCTGGGACCCTAGATTTTCAAAATTGTCGACCGTGATTGTAGCCGCGGTATACTCTGATATTTGGAAGAATACGGCATTTGATGAAGAAGCAATTTCTTTCTGCAGGATTGCTCTTCAGGGTTCTTAGAGTCGATCCATCCAGAGCACCAAAAAAATCATCCCTTAGAGGGGCTGCAGGAGCCCCCCAAAGTTTGGGGTGCAAAAACCACCTAATCAATCACCGTTGATTATTGCTATATCTATGTAAAAGGAAGCATACATCTCTATAGTGAATATTGACAGCATTGGTTTTTCCACTTCCATTCGTCGCACTTAGAAAAAAAAAATTCTTCACTTGGTCAAAAAAATCTATTTTCATCTTTTTCTCCATGGAAAACAATGTAGTATTGACATGTTTTGTATCATTTCCCATAAATTCGCAGTCGCTTCATCCATATATGAAGTCAAAATTTCGATATTGGCATTTAACGAAGAACAGCCCACAAAAAAGTGCACCTTTTTGTGATGTCAAATTCAACAGCTGTCATTTGCAGTTTCCCTTCCCTTTTAATCAGTAATAATACATTGGTTAAATAGTCTGAAGTGTTTTCTAACTGTTTCCATTGAGATTGAACCTACAAACTTGCGTGGAACTCAAAAAATCAGTTCTTCTTCCCACCCGGCGCCTCACATTGGGACGAAAATGACAATTCCCGGCCAAAACCCTGTAACTCTGTAAAGCTGTCAAATTTCGGATCCTGATTAGAAGAAAAACCATCGAAAAATTAACTGATAAATTAGGGTTCTTCTTAGGAGATGAAAATCTAAAGAACCAACAAAAAATCTGAAAATTTGGATTTATATAGAATATTGGCTCAGAATTGATGGGAAAATATTCAAAAAACTCCATTCATAATTGGGGGTTGTTTAAAGGGATGGAAATCTAAAGACCTGGAAAAAATTCTGAAATTTCTGTCTTTTCTAGAATTTGACCACAAAATTGAAGAAAAAAAATTCAATTGAAACAATGTATGTATGTATGTACCTATGTGTGTATGTAGATAATGGACGGAATAACATGTTCTATGACGTGTGTCCAAAAATGTAGTCTAATGGCCGCGGTAAATACGTCTAGTTCGTTGAAGCAGTGTGAAAAATGAGAAAAAATGCCATAAATTTCGACTAAGTGCTCATTCCCCAAAACCCTGTCATTCCGAATCTTGAATAAATGGAGTTTGATTTGATTTTCAGAAAATATGTACCCAGAACCGGGCAGGCTCTAAATTTGATTTCTATCAAAATATCATAATTTGGGGAGTTTATTAAGCCTTAAAAAGTAAGTAGAGTGCACTCACAAAACATATACCAGACACGTGAAAGACCGGAGATAATCAGGTACCTGCAAATTGGAGATTACATATTAGCTGCAGGTTTCAAGATATATATCCAATAAAAATTGTACATGTGAAATACAACAATTGGAGAAACAAATTTTTTCAAAAAAAGTGATGCCGTCTATTATCCACATACATACATACATATGTACATACACAGATACACCCAGGCATTATGTTTTAAATCAATACTTAGTTTTTTTTCCAATTTTGTGGTCAAATTCTGTGAAAATCTAAAGTTTTAGATCTTTTTTCAGTTATTCAGATTCCCATCTCTCAAAACAACCTCAAATTGTTATTGGGATTTTTTTAAATATTTTTTCATCAATTCTGTGTTAACATTCTATATGAATCTGAACTTTCAGAATTTTTGTTGGTTATTTACATTTTCATCCCCAAGGATTAACCCCAATTTATCAGTGAGATTTTTTTCATGGTTTTTCTTGTAATCATGATCTGAAATTTGACAACTTTACAGGGTTACAGGGTTTTAGCCGAAAATTGTCATTTTCGTCCCACTGTGAGGCACCGGGCGGGAAGAAAAGCTGATTTTTTGAGTTCCACGCAAGTTTGGAGGTTCAATCTCAATGGAAGCAGTTGGACACCACTTCAGACTATACAATCTATGTATTTTCACCAATAGGGCGATTGCATGTAGGGGGCGCTTGCGGCGCCGTTTGCCACCTGGGGACTTAGAGTTTATTAAATATTATAAATAGTATAAGTATTGCAAATCACCGAATCGTGTGCCATAACTGTCGATCGCATGATTTTGGCACTTGAATAAATCAACATTTATCTCGCCAGACCCATTGCCCGCTGTCATTAGTTCTCTAATCATCTTTCTATATTGTCGACGCTGAAAAATGCCCTATAAATGTTGTGTGCCGCACCGCGCTCATAATTCAACAAAACAGAAATGGCATATAATTCCACAAGTTCCCCACCAATGAAGTCCTGTAGAAGCGATGAGCCGTTGTTCGACTTTTATTTGCAATTTGCAAAACAAAAACAAACGAGACTAATCGATCATCTGGGCCGCTATTCTTGAATCGTGTGAGAAAAGTCCCTGGGAGTTTTATATAATTTGTACTACACTTCTGTAGCGAAAGTTGCCTGAAAACCACGATTTTAGGCAACATTCGCTACAGCATCGTACTGCGGAATGTATTTTACTTCCAGGGACTTTTATCACATGATTCAAGAATAGCGGCCCTGCATCTAGCGCAAGCGCGCTGTGCCACCAAACCAAAGCCACCAAGTGGCGACAAGCTGAACCAACATCATGCAAATGCCCTATCAAGTGGGGAGGGAAAATGCAAATGATAGCTATTGAATTTGACATCACAAAAAGGTGCACTTTTTTGTGAGCTGTTCTTCGTAAAATGCCAATATCGCAATTTTGACTTCATATATGGATGAAACGACTGCAAATTCATGGGAAATGGTACAAAACATGTCAATACAACCTTATTTTTCATGATGAAAAAGATAAAAATTGAATATTTTGAGCAGGTGGTGAAAATATTTTTGTTGCAAAGGCGACGAATGTCCAAGTGAAAAAACCAATACACTATTTTCCTACTACAGTGCGCTTGCGTTTGGTTGTCAAATGAGTAAGATTTCCGGCGCGTAATTGAATATCCGAACAGGATAACGATGTTAGGTACAAAACTTTTTTATGTATTTGATAGATTCACCCACCCATTAGCCCACCATTATATTACTATTTACATTCGATATAATTTCAAAACGTAAAAACATAAGCGATGATTTTGCAAATGACTTTCTCTGCGATATGATATGAACACTTACAACACTCTTGAAATGTAAATGGAAGGATTGCACTACCCTGGGTACATCTGGTTGTCTCTAGCGGTAACTGCCAATTACCTAGCAAAATGTCAATATGTGCCGCTCCTAAAAAGTACAAAATATTGCCAATATTTTCTATTACGAGCTCCAATTTTGATTACTGTTTGACTCTTTCCCAAATATTGATACGAACATTTGGAACAGTAGATGCGTTGACAGTTTGTTTTCCAGTTGGGCTTGTTAGGACGATTAGAGCATGGAATTACCATATAAGGTCCTTCTGCAGTGCAGGATTAATAAGGAAGCTGCTTTTCTATAAGCAAAGCACGTTCTGAAATGACATAACCTTGAAAATATGTGTCAAAACACAGCTAAAATTTCTGTTGTTTCGCCGTTAACTGTCGTCTGTCAGAATTTGTACCACCCTGCTGACGCTTGCGCTAAGATGGCCCTTATACGAAAAGGATGTATTCTATCAATATTCACTTAGGAGTTGTATGCTTCCTTCAAGATAGATTCAGCAATTATCAACGGTGGATCGACTTTAAGCACCCTGAAGAGCAATCTCGCAAAAGGAAATTGCTTCTTCATCAAATGCCGTATTTCCACACCTACCCCGGCCACTATGAGTGCGAGTGAGAACGATTATCAACGATCATGGACCATCCATGGCTGAGTCCACCCACGATCTACTAGCTATAATTAATCACTAATTCATTCGATCTGATTACCTATATCAGTTTATCACTCTATCACACTTCCACTAACACAGAAGAACTGATTTGGAACGTACGATAGGTACTCGGCGGGAAGAACAGCAAAATGGCCGAATTGACGTTGCCCGGCTGAAAATTGACATCGCTGTCAGGGCTTCTAGTGCCAACCTCACGCCACCAAAACAACCAAACTTGGGTATTTGCGCATGACAACTTTGACTTCATGAATAACGGAAAGAGTGAATTGTGAAAAAAATTTCTGATTTTTCACTGGAATCTGACCTGGACTATCTTGTATACGTATACCTACCTGTCTGAGCAAGTGCCCATATTCGTATCTTTTTCACCTGCCTGAAGTTTTACACTTTAATCGGTTCTTATTTACTCAGTAATGAATGATTCAATTTATAGCTTTTTACAACAATTCAAGAATAGGTATTTATCTATAAAAATTAGTACCTGAATAACATGGATTATATGCTACTGACTACGTGAATACATTATTTGTTTCATATTTCATGTCGTTGAAATTTTATCGTGTATTACAATAACAAATGGAATCGCTGCTCTGGCTCACCAGGAATCGGGTAAATCTGTAATAAGAAAAAAATATTAGAACAATAAGTCGAATCTTCACCATAAATGATAAATGCTGAGCTCCGGAATAGGTATTCGTGTAATAAACCTTCCAAGTCATGAAAAGAGTTTCTTCAGCGGGGTGCAAAGTACCTACGTCCTTTCTAGAGCCGACAGAAATCTGCAGGAAACTACACATTTTCCACAATTTTTCCAACGCCATCAAATCGCCATGAGCACCCGAGCAGACAGTCGCCGTAACTTTTTTGATTATTTATCGCCATTTTAAGAAAAAATCTTCCTGTTCCGTTATACATATAACTCGACTAGAATTGGTGACCTGCATATTTTAGATGCAACACTATTTCACAATAATTGAAGCAGAAAGCTGTCAATCTGTTCGCCCAATATCTGCGTTCTTTGTGTATCACAGGCTAGGAGGTACCGAATCATGTTAAGGTCGTCGGCATTTGTTATACTTCCATTCAGGGTCGTTGTTAGTTGCCATTCTTAGAACCAAATTCAGAGTCATCACTAAACCTACACTCACAATGGATTTTCACTCAATTTGACCCAACACAGTGGTTTCAGGTAAAAAACCCATTGTGTTGGGGTGAGTTGAGTGAAGAATGAGTGAGAGTGTAGGATGAGTGGCGTCTCTGAATTTGGCCCTTACAGTTTGCAAAATTAAGAAAAAACTGGAAAATAGTGTACCTACACCACTCCGTCACTCAGCCTCTTACAGAACTCGGGCTGCGGTCTCATTCTGCAAATTTTGGCTTTGTGTCTGAGAACCACTTATGTAACAGCCAACTCGTATATGGTGAACCACTGAAAAGCTGCGTCATTTTTTGAAAAACTAGTAAAAGTGACTTAGTACCTTCCAATAATAAGCAATGAAATTGTTAAGTGCTTTCCCTTGCCGTAAGATTTCCATTAGTTGGAAAAATCCTAGAGTGCAACCGTTTCAGCCGAACGATTGTAGATAAGACTTCAATGTACTCAAGTGAAGATTCCAGTTAAATACCTACGGTCCATCAAAATTAAATTTCCGCGAAAATCGAGGCGAAAATATCAAGAATGAAAAAAAAAATTGAATGGGCTCACCATCATCGGTGGGCGGCGTATAGGCATAAACCAGTTCCAATGACCCTGGAAGCGGTTGTAGCATTTCTATGAAATTCGGTACAGGGCCATCCCACGGCGCCATCCTTCCATTCAGCATTTGCCTGATGGTAGGTGGTTGAGATGATTGAGATGGTTGAACGGGTTGAGCTGGTTGAACAGGTTGAGGCGTCCCTTCCATCAGCATCTCTTTGATCATCAGGTCATGGTAAAAGAGCTGTTGCAATGACTGCTGCGGCACATGCTCCAAAGGCTCCTGCGGTACGGGTTGCACCAGGGGCAATCTTATAATGGGCGCTACCGTGTTCAGTTTGGCGTTCTTCATTTTCTTCTTGACGACCTCGAAAATATTCTCGTGCAGCGGTTCACGCCATGATGGCTTGGCGGACTGAATCTCCATCACAACTTTCCGGCAGTAAGCTAGGGGACAAAAATTTACTACAACGCTTGTGACCGACTTTAAACAATCCAAGCACACGATGTGATCACAGTCCTTCAGAAGACACAGCTCGCCGGCCTTGTTCGTTCCTTCGATTCTGCCGCAGTGCACGCAACAATCTGTGTAATTTTTCGGAATCACGAACACGTTGCTCGATGGTTGTTCGGAAACTTTTGAACTGCAGCTCGGCCCTGGATTTGAATCCTTCGGAATGGCACCGGATGACGGTCCTGGTGCTGAAGTCGTCGGCTGCGAAACGAGCTGCGCAAGCTCGGGTTCCTGGTCGTCGTAAAGAAACTGGCTGGATTGGCCCCGTTTGAGCTTCGGTGCTCGCGCGAACGTCACTGGTCTGTCGAAAAATGTCTTGCATTTTTTGATTGGACATCTTGAGATTTTACCGACGGTACCGGCATCCAGGCAAATTCTACAGAACAGGTGGCCGCACTTGTTCAAACGATAAATGTTGATTTTATTGATGGGTCTGTATCGGCCGCACAGGTGGCACGACGTATCACTCCTGCTGCTCATCTTGTTTTGATATTTTCAAAGTTTTAAAGCTGTTTTTTTTTACTGGGGAAGTACTTCAGGCACCTCTAACCGCCACGACAAACTGAATTCGAATGACCGCCCCGGATGCGAATGGAGACATTTTTACAGTGAAGCTTGGGGCCAGTGTTGCCAGATTTCTAATGATTACCGTCGCCAACTTGACAACAAAAAATAGCCAAAAATAGCCAACATTAAGAAGATAAAAATAGCCATATATAGCCAACTTTTATGTAAGAAAAATTGTGAAGAAACAGCAGAAAAACATTTTATTGAGAAAATTAAAATCATTCTTATTAGGTAACAACAAAATAAAATATTTACGGCGGTATTTCCGTATTTTTGTGTATTTGGGACACATATCTCATTGATTCGAAAATCTGAATCGATTTTGGTTTTGTTTGGTGATTTGGTTAGGAGGTTAGGTGCAATTTCGTATTTTGACATCACCATTAAATATTCTGTTACCCAACTTTTTGGTTACTAAAACTTAACTCCCTGAATAATGTGATTTTGCGCGCCATTTTTCAAAATCGATTGAAATCAGCGCTAAAAATATAGTCGTAGCCAGTTTATACGCCATGGAAGATTTTTGTAGCCAGTTTATGTAGCCATAGCCAGAATGGAAAAAACCGTTGCCAAATGACTTGAAAGATAGCCAGTTTGGCGATAAATAGCCACATCTGGCAGCACTGCTTGGGGCTGAGATATGGTGGTGGTCAAGTAGTACATGGGCTGAAGCGGCGGACAAAGAAGACTCCTAGGTATACCTGTATGGTCAAGAAAATCACCATTATTCCCTAGACCATGCATACTCTGCCTTTGTTGCTCATGGACAAATAAATCCCTATGCTTCCAGTTTGCGAAAAACACATCAAGGTTGAAACGAGAGGGCAATATCTTTTTGCTCTCATAGGAACGGAAATGTGTCCATTACACGTGTCAAACTTATATTGCAGGGTGAGGCGGCGTTGCCGTAGCACCTGAATTTTCTTACCGAGCAATTGTTGAAGCAAATTTCATCAACAACGTGGATTTGACGAGAACTGGAAGCCCTAGCGTAAGTATCCCTTGTGCCTGTGCCTTCATGCGTGATAAACGGAGCCCTATCGGGCCCCTTGTGCCCGCAAGTGTAGTTCGGAGCCCTAGTGAGCTCCCTTGTGTCCATAAGTATAGCTTGAAGCCCTAGTGAGCCATATGACTACCTTTTTTTTTTCCATTTATGGTCCTCACAGGCGTTTGGTTATCAGCTACAAGCTTTTTGTTTCGTCGTCTGCTTCGTTTTTGTGAATTGTTTTGCATTCGATATTCAGAACCTTTTGTGCTAGGTACTTGAAAGTGCGTTTAAAATCATGAACCCCGATCCGATTTGCGCAATTTGTGGCAGAAACCCGGACCTGATTCATCAAATATATCCCCATAATATTGAAGTGTTCATCTTGCCTTGCACTCACGTTTTTTGCTCATTGTGCTTGTGTTTCTTCCGCATCATCGCAAAAGTCAGCTCCGCAAGTACCGTCGACGATCCACCATCCCAGTGTTTGTTCTACAGATGTCAGCACCCGTACTCCAGACCGAAACTGCTTGCCAAAATCAACAGTGGATCGAACCACATCCGTATAAACAAAAATCTGCTCGAACTTATGACGTTGTCATCTGAGATGTTTCCACCTGGGATGTTGACACCTGGGATGTTGCCACCTGAGATGTTGCCACCTGAGATGTTGCCACAGACGATGCCGACGGTATCGCATGTAGGACCAACATTAAAACCCGATTTGTTACTGATTCCATTGAAAAATAAGAAGCCCGTATTGGTTAAAGTAAGTAGTTATTTTCGATACGAAAAACCACAAAGCGAGTTCAGAACGATAAATGGACTCCACTTGAGAACACCTGAAAAATATTTAAAAAAAGGCTTATTGTTCAAGATATGGGGCACGCTGCTCCTTATCTTTGTTATTTGAAGTTATTCTGGGGCACAGTTTGTGATGGACTGATTAGTAACAACAATCGTGTATGATAAATCTCAAAAATTTATTGTCCTTTAAAATTACTACCTAATAAAAAAATCACAGACATCAATTAGGAAAACTGGATTTTTGTATTTTATGACTGACCCTGTATCGTGGACAGAAATTCAATGCACACTCTTTGGTTGATGATTTTTACTGATAATTCCATTTCAAACAATGCGTCAAAGTCACTCTGAATAACAAAATTGGAGTGGGGTGAAGTTCCAGCCTTTGACTTCTCATCCCTTCAAAAAATAAACGTCCATAATTTTTTCCGTTTTTTTTTTCGTACTCTTGAGTGAATTCCATATCATATACCGCTCTGCATGGACTCGGAATGCAATACTTTCGAGACAACTTGTATAATAGTATAAATATACATACCGGGTGATCATTTGAAAACTATCCACCTGCAATATCTCCCGATTCCTAGTGCAAATGTCTTCGAGCAAAAACATGTCGATTTTTATATCGAGGGGGACATCTAAAACATACATTGGAGAATTTATATCTTGAGCCACCTCGCCCCCACTCACCCCAACTTTGAAATTTTGAATGACACCACCTACCTTGCGATACATCAAATTAAAGAGAATTAAATTATCTTTCTAAAAAAAAAATATTTTAAAATTTTTCAACCCCACCCCCTGTTCTTCCTAAAATTCTCTGAGTGTCCAAGTTAATATTCTTGACCTCCATTTCCCTTCAATACATTAAACGTCATCCTGCACAGCATCAAAAGTGAAAAATTTCTATGAAAAAAGTGCCACCCAAATTTACCCCTTCGCTCCCCCCACCTGACCTCAAAAATTTAAAATGTCAATACCCACTTTGTAATACATCAAATTGAAGGAAATTGAATTCTCTTCCTGAAAAAGATTTTTTCACAATTTTCAAAGCCCTCCATCTTCCCCCTAGAATACTCCAAATGGCCAATTTATTGGGAGAGGGGTAGAAAATTTCAAAAAAACTTTTTTCGAAAAGAGAATTCAATTTCCTTTAATTTGATGTATCACAAAGTAGGTGGTGTTTTGTTAAATTTGGGAGTTGAGGTGAGGGAGAGCAAAGGGGGGAGTTTGGGTAGCACTTTTTCCACCAAAAATTTTCTTCTTCGATGCTATCTAGGATGACGTCGACTGAATTGAGAAAAAAATGAGGGGTCCAGAATATACAATGGGACAGTCAGAGAATTTTTAGGGAAAAGGGGGTGGGGTAAAAAAAATTTGAAATATTTTTTTCAGAATGAAAATTTAATTTCCTTCAATTTGATGTACCGCAAGGTAGGTAGTGTCATTTGAAATTTCAAAGTTGGGGTGAGTGGGGGCGAGGGGGGTGGATATAGAAATTTGCCAATATATGTTTTGGATGTCCCCCTCAATATAAAAATCGACCTGTTTTTGCTCGAGAAAATATTCATTAGGAATCGGGAGTTATTGCAGGTGGATAGTTTTCAAATGATCACCCGGTATATACAGGGTGTTTCAGTTTTAATCGAGCAAACTTTGGGATAAAATTCTCCTCATCATCCTGATTCAGAAAAATATAACATACATGCCTTTCACTCGTTTCCTAAGAAAGATACAGGGTGTCAAAGTTAATTTTCTTCGGTTTTCAAAATCTTGTAACTTGATAACCGTTCAACCATAGTAGCTGAAATTTAGCATAGGCTGGTTTGTCGGAACCGTCTACCCACCTGCCAAATTTTGATAGAATCCAACCAGTGGCGTAGAAGCTATGGGAGGTCATTATTTTGGAAGCATCTGTAGAACCGTGATAAATAATGACCCCCCATAACTCCTACGCTACTGATTCGATTCTTTCAAAATTTGGCAGGTAGGTAGACGGTTCCGACAAACCAGCCTATGCTCAATTTCAGCTACTATGGTTGAACGGTTCTCAAGTTTCAAAATTTTGAAAACCGAAAAAAATTAACTTTGACACCCTGTATCTTTCTTAGGAAACAAGTGAAAGGCATGTATGTTATATTTTTCTGAATCAGGAGGATAAGGAGAATTTTATCCAAAAGTTTGCTCGATTAAAACCGAAACACCCTGTATACAGGGTGGTCCAGGTTTTAGTCGACAAACTTTGCAGGCTGATAGAGGATAAAAAAAGAAGTCTACTTACCCCAAAAAGTACATATCTAAAATGTATATTAAAAAAGTTACAGGCCCTCAAAGTTGCAGAAAAAAAATTGTTTTTCTCTTGATAACTTTTGAACAGCTTGACCGATTTTGCTCAAATTTTGCATATATGGCTAACAAATACGTCCCCAGTGATTTCTTGAAAAAAATTCTGTCAGAGTGACACAACGCTGTAGATATGAGGGGTACTAACACTCTTACCCTCCTATTTTCTACGCCACTAGATATTTTGGAAAACCGTTAAAAGTATTGAATTCCGCGTTCAATTCTGAAGAGAAAATTGGCGTATCACTGCTACATTTAGAGCAGCGGTTTCGGAGATATTTGTGTTTGAAGGTTTAAAAACACTGAATTACGCCAATGTTTAAAAATTCGAGCAAGCTTTGATCCATTCACTTTCAACTTTTTTTCAATTTAAAGTTCATTGTTCCATAATTTAGCTCATGAGAATTGGAAATTGGTTGTGAAAATCCATAATTTCAGTAGCAATTAAATATTCAATTGGTAGGTACCTATTCACTTACTGATGGTTGGGAAGGTTAGTAAGAACAATAACCAAGGGCCCTTTATTTCTTATTGGTCATGTTACTGAAATTATAAATATTCACAGCCAATTTTCAGTTTCTTATGCGGGCTAAATCATGGATCAATAAACTTAAAATTGAAAAAAAAAGTTGAAAGTGAATGGATCAAAGCTTGCTCAAATTTTGAAACATTTGCGTAATTCGGTGTTTTTGAACCTTCAAACACAAATATCTCCGAAACCGCTGCTCCAAATGTAGCAGTGACACGCCAATTTTCTCTTCAGAATTGAACGCGCAACTCAATACTTTTCACGGTTTTCCAAAATATCCAGTGGCGTAGAAAGTAGAAGGGTAAGAGGGTTAGTATCCCCCCATATCTACGGCACTGCGTCATTCCAACAGAATTTTTTCCAAGAAATCACTGGGAACGTATTTGTTAACTATATGTGCAAAATTTGAGCAAAATCGGTCAAGCTGTTCAAAAGTTATCAAGAAAAAAACAATTTTTTTCTGCAACTTTGAAGGCCTGTAACTTTTTTAATATGCATTTTAGATATGTACTTCTTGGGGTGAGTCGACTTCTTTTTTTATCTTCTATCAGCCTGCAAAGTTTGTCGACTAAAACCTGGACCACCCTGTATACAGGGTGGTGAAAATTTCGATGCTCACCATTGGTATCTTGGAAACGGTAAGAGATACGAGGTCGGTTAAATTAGAAAAAAGTTGCGTATTTTAGTGGCGATTAAGAATCTGAAAAGAAACTTTGAATATTTTGATTGGTTCCCGATTTATCACGAAAAAACTGAAAATTCTGATTTTAGAAATAATTTTTCATTTTTCCAACCATTGAAGGTATTTCAATCAAACTTGGTAGTTTTATGTTTTTCATCACTCCGAGTCGAATAACGTTGACAGAAATTTTCCAGGCCTTCTAGATTCCAAATTATGATAGTCAACTTTTTTTTTCTTATGGCCGCCATATTGAATTTTTGCACTAATAGATAGAGAAAAAAATTAGCTTTCCAAATTAGTAACCAACATGTTCTTCTTATGACATTTTTAGCGTCAAATTTCGAAATTTTCGTAAATTATTGACAAAATCGGGAATACTTCAAAAAACAATTGAAATATTATCAATAGCAACAACAAAAAAGTGGCAGATGGTGTGCAATTGACGTATAAATATCTAACTTAATCGTTTTTGTGCTTGTTTGTACCGAGAGTTCATGAATTAAATGAGTCAAGGGTGTCTGTGAGTTTAAAAACGTCTGTCGGAACTAGCAACGTTCTTGTTGAAGTTTGACAAATTTATTACAAAAGGAGTAAGGATTACCCTAGTTTAGACAGACGTTTTTGAATCCACAGGCACCCTTGACTTATTTAATCTATGAAATCTCGGTACAAATAAACACAAAACATGATTAAAGAAGTTAGAGACGTCAATTGCACACAATCTGTCACTTTTTTGTTGTTGCTATTGATAATATTTCAATTGTTTTTTGAAGCATTCTCGATTTTGTCAATAATTTTGAGAAAATTTCGAAATCTGACGCTAAAAATGTCATAAAAAGAACATGTTGGTTACTAATTCGGAAAGCTACTTTTTTTCTCTACCTATTAGTGCAAAAATCCAATATGGCGGCCATAAGAAAAAAGAAAGTTGACTATCATAATTTGGAATCTAGAAGCCCTGAGAAATTTTTGTCAACGTTATTCGACTCGGAGTGATCAAAAACATAAAACTACCAAGTTTGATTGAAATAGCTTGAATGGTTGGAATGATAAAAAATAATTTCTGAAATCAAAATTTTTAGTTTTTCCGTGATAAATCGGGAACCACCCAAAATATTCAAAGTTTCTTTTCAGATTCTCAATCGCCACTAAAATACGCAACTTTTTTCTAATTTAACCGACCTCGTATCTCTTACCGTTTCCAAGATACCAATGGTGAGCATCGAAATTTTCACCACCCTGTATACCGTCCGTTTTTTATTTTAGGCCCCAGCCCGTAGCATCTTTCTTATGGATTTCATACCCAATATATTATATATTTTTGAAATCAGAAAAACAAGATCTTTCTATTGATGATATGTCAAATTATTTTTGACAGATGTCATTTTTTGACAAATGACAGAATAGTACTTGTGATACATCATTTTAAAGCCTAATAAATTCTAAGGAGAACTGTGTTTTTATTTTTAAAATAGGGTGTCGTTTACAGCTTCTAGGGGACTTTCAATACGAAAAAATGTCAATTTCAGAAATAGCCACTCAATAAGTAATAGGTATTTTTAAAATTAACTAATGGTGATGATCTGATTTTTAAATTGTCCAAATTATTGGGAAACTTTATAAACACCTTATCTTTCGGGTAGGCTCATAAAAACTCGAGGGGGGTCATTTCTGGCAAGCTCAGATGTCATCGCGTTGGGCCGGTGGTAGTTCCAATTCACTGATCGTCGAATCTTTCATTCAAGGAACAAGGAGACGGTCATTTAAGTAACTTCTTCAGGACATTTTTTGTTCCATTGTGATTAATTATTCATCATTATCATTAGTTTACATTAAAAATAGGTACCTGTTTTACCTATTTACTTATTATGTATTTTTGAAATTCAACATTTTTTTCCTATTGAAAGACCCCTAGAAGCTGTAAAAGACACCCTATTACAAAAATAAAAACACAGTTCTCCTCAGAATTTTATGGGCTTTGAAATGATGTGTCACAAGTGATATTCTGTCATTTGTCAAAAAATGACATATGTTAAAAATAATTTGACAATAATTATCATCAGTCGGAAGATTTTGTTTTTGTGATTTCAAAAATATATAATATATTGGGTGTGAAACCCATAATAAAGATGCTACGGGCTGGGGCCTAAAATAAAAAACGGACGGTATACAGGGTGATTCAAAAATGGCGCATTTCCTCACGTGTACGTTGTGAGAAACATTAAGGGAGCACGGAAAAAATAGTAAAAAAAAATTGGCTCATTTATCCTTCGAGTTATGAAGAGGTGAAGTTGAGAATTTAACTTCTTCAATTTGCATGATTTCAAAGCAAGGCATTGTTACTTGCGAAGAGTCACATGTCGTTAGTAGTTCCCGATTGAAAATTTCTCTTGCAACTGAGATTTGGGTCGTATTTTCATATTTCAAAATTCGTCTTTCACCTCAAAAGTGCCGTGAAAATACATTTGGCAAGTATGTTTGGTATGGTCTGGCAGGTTCTACAGAGTTTCCAGGGTAACAATCCTAACAATACAATAATGCTATTGTGATGTACCTCTTTGATCTAAAGGTGCCAGGTAGGTACTAATGCGATGCTGCCAGATTGGACAGATTTGTTTTTGTTGATAACTTGCAAATCGAAGCCGATTAATTTTTTTTATTATTTCTCCCATGCTCTGTCAACGTCCATCATAACGTGCCCGAAAGGAAATGCGCCATTTTTGAATCACCCTGTATATATAAATACAGGATGTCCCGAAAATACACCGACAACGTTCTAGAGCAGCTTTTCGGGACATCCTGTATACAGGGTGATTCAAAAGTGTCGGATCATCGTAACGGTGCGTAATATGGTGGTGTAGTAGAGTGCTGGAGAGTTGTTAAAAAAATTCTATGTCTTTTAATTTTGAAATTATGAAGGGACAAAAGCAGGTCCTTCGATTGCTTCTATTTCCGTTGTTGACGAAGATTTTAGTGAACTGTTTATGGGAAAATAATAAGTGGAAAAAACCAACCTCTTAATTCTTAATTGAATTTCTGTTTTCTATACAAAGTGGATCATAAAGTACAAAAAAAAAAAATTTTCCTAAAAAACCAGAAGCAACGAAATTCAATTGGAATGAATTGTGTTTTATAAATTTATTGTGCTCTACATAGGTTATGGGACCAATGTAGCTGTTTGTAGGCACTTTCAGAACGAAATAATTTTCAGGATACATGACTCACCCTGTAAACAGAATAAAAATTCTTTGCATATTCACAGGTTGATTTTTTGTACTCATTGTTTTTCCATAATAATAAACAGTTTACTGAAATCTTTTGAAACAACGAGAATAGAAGCGATCGAAGGACCAACTTTTCTTTCTCCATAACTTCAAAATTGAACAACATTGGAGTTTTTTGAGAACTTTCCAGCACTCTACTACACATCCATATTACGCACCTTCAAGATGGTCCGACACTTTTGAATCACCCTGTATACAGGGTGTTTCAGGTACGATAGCAAAAAATTCAACTGTGGGTGGACCTTATTAAAATATGACGAAAAGTTATATACCATTTTGCGAAGCTCGGCCTAATGACAAAGATACAGCCCTCCAAAATTCACTTTTTTCGGATTCCAAAATTTTTTATCATATACCTCTGCTCTGCATGGACTCGGAATGCAATACTTCCGAAACAACTTGCATAATAGTATAAATTTGACTTGAGGTGACCCCTCATAATTTCTACGCCACTGATTCGATTCTTTCCAAATTTGGCAGATTGATAGATAATAGGCTACTGGAAATCAATCGCATTTCAGTATAAAAGTATCATAAATCTGATAAATATCTGAATGACGAATGAGAGAGGAACGCATTTGACATTCGACCCAAGCATTCGTTCCGGATCCATTACGTAGTGGTGTATTTCCACGTGCGAGCACAACTTTATTACAAGGAACTTGTTTTTGATGCAATTCCATGGAGTTATTATGTATTATGAAGCGAAATTGTATAAGAAAAAACTAGATTATTTGAAGTAGGCTTGACATATGGCATGCGACACTCGCAGTACTACCACTCATATGGCACTAATAACACTATTGTGACATTAATCCAAAGCCTGCACGAGCAAAAATAAATGAATTTCGAGGAAGAATCGACCAAAATGTGAGATCAAACCATAGCACTCCAGAATTTAATTTTTATTTTTTTTTTGGTATCAATCAGTTCAAAACGAGAAGGTGTTCTTCAGTCATTGAATGGCCAACTAAAGTTTTTATTGGCTCTTCAAAATGTGACGTCACGCACTTGCCGCGCATTTCAAACATACAGATCTTTTTAATGTTTTTTTATATGTACAAAAACTTTTTCAAACAAAATCATCCTGCCAATGCAACAATCTTGGGAGGATCTTTCATGGAAAGAAATAAGAAAACCCATGTCCACTAGCTTATTATGACAAACCACCTCATGCTCAATTAAAGCTGAATTTGTCAGAACGTTCCTGAGTTCCAAATTTTTGAAATCCAAAAAAAGTGAACTTTGGAGGGCTGTATCTTCGTCATTAGGCCAAAGTTTGCAAAATAGTATGTAGTTTTTCGTCATATCTTGACGAGATCTACCCACAGTTGAATTTTTCGCTATCATCCCTGAAACACTCCGTATAACATAATGAAAACACAATTTTTTACGTTTGTAGATAATGAAATGGAAAACCAAAACCAATCTGACGTCGCCAAATTACCCAGGGAAAACGGCTATCCTGCTTCATGGAATTACGACAGGAAAAAGCAAAACCAAGCCGACACCGCCGGATCCCCCAAAGCTGCATAATCCAGTGCCAAACCAATCGTATGATCCAAATGTCCAATAATAGAGGGTTATTGCAGAATGCCATTTCACTGCACGGCACTATTAAACAGGGCTGGGCAAAATACTTTGAAAAATGTATTTAAATACAAAATACAAAATACACGATCCAAGACAGTCGAAATACAAAATACAAACTACTTCTTGAAATGCCTTTGAAATACAAAATACAAAATACGTATTTTGGAAAACTAAGAAATTCCAAAATACAAAATACAACCTAGAGTATTCCAAATACAAAATACAAAATACATTCCTATTGCGTATTTTGACCATTTTATTGGAAAATCCGTAAAATGCAAGTATTTCAATGGGAACACTTCATTGATTCAGTCGCAACAAAAGTAAGTTATTATGAACTATGAAAAGACAAATAGAATAAACATAAAGTGAAGAAAACTTCATATTTAAACCTATTTCTTACTTCATCCATCAATTCTTCAAAATAACATATGTTGATTTCCTTTGGGGACAACCAGCTTTTCGAAAATATTGTCCGACATCCGACATGGAACCTCTCGTGGCTGACAGTAGGATGCACTTACCAGTAAAACGTGAAACGTAAAAGATGCAATCGAACTCATTATCGATCCCAGATAGTGTGCAAAAGCAAGAGATGTCAATGGGGTGAAAATAGTATTACCAGAACAATTTCGGCCCGAACAGACTAAAGAGCATGGGAAACAAATGTATTTTGTATTTTGTATTTTGAAAATCAAAATACTTTCCCGAAAAATGTATTTAAAATACAAAATACGAAATACTAGCTGCCTGAACTATTCCAAAATACAAAATACAAATACTTCTCAATCAAATGTATTTAAATACAAAATACAAAATACTTTTATGTATTTCAAATACGTATTTCAAATACTTGTATTCGAAATACCGCCCAGCCCTGCTATTAAAGGAGGCGTTATTAAAATACTGCTTACCTTATTTTTGGTTGTTGAATAAGAGTTATTGCAGATCGCAAATTCTCTTACTTGCCCCGTCATTCCCAATTCCTAACCTGAATTTTCAGTCTCAATTCAAAGTTAGGGTGCAAATTGCATGCGGGATACAGGGACCCCTCTGACGGGCCTGATTTCTTGCACACGTGTAGTGCAAGGCCTGCAGAGTCTATCTGCAAAAAATTAGCACCCTATTTAATAACGCAAGGGAAGTTAGCTCAAAATTGGACGAATATAGGCAACCAACAATACACCAAATACAGGGCCATTTTTGGGGCTTGTCAAAATAAAGTATAAATTAGGTCGACCTAAAGTGTGCACAAATAAAGGCAGGCACTATCCTTGTTAAGGGAAATTTAACGTCGCACTAATTTGCGCAAGCGTAGGTGCCAAAATAGTGCCGCTTTTAATACTGCTTGCCCTTATTTGATCTGCAATAACTCTCTTATATGTATATTTCGAGTTGAGCCTAATTTTGAAACTTTCTGATCGAATTTTGATTTTTTTTTGTCTAGTTATGGAACGTCTGGGCCACATTTTGGAAATGGTCTTCCTGGTCAAATTTTGCATCTTTTGCTATTTTTGAACTTCCAGTCCAAATTGTGAACCTTGTAGTAAAATTTCAGACATTTTAGTCAGATTTCAAAACTAACGAATAACAGAAAGTTGAGTTTTGAACCTTTTCAGTCTTATTTCAGATCAGGCAAAACATGTTTCCACCTGGAGTAACTGGGAATCGGACTGGAAGCAATAAATGAGTACCATTCCTTCAATCTCGCCGACGTTTCGACCACATTTGCGTGATCTTCTTCGGGGCCAATAAAATATCCTATCACATGTAAAACAAATTCATTCAAATTCAACTCGGTGTGAACGTAGGACAAGGTTCAACTCATTCATTGCGCCTAGTCCGATTCACTGCCAAAAAGCGAAATTAACATGTGCTGCTTTCTCCGAGACTCGGCATTTTTCTGTGTGAGGTCGAAGGTCCAAAAAAACTTCCATTTCTGGAGACTTTGCCTTTTTGCACTTTTTTTATTGGACCTTATTTCTTTAAGGTCAAGAAACACAATGCAACAAGTTTCCAGAAAGTGTAATGCAGCAGTGGCGTACCAGACGGCTGCAGACATTCTGGAAACTTGTTACATTGTGTTCCACGACTTTGAAAAATATTTAGTTCAATCAAAACAAGTCAAATCAAGCAGAAATTCCTAAAAAGGTAATTTCTTGGACCTTCGACCCCATACAGAACCAATTTTGAGCCTTGGAGAAAGTGGAAATTTCAACATGTTGGTTATCCATCGAATTATCCCATCGAGTTATCCATCCTTTATATCCAAGGATCTAAAGGGATCCTTAAATCTCTTCTCCAATTTGTTCTAGGTCCGACCAAATTTTGCACTTTCATCTTGTGCTATTTTGAGACCTCTCAGTCAAATAGTGGAAGTTCAATCAAAATTTGTAATTTTCTAGGTCAAATTGTGGGAGCTCCGTTGAATTGTGTCACATTTTGATCGAATTTTGGAATTACAGTCAAACTGTAAATTCGTCAAGTAAAATGGTAGTTTCTTCCATTGGAATTGCGGATTTTTCGACAATTTTTTGAGACATTATTCAAATCTTTTTTGTTCAGTTCTCGATCGTGCTCAAAATTTGAGACTTTTGAGCCAAATCTTGAATTCTTTCAAACAGTGAACCTTCTTAATTTTTGAAACATAACAGCCAAATTTCAAAACTTTTCAGTTGAATTTTCAATTCATCAAGTCAAATTTCGATTCTTTTCCTTCAAGCTATTACACTCCAATCATACTACTGGACAAAAATCATGAAGTCAAAGCGAATGTTGATGAACATATTATTACGACAGAGGAGAACAAACCAAACGTGACAGCTCTTTCAGGCTGGGTAAAAACACTCGAAAAGGATATAAGAGTAGCTGCTGAACTGAAGAAAATTCGGGCAACATTTTTGCCATCATCATCGTCATCATCGCGATCTCCCTCAACGGAAGCACCATCGCCTGCACCAGAAAACGGACCTTCAGTGCCATCACCTTCGACATCACAACCACCTATTGATCCAGAGTTAGACTGCAAGCGTACCTTCTCCATTTTCTTGGAAACCTCTGTTTTGATTCCCCCGCCGAACGTCATGAGCCAAATTTTGAATTCAAAATGTGCAGATAGTCCCGATGAACCGTTACTCTTCGAGACTGAACCGTGGCCCTCTGTCACGATGCCTTGGGACACCCATCCCCCAATTTTCTCAGAAATGCCGCAGCCGATTCCGTGGGATTCTCCGCCGGTACCGATGTATGCCCACACTCCACGCACTGACGACGGCAAGTTCTTTTTCTGCACTCGCATTATGTTGACTGTTGGCTCGGTTCTGATATTCAAATCACATCCGCAGGTTTACCTGATTCTTGGTGAGAACAAGCAACGGCTGGAATGGAATCAGCATGCAAAAAATTGTATGTACTCTGGTCTGGCAATTCGGAAGATACCTTGTTCCTGTCTTGACATTTATTTTGTGTGAGTGTACCGTATAGGTATGTAAATTATTGCATTTTATGTTTTTATGTATTGAACAATCAGTATTTATCTAGATATGTATTTGTATTACTGTTGATATTATTAAAAAAAATAATACCTACTGAATGAGGTTTGTTAATTTTTTCAGTGAGTGAGGTCTGCTGTTCAGTTGGAACTTATCAAAGCTAGAAGCTGCTGATTGTGGAAACTTTTTCGGTCAACGTTTGAAACTTTGGTTTAATTTTGATGCTTTTCAGTCAAATTGTAGAGCTTCTTATAAGGTATTGAACTCTTCAACTAACAATTTGTTTTTACAGTCAAATTTTGAGACTTGAAACATTTATGATTCTTTTTGTCGAAACTTAATACTTCTCAGTCAAATTTAGAACGTTTCAAGCCACATTCTGGATGTTTCAGTCACATTTTGAGACATTAGTCAAATTGTCAAAGGCTCCAACCAAATTTTGTATTTTTTGAAACTTTTGCAAAATTGTTTCGAATCTCTTCAAGGTGTGAAACTTTTTGTCCAAATTTGCATTTTCGCCATTTCACCTTGACCCAATTTTAAAACTTCCCAGCTACATATCATTTCACTTCCCTTGATTACAAGCCATATTCTAGACATTTGTTTATTCTTGTTTTTTCCACTTGTTTGGCAAATCTTACGTTCTTTAGGCCTGATTTTTGACCATTATTGCCAAATTGTGAAATTTTTCAGGTAAAATTTGAACCTCTTCAGTCAAATTAACTTCCCGTGTTGTAACTCTTTGGCCCTGTTTCGAAACTTTTCAGTCCAACTAAGGAACTTTGAAGCCAAATTGAGAGAATTTTTCGTAAAATTGTTGACTTGCCCAGCCAAATCTCGATCAACTCCGAAGCGAGATTACCATACAGGATGATCACGCAAGAATTTCCTCCACTATTTATTTGAAGAAGAAAAAACTTTTCCGGAACAATTGTTTTTGTAGATTCAATACTGGAAAATTTATGTTTTTGTTATGATATTCCCTGGAGACTTCGACTTGAGAGTAAGTCACAGACCCGTACAATTGGCGGAGGACCCGTACTACATTGGCGGGAGACTCCAACCCGAGAAAATGGTCACAAAATTGGCGGAGGCGCCATACTAAACTGCTGGACAACGAAGTTGTCGGTGTCGGAAAAATGGAAGTAAGACGCGACTCACAGACGACAACAAACTCCATCATTAACGTTTGGCACCAAGAGGTCTCATTCATCTGTAACCTGGGTCTAGTTTGAGTAGCCTGAACCTGAAGTCTGCTGGTCTGCTGCTTGGTTCGAGTGGAGTGGCCGGTAGTTTTTCGTGTTGGTGCAGTCATTTTAAATTCAAATAAATGTCACAAATGTCATGTGATTTGATGTTTTGAATTACACGTTACACGTCAAAAGTGACAAAACATGCTTAACCTTGAAGACGCTGAAATGTCGGTAAAGTAGGTCACATTTGGTTTGCGCGCGAGGTTCGTCATCATGACGAGTGACGTCATAGATTAATAAGAAACTTTTTTTTTTCCAGAAAATTAGAGACGGAATTAATGTGCCTGTGTCATATAAGGCCTAATTAGATCATTAACAATCGAAATACTCAAAAAAATAACTACTATTTGCCCAATATAACACCCCATTGTGAACATTCCAGAATATACTTTTCAAGTTGGATAGGGCATAGTATTTTCTACTCTCGTATAATGGCCGTTATGGTGTGTTTACACTATCTGTTTCATTTTATGATTTATCATATGATAAATTATATGAATTCACCAGGTAGCAGAACATGGCGGAACTCATAGCCTCGCTCATAGCATCCTATCACTCTCATGTTTGCACCTTGCGATTTCTCTCATGACTAGGGAGCGGATTTATATGCGGTAAAAAAGCTCAAAATATGCAGTTTATATGCGCTTAAAAAGTAATAAAAGTATCAAATTATGCGGTAAAAAAGTTCAAATAAAGCAATATATGCGAGTAAATATGTGATATAAGCTGCAAAAATAGTGAAAATTTCAGCATTTACATGTAAAATCAACCAACCAACTTTGACCACCAAAGTAAAAAAGAAACTCTTCTTCCAAAATTTCCGATTATTTTTTCTTTGAAATGAAAAAATCGTGATTTTCTAGCACATATAGATAATATTGACAAAATCTTGACAAATATCAAAAATGCAAGAATATATGCAAAAAAAAAATGGACTAAATATGCGGCTATATGCGATTATATGGACTATCAATTTGTATGCGGTAAAAAGTCAAAATAATAAATTATATGCGAAATAAAACTTGGTATTTGGGTTCCTTATCGATTGAAACGTCAAGCTGCAAGTCGACAGTTGCATCCAACTTAGCGAATAGAACATGTAAAAAATTATAAATCCGCTCTCTACTCATGACCCACCTATGACTCATCTGTCACCGTTGACGCTTTCCAGTTCTTTGATCGTTGTCATCTTCCTAACCTAGTTTTAATTTAAAGACTTGTAAGCTGAGCTATGAGCTGTTATCTCGGCTGCTATCTTTGAGTGTTGGTGTTAGGTGAAGAACGCAGAAAACAATTTTCACGTCACGAGTACACGCTAGACTCTGTACTGTTGTCCCATTTTCGATGATTTTGGCGATTTCATCTATTTTCCGAAGAGGTACAAAAAACTGACCTATATGTCATGAGCTAGATTCTGGAGAAAATTTTAGTCGTGAAAACCGCATCTTGATATCTCAAACCGTTTTCGTGACATAATGAAATTGTGACAATTCACGAATTATCAACTTTTTCAAATATTGATATTCTTTCATTCTGCAAAAACTTCTTCAAAGTATTTTTTCACAAAGATTAAGATGGAGTTATTAGTCTTGTCCATCCAAAGAATGATCTTTTAGATGGATGATGTTCCTTTAGTGAAATGTTTGGATGAAAAACTACCGAGCAATGAACTGCCTTACCAGGGCCAGTGTTGTGGCCGGCCTGGTCTCCGAACCTGACTACCTTAGACTTTTTCTGACATTAAGTGCTCCATACCGTAACAAAAATATTTCTGCTGAGAAATGCTCCAGAAGTGCTAGAATAATGTTTTTCTTTTCATCAGACCAAAAAGCAAATTTTTTGAACCTTTGAATGTTTCGTGATTTTGTTTAGTGTACAGGGTGAGCCATAATCCCTGGAAATCTATTTTTCCTCGAAAATGCCCGTGAAAAGTTTCAGAAGTTACAAAACTGATGTAGAGCAACAAATAACACAAATAGTTCCCACATGAAATTTTCTGCATGCATATTTCAAGAAAACTGGATTTTCAGGATTCACGATAGTACATGAAATCACAATACATTCAAAGGTTCAGAAATATTGCTGTTTGGACTGTTGAAAGAGTTCTCTAAAATCTTCAAAATAACTAAAATAGAGGGGGTCGGTCGAAGAACCACCTTTTGAACCTCCATATTTTCAAAAATAATGCCCTAAATTTTTTTTATTTTTTTTTTGCGAAAAGTTTGAAACTAATAAAAATCATATGAAAAGTCATGGCAGAATAAAAATCGCCTGATCCGGCAATTTCGCTATGATTTCGCTATTATTTCCCTATAAGTAAGTTCCTTTATGACTCCGCAGTCATAAGTAAAATCATGTGATGTGAACACGGAAATATTGACCCTATGACTCGTTATGACTTCTCATATGATAAATCGGTAAAACAGATAGTGTGAACACACCATTACTCATTCATTCGGATGCTTCACGGCACTTGTCAAAATTCGTGTCAGCAAACTGCATGCTATTGCTATCGCTGAACATCCTCTTGAGCAGTAGCGATCATTACATGCTCATTGAATAATACACTATTATCTTCACAGTTGTTTGGAATCATTTTTCACAGTTCAAAATCTGTCACATAGTTTCTATTATGTTTTTTTGCTGCGGGCGAAAAAATATTTTTTGCAATGAATAATCGCGTTTAAGAGTATTTCTCGTATCTATTGCTTCTCCAGCTTTAAAAACTTTCAGTATTTCCAGTTGTTATACTATTTGTTTGTTATTTCACTAGCTCACCTACCTACCTGTCATTTATTCCTTGAAATATTATAAAATATTTTTATCTTATCCATTGCAAGCCTCGTATACCTTGGGCAATAGTAGATTATTATAAAAGAGAGTAATAAGCCATTATAGCGCAAGTATGGTAAATTCTTAGTGTTCATAATGAAATAACATTTCGCTCACGTGCGATATACTGAAATTAAAAAAATATTTCGCCGTGTAAATCGAGCAATAGTCAATTTTGATGGGTTGTATCCTAGACAGACTGCACGTTAATGATCATTACACTTAGTGATCATTAACGTTGAATGACGATTGCAAATTTGGGGGTGACACACTACAAATCGTAATAAGCCGATGAGCTTGCGCCGTAGCGCGTAAATAAACGTGACGATCAATTTTTCTCCCTGTTAATTGTCGAATGGTCCGAAGTATTGGGCTATTATTGCCCTCATTATCTATAATTATAATAATAGTTCAATATTTCCGGTGAGGTGTGAGGTGGTATTTAGCTTAGATTCCATTTAATCAAGAAAGCAATAATTATTTTATCAATGCTTGCAATGTTCACACCACACCAGTCAAAATAAAGTTGAATTTGTATTGAGTCGAAAGAAATGGAGGAAAAAAAGAATAAAAGACTGATGATTTAGTCAATAACCTGATCGAAATCGCATAGTCCCATAGTCCAAGTAGTCTAACCAACTTTCAATTTCGCGCAACCCTGGTTTATGTGCGCGGGCTAGCAAGTGGCAAGGCAACTGACAGATGCATGTTATAGTTCATCATGTTCGTTATATTTTTTGCAATTTTTCAACTGCTTTTGCGATTGGTATGGAATAAGAACAAGTATAAGTATTTATGGAAATAAACACTTATATAGGTACCTACCTATCTCACGGATACTTACGGAAAAACCTATCCCCCCATCAATAAATTCGACTTTGCCGAAAATAGAGTGCCGCCAACCGATATCGAGCTACAAGTTTGCAATGTTCGTATCATCCAACTTCCGCGAACAGGCGGTCATTTATTATGTAGAGCGAGAAGATTTTTCAATTTTTCGTATGTGCTTATATCTACGTCTACGATACGAGCATTATATATGTCCCTATCTCACGGATATTCACGGAAACCTATCTCCTCATCAATAAATTCGACTTTGTCCAAAAATAAAATGCCGCCAATCGATATCGTGCTGCACGTTTGCAATGTTCGTATCATCCAAATTCCGCGAATAGATGGTCATTTCGTATGTGAAACGGGGGTTTTTAATTTCTCGTACGTGCTTATACGTGCACGCTTCAGACATTATCTCATAATTTGACACAAGAAATGTTGTTGCAAGAGGCAAGGCACAAAATCCAGTTCCTCCATTACAGAAATACGTGTCTGGCACTCTGAATGGCGTACTTAATGACAGACTTGATGACAGATATCGCTATTCATTGCAGAAACGCTGGCCAGTGGTTTTCAAAAATCACGGCGATGATGCACGACCACCGGCGATTATTCGGCGATTATGGTTACTCCTAGTTAATGATGTGAACTGACAGCCAATGAGCATCGCTGCGCTTAAGACTAAAACTAAAACTTGCGGCTAAATAAGCTGACTGAACGCACCTTAAAATTAAATATGGAAGTTGTCAAAAAAGCTTCCCTTTTCAGTAATTCCAATTTTGGTAAATTTGAAATGAACTTGAATTTAAATACCATTTTATTCAACTCCAACTCCTAATATTTCAGTTGAAGCTCTTATCCAGTGATTTAAATGTAATTAAATTTGTTCGATGAGGTTTGCTTATGGTCAAGACATGCTAATCGATTTTTTAATTATCTACCTATTCATCACTCAGCTTACAACCAACCGTGCGATAATTTCAATTTATTTTGCTTCTTCTTCGACTTGAATTTTGAGGGTTCCACTTTTCCACCCTTCTTATTTCCTAAATTTTTTTTTTTTCGTCTATCATTTTGCTGGCACTCTTGAGGCACTAAAATAACATCATTGAGTATATCCGCGGTCTTTCTGAGACCCCCCCCCCCGCAGAACAGAAACGACTTAATTTATTATAATTTCCATTTTATTTTCAAACTTTGCCTTAAAAAATGGGGTTGATTTCACATGGATGAAAAAGATTCAAATCAAACAAGGAACCAACACACTAGAAGACGACTCAACCGGATGAGATTTGATTTGAATCAATGATTATGATATTGGCTATAACTGTACAAATTAGGTATGATTGAGGTATAAATTTTATAACGCTATACACAAAGTATAAAAAGATAGTTAGGTAGCAGGATGAGTAGCAAATGAATTCATTCTGATTGTACCAATATTATCGTCTCTTGAAATGGTATATACTGACACTTATTTGATAATAATCAATGGTGGATTCATGCATGGAAATTTAAAATTTGAGATTCAACATTTAAGTGTTGAATTGGTTTCTTATGGAAATAAAATAAAATGTCTTAAATTTCTATGCATGAATCCACCATAAAAATGACTCAAATTGACATTTTATCTACTACCATCAATTCATGAGATAATTATATTATAATCACACTCTTATCACTAGCTAAAGAGAATGCTTTATTATGAATGTCATTATTTTCAAATCATTTTATCTAATGATGATAACAGTGAACAGAACGAAAAGTTATTTTGTACCGGCTTCAAAATTGAATCTTGATAAAAATGCATGAGTATAGAAACTGGATTTCCAAACCTAGTAAGATTTTGTTGTTCTAATTCGGTCATTTAATTGATAATTATTGAACTGTTCAGTCTTATGTAGTGCATATTGCATGTATGATATCAAAATATAACTAGGTACTTTTTTATATTGTCAACATTAGAGAGGCCAAAAATTCGCGAGCCGAAGGCGAAGCCCGAGGCCTTATGATAGGACTCAGTCGAGTTTATGAGGATTCTCCGTCAAATTTTTGCGTTGTCGTCAATATCACGAGCTCATCGTACGGATGTCGACAAAACTGAAACGGACATCTCTTCTCGTACATGGCAGACTTGAACTTGTACACGCACCTGAGACAAAAAACGTGTCCGCACATCATCCGCACGATATAATTCACATCGGTGGCCCGGATCAGACCGCAGTCGATGCACATCGGGTGCGACTGCGGTTGGCCGTCAAACTGGCCGGGTCTCGGAAGCACCATCGGGATGAACGGGAAGACTTCACCCGCCTTGGTCGGTGCACAAATCGCCACCGGTATCGAACGATCCGAAGAAGAAGAAGAAGGAGGTGGATCGGCGCTGCTCTTCGCCGCCTCAACGAGAGCAACATTTTTCTTTGATGTCGACGGATTGATGGCCTCGTGGAACTCACAAACCACGCAGTTTTCGTCCAAATGGTTGGACACGAAGCAGTTACGGCAACAGGCATGGTCGCAATTTTGGAAAAAGTGGAAGACCTCCAGGACTGCAGTGAAACCGCCATCATCGTCGCTTAGGGTTTTTTCCATGTTGCATAATATGCAGTGGTAGGTCGTCATTGTATGTAACACTCTGGGAAAAAGCCGGGCACCACTACTGGAACACTTGCGCGATGCTTTCACTTCGACGGTCAGGGTGGATATGGGCTCGTACCTGAAACTGCATTCAGCGCTTTATTGTTGAAGAAAATGTGTAGTTTCTACCCAGTCGCCGAAATCTGAATGCTCTTCCTGTTCTCCGCAATTCGCAAAATAACGTGCCGCAATGCCTGTTCTACACCAGAATTTATCACTTTTTAAAACCACGAATATCTATTTTCTCGATACGAAGAGCAAGTTGGACTGAAGGTTAAGACCGAGGTTGGATATTAGGTTCATTTTGTATCTAATGTAACTCTATCGTCAATAATAATTAGAAGTTGAAGAGTTGAATAAGCATTGATGAACTAGCCGTAAGAAAGCACGTGTTCGTGTTGTCGTACTTTTCGAATTGGTACCTACCTAAATAGATAATTCGTTTTATTCTGCAAAGAACCGAGAGCTTAGCCACGTCCGAACCTTTTGTATACGGGTTCGCTTAGTTGCCACCCTCATTGTAAATATCCAAGAACGTTTTTCTGTGTAGGGCCTTGACACTGTAACGGGACGATGATACCATTCTTCTTTGTGGAGAGTGCCTGCGAGCTGGTATGGTGCCTGGGTACGACCCCCATAGCCAGCCCTACTACAAATAAATATTATTTCAACTTCCTGATTGATTATGGTTATGCACTTATGCAGTTTTTTTTATGGCGTTTCGTTAAGGATGCAAATTTGCAAATAATTCGTCATCTTTTTGTAAATTCGCATTCCGTTATTCTCCAACCTCAAAACAAGAAGAATGGTATTGTCGCTCATTGTATTGTTATTATCTCCGTCCGTGCATTGTGTTAGGAAGAACTACCTGCTGGCCATAAAATCCTACTCCGTTTCGCCTTTAGTATACAGGGTGTAACTAAAATAGTGTTGCGAACTGTGAGGTGGGATTTTCCATGAAAAACGAGCTTGAGCAAGAACAGGACTGTGTATCTCAAGTGTTAACCGGGCCCATGCGCGTACAATTAGGCGCTTGATATAAAACTTCCAGACAAATAGCGTCTGTTAACACGTAACATGATTAGAAAAACTATCAGTAATCGTTTGTGTAAGTGAAATTTTCAACTAGGTATACAATATTTTTCGTTTCAAGGCCATCTTAGCGCAAGCGTCAGCAGGGTGGTACAAATTTTGAGAGACGACAGACGACAGTTGACAGCAAAACAACAGAGAAATTTCAGCTGTGTTTTGACACCATGTTTCCAAGGTTTTGCCACTTCAGAACGCGATTTGCTTAGAAAAGCAGCTTGCTTATTAATCCTGCACTGCAGAAGGCTGTGAATTCCATGCTCTAATCGTCCTAAACAAGCCCAACTGGAAAACAAATTGTCAACACATCCAGTGTTCCAAATGTTCGTATCAATATTTGCGTAAGTGTCAAACAGTAATCAAAGTTGAAGCTCGTAATAGAAAATATTAGCAATATTTTTGTAATTTTCAGGAGCGGCACATATTGGCATTTTGCTAGGTAATTGGCAGTTACAGCTAGAGACAACCAGATATACCCAGGGTAGTGCAATCCTCCATTCAAATCTCAGAGTGTTGTTAGTGTTCATATCATATCGCAGAGAAAGTCGTTTGCAAAATCATCGCTCATGTTTATACGTTTTGAAATTTTATCGAATGTAAGTAGTAATATCATGGTGGGCTGATGGGTGAGTGAAAGGAAATAGAACAAGAAACCAAGGATCTAGTTTCAGCACAACGGGGTAAATTATTGCTGCATACGAATTGCATGGTAATTTTATGCTCTAGTCGTCCTAACAAGCTTGACTGGCGAACAAATCGATAACACATTCAACTGTTTTGAATGTTCGCATCAGTCTTTGAGGCATTTGCGTAGGAGTCAAACAGTAATCGAAGTTGAAGCTCGCAATAAAAAAATATTGGTAATATTTTTGTACTTTTTAGGAGCAGCATATTAGCATTTTGCTAGTTAATTTGCAGTTACCGAGACAACCAAATACACCCCGGGTAGAGCAATATCCTCGCATTTGCATTTCAGAGTGTTATAAGTGTTCATATCATACCGCAGAGAAGGTCATCCGTCATTTGCAAAATCATTGCCTATGTTTATACGTTTTGAGGTTTATATCGAATGTGAATAGTAAAATATGGTGGGTGAATATAAATGTAACAAAAAGTCGGGGTGGTGGAAACAAAGAAGCTTTGGTGGTGGTGGGGATAATGTTGGAACAACATAATATTATGACGAAATTACAGGATTACTCCAAAAGTCAATCAAGGCAACGGTCACCACACTACAATCCGGACCGGCGCGTATGAGCATTTCTGAAATGCGCATTCACAGCAAGTCGTTATCAATTTGGAAAAGGAAATTGTAATTTTTTGATGCTAGCGTATTTTTCAATGGAGAGTACTTTGATAATCCATGATCTATCATATACATAAAAAAGGTTTGTACCTAACATCGCTATCAATCACTTTCGCGAACACGTGGCGTGAAGTGTTGGTCAGGGCCCTCTCCGAGACTCTTCTAATTGGAACCATCTAAGGCCAAAGGTAGGCGAGCCGCCAGAGCCACTCTCACCACGATACGTTTTAGGCAATCTTTGCTACATCGCTGTACTGCGGATTGCATGAACTATTCGGCCCAGAAGCCGGGCAGGAGAACGGCAGAAGCTGTATTGAACTTTTACTCAATATGGTGTCAGATGTCCTTACTAGAAACCGCAAAGAAACATCTTACTAAACAAATTGATTTTATATTGACTATTTAAGGTGACAGTATAATATAATATAATGAAATAAATTATTATTGCTAACAGCGGCTATGCCATATCTGACAACATCGCGATTAACAGACTGTGGATCATTTGCGAAGTAAGCAACGAACTTCCAATATTTTCATTATTTTGTAGAGAAGAACTACTTAGACAGAATAGAAATTTGGCTTGCGACTGGTTCTTCTCCACATTTTGAGTAACTTTTTTCTATCTCGTGAATTTGACGTCACGAAATAGCCTGGTATTCCATAGAAAAGTCGGTATTCCTATTGGTATTAGTATTTTGGTACTAAATAGCGAGAGTTGCGTCCTTTATCTGCGCCGTCGGGTGAGGAGAACGCACTTTCCTTGGAAAAAATTGAATTGAATACAGGGTGTTCCAAACCGTCCGTGAAAATAATCCGAGGCAGTTTGTGCCAGAAATTTTTTCAAAGAATGTTGGTTTTTATTTTTGCAAATACGGAGGGTTGTCGAAAAGCCGGACTATCCTCTTTATATTGATTATCTTTTCTGATTTTCGTGAACTTTCCAAAATGAACGATAATTCGTCGTTTTTCAACTGCTGGAGTGTTTTGAAATTTCATTTACATGACAGGGTGAGTCGTAAATTTTTAAAATCCGAACAAAAACACACGCAAAAAATGACAGGGGCTCCTAGACTGATATAGAGCAACAAATAAGATTAATCCTATCCTTAGGCCCAGTCTTACGAAACCGGGATAAGTTCGGTATAGCTATACTCGGTATACATACAGGGTGGCCCATTGAAAACGAAACAGACGGGATTGTGGCCAGCAGAATTTTTTTTTCAAAAAAGGCAAAAACAGGTCAATCTCATCATTGAGGGGGACATCTTTCATGACCAATCTCACTCCCGTATTGTTCCATCCCTTCGCGCTATGATGACAACCCCTGAAATGTTAATAGGGATGATAGGGCAAGTGGCAATTCATTTGAAAGGTCTTGCTCCCCTCAATCCAGTGCAATATTTTTTTTAAATTTTATCAATGATTCAACAAAAAAATTAAGCTTCAGACATGCGAAATAAATCCGATATTTCAAGACATTTAGGAATGAAAAATTGAAAAACGCTTGGACAGGTAATTTTAATTTCAAGGGGGCTACTCTTATTGCCATTTGTTGATATTGTCACTTCAACCCTTGAGGTGAAGAGCAAACCACCCTTGGAATTTTGAAATCAAAAGATGGGTCTAATGAAAAGATCAGTTTCATCAAGTTAGATGTTCAAATTGTTCACCACCAGCAGAAATGTGTCAATTCCTTATTGCATTGGAGACTGTAAGGGTGGTTCACCCTCCACTTGAAGAATTGAACTGTCAATGTTTATGGAAAGCAATAACAGTAGCCCCCTTGAAATTAAAATTAACTTGTCCAAGCGTTTTTCAATTTTTCATTCCTGAATGTCTTGAAATATCGGACTTATTTCGCATGTTTGAAGCTATGATTTGTTTGTCGATTGATTGATAAAACTTCGAAAAAATTATTGCACTGAATTCAGGGAAACAAGACCTTTCAAATGAGGTGTCACTTGCCCTATCATCCCTATTAACATTTCAGGGGTTGTCATCACGGCGCGAAGAGATGAAACAATACAGGAGTGAGATTGATCATAAAAGATGTCCCCCTCGATAATAAAATTGACCTGTTTTTGCATTTTTTGATAAAAGATTTCTGCTGGCCACAATCCCGTCTGTTTCGTTTTCAATGGGCCACCCTGTATAATAGGGTGGGCCGAAAAAATAAAAATTTGACAAATCGAAAAATAATAGTGCGGAAAACTTGTATTTGAGCTTTATAAGTATTCCTATGAAAATTTGAAAAAAATTATTTAGGTCTTGGGGTGCCACAAAGCACTTGAAATTTAAAAAAATTGAAATTCTTTGAATTTTTTTTCATTTAAATCCAAGCATTTTTTCCAATTTTTTTTGCCGAAGGTTTGTATTGGGTCTTTGACATTGTGTGTACAATTTTTTGTTTCAATTAGTCAAGATTTTTGGTTCTACAGGACATTAGAAAGTTTTGATAGTTGAACAAAATCCATTCATTTCAGAAAATGTCATGTAAATATCAGAAACTTGACTAATTGAAACAAAAAATTGTACACACAATGTCAAAGACCCAATACAAACCTTCGGCAAAAAAAATTGGAAAAAATGCTTGGATTAAAAAAAAAAATTCAAAGAATTTCAATTTTTTTTTCAAATTTCAAGTGCTTTGTGGCACCCCAAGACCTAAATTAATTTTTTTCAAATTTTCATAGGAATACTTATAAAGCTCAAATACAAGTTTTCCGCACTATTATTTTTCGATTTGGCAAATTTTTATTTTTTCGGCCCACCCTACTGTATAATCTTCTAGGTTACCTTTGTGTCTCGCCTTTGTCAGCATGCCATTCATCCCAGGTTTATACTCGAATAACGCTATTCCGGTTTCGTAAGACTGGGCCTTAGAAAACTTTCTACGTGTAGTTTTGAAGTTGGATTTTCACAATTTATGACTCATTCAGGTATGTATAGACAATACAAATAGGAAAGACCATATGTTATCACCACCGTCGTCACGGATATTGGGGCATCAAAAATCAGCCAACCTTTTTTTGAATGATGGACTCGCCTGGTTCCTACGCAACCGTAAAAATCCGTGAGAACATACGAGTATGGTCTTTTCTATTTGTATTGTCTACATCTATTATAGTGGATGAAATTCCAGAACACATTCAAGAATCCAACAAAGATGTTTTATCGTTTGTTTCGAACGGTTTAGAAAACTTGCTTCAGATAACGAAATAAAGAAGCCTTAAGTCCTGCTCTATGACCCCCATAAATCCAGAAATAAAAAAATATATGTTTTTTAATATTCTGGCACTCTTGAAGCAAATCCCTCAACCCTCAACTGCCGTGGCCTTCTTCCATAGTCGGTTCGGATCTGCCTATATCCTGTATAATGTACTTATCTATTATCACGAACTTGCACTGTGTACTTTTATTATTGAAAGACGAACGTTTGAACCACACTGTTTATTACTGCGTACTCTAAATACACTTGAAATATTTCTCGCACTTGAGTACTCAACGCTTGGGTATATCGCTTTGCTTAACTTTGCCATTCACTCGCTGTGGTCGCTGTGGATTGAAAATCTGGTGTCAATCGGCTCATCTCTACTTATGGGTAGAGGGTGATCCATGAAACATGCTGGACCCTATTTTTATTGAGAATTGTTTGCGATTTAGTTATCCTGCCCGCTAATCCACCGTATACTCATTTTTCAACCGATTTTCTCAAATTCTGTATCAATGGCTAGCCAATTGGACAGGCCACGATTTTATATGAGAAAAACTGACATGTCAAAATTCCAGGTGGCGGAAGCAATTATTGAAAATGGGCCTTCTTTTGTGCTTGTTGGCTTTTCATTAGAAATGAGCAGAAAATTAAAACAAATGATGTATTATGAAGGAATAGACCTTCCTTGGCAATTCAAGACCGCAACCAATCAAATCGGTTTATCTGATGAGGAGCTACGGCCAGTTGAAGCGAAGCCTACTTTCCGTTTTTCTATTCCAACAAAAACGAATAAGGCCCATTTTCAATAGCTTCCGCCACCTTGAATTTTGACATGTCGGCCATTTTCTCCTATGAAAATAGTCTAATTGGCTAGACATCGATACCAAATTTGAAAAAAGCGGTCAAGAAATAAGGATATGGCAGGCAAGAGTTCTAAATTTAGGTCATTATGCGGGAATAAGGAACCGGTAGGTGGGCTTCGCTTCAACTCGCCATAGCTTCCCAGCAGATGACCTGATTTGATTGGTAGTGGTCTTGAATTGTCGAAGAAGGCCTATTCCTACATAATTATAATCATTGACTTCGACTTTCTGCTGATTTTCATTAAAAAGCAATAGGACAAAAAAGATCAATTTTAAATTGATTCCGCCATCTTGGATTTGGACATGTCGGTCATTTTCTCATATGAAAAAGGTAGCCTGTCCAATTGAGGTCTCCAATTTTTGTTGTTTCTCTTTACTGTGACGTCATGCGTATAAGAGATGGTTAATCGAGGTCATTGGGCGCTTCCCAATAAGGCGTATAAGGACACAATTCGACACATATGGACACAATTTGACACAGCTAGCGTTCCAATAGCAGTAATAGCACCACATGTCGACACAATCGAAACATTGGCGAGGCTGAGTTAAGAATTGAGCTGGCAAGTGCACTTTGACATTGTGTATCCGTCTTGTCGCAGTTATTGGAAAGCGCCCTATGTTTCTTGAGATATGACATTTCGTTTCTGACAATGGGGAATTTTTCGAATCTGACAAGCGCTCTGTCGTGTATTCATTTGATTTCAGCATGGATTTCATAATATCACTTGTTGTTACCCTCGTTCTTACCAATAAGTGTGTTATATGTAGTGGAAAACTGAGAAGATACTTACAGAAAAGGTTCAAGGGTGTTGTGTCGCTCTATGCGAGTGCGAGAATAAGAAGAATACACCCGGCATGCACCGGTTCACGAAAGACCCAAACTTGATGGAAGTGTGGCTGCACCAGCACCATCAGGGATCACGCTGCACCAGACACGTGCATCTTACTACGAAAAAACTCTATTACTTCGTCCATTAAAAACTCCCTTATGGGCTCTAGTGACTTTCCCCACATGATAATGGGAACAGTATAGCTAACCGACTCAAAATTCCCGTAAAAGTCAGAAACGAAACGTCCAAACGTCATAAACGTCAAAACGTCAAAGGTGACCTCGAAAAACTATCTATTTTCTATCTCCTAAAATTGGAAAGGTCAATTGCCTAGCCATTGATATCAAACTTGAGAAAATCAGTTGAAAAATGAGCATATGGCGGAATGGCGGGCAGGATACCTAAATTGGGGTCGATAGGGTATCGTCACATGACGTCATGAGGTAGTGACCTTGGAAAAAGATAGCGCGAAATCGAGTATCCTGACAACCTCCACTTTTCCCATATGACTCAATGCTAATGCGGAATGCTTCCATTAAAATTCTACGCCAATTTGACGGAAACGTAATTATGCTTGAAGACGCTTGCTCATGTTTTATCTGTTCATACCCAAAAATTATTAAAGATTTCTCCATAACAAGACGTAGAATAATTATTTCATGTGAACGTGTTGTGCGCGTTTGAGGCGCGGTTTAGTTCGAGCCCGTCCCACTAGATGGCCCTTGTGTCGATGAAAACTGTCATTTTTCGCTGCTGTCAACCAAACCGTCAACCATTTATTCGGTCATTTTGTAGCTTCTCGCGCCTAGTGTCTAACGTTGCAAAAAGTTTTCCTCTGTTCTGAAGTGCTTTTAAGTATAAAAATCAGTTTTTAGTCGACAGTGAGTGACAGTTTTCGTCGACACAAGGGCCACCTAGTGAGACGTGCGCGAACTAAACCGTGCTTCAAACGCACACAACACGTTCGCCTAAAATAATTATTCTACGTTTTGTCATGGGGAAATCTTCAATAATTTTTCAGGTATATTCAGATAAAAGCATGAGCAAGCGTCTGCAAGCATACGTTTCCGTCAAAATGACGTAGAATTTGGATGAAGGCATTTTGCATTAGCATCGAGTCATATGGGGAAAGTGGGGGTTGTCAGGATCCTCGATTTCGCGCCACAGGCCGTCATCTTGATGACGTAAGTGACGATCCCCTATTATGCGGAAATGAAAAAAACTGAAAGTAGGCTCCGCTTCAACTCGCAATAGCTCTTCAGCAGATGACGCAATTTTGTTGGTTGTGGTCTTGAATTGACAAGAAAAGTCAACTCCTTTATAATAGTTACCTTATTGGTTAAGACTTTCTGGTAACTTTTAATAAAAAGCAACGGGAACAAAAGAAGGCCTATTTCGAATTGTTTCTGCCATCTTGGAATTTGATATGTCAGCCATTTTGAATTACGGAAGTGACAGCCTATTCAATTGGCTAGGGCTAGCCAATACTGAAAAGTTTGTGAAAATCTGTAGCAAAATAAAAAATTTACAAAAAAATTCGCTTGCCAGACTCGCACAGCTCTCTAATCATTCTCCCCACTCTATACCTCTGTCCTGGTGCTATCCATAGACAAGGACAAAAGTAGAAGAAGGAAGAACCACTGCGCATCCATTTCAGCCGATATCCCATGGGGTCCGCCATTTTTAGGTCATAACGGCTTTCCCAAGGCGGCAATTCAAATGGGGGGATTACGCGCGAGTCAAAACCATAGACAGACGTCAAAACAGATGACAGTCATGAGACAATTTGTAGGCTACACTTTGTAAATGAAACAAATAACTTAAGAATTTCTGCTCACGGCCTTGACTAATCCTCATACTCATAGTCAATACTTCGCTCGATCTCCGACTTCGCATGTCTCAAGTCCTTGGGACAATTATGACAATTGTTGCCATAGTAGACTGCGAGTATGGGCCATAGACGTATGGGCATAAGGCCCACGATATGTGCTTAATTTGAGCTACAGAATAAAATTTCAAGAAAAATTATCAATATGTTTTACTTGTGATAAAATAATACAAGTTTGGAAAGTGTTCGTTGAACATCACACTGAATCAGCTCTTCGCTTTACGTTTTGGCTAGATTGTGCACCTAATCTTATTTTCAAATACCATCTTACAGCTCTTTCAATTAAGATAGAATTGTGTGTTTCTAAATATCATTGTCCGAAACGAGGTTCTGAATCGGGTCCTGGGAGTCTGGAGAAAATTTTGTTCACATTACTTCGAAATGCCTCGAACAAATCAGCAGCACTGAGCCTTTCTCATAAGACGTTTCCAAGTTATTCCTTCATCATTCCAATTGCCTCGAGTCACAATCGAAACCCATCACCCCGTGGAAAACTAAAAACAAAACTTAGTTACCGGAGTGAAATTTGATTATTTGAATTCAGTGTTACGTATGAAAGGATATCTTCTCATCTCTGGGTTTATCAATCGCTTGATATTCTTGCAAATTTCGATAGGTATAACAAGACATCCTGTATTGATGCATTTGCTGAGTTCGATCAGGTTCGATCAAACTTATTACACAGGGAAAATCGCCAAACGAACACTTCACACAGAGGCCTCGATATCTGTTTCACAGCTTCTAAGTGGAGATTGAACTGCGGACCCTATTCTCCATACTTCCATAGCGGCTTTCTTGCTTCACTTTCTTAACAAAAATTCATCAAGTACAATGCACTCGACAATGCATTAATAATGCAATGCATCCCAGGAATATAAATAATATCCGGTCATAAAGTAGAATTCGTGGAAACGAACATTGAATAACACTCAACATTCAATTCTGTTGTTATGTTTTACACAAAACTAAATATCGGCGCCGAGGAAAGTTTGATCACAACAAATCAATCTAACCTAAAACTTCGTAGCTGTCATCAAGTACACTGTCAGTACTGTCACCCACCTGTCATAATTAAAATTGCCGCTAGGAAAAACCGTTATGTAACCAAAATGGCCGGCCTACAAATTACACAGCCGCGCAGGTATCTTGCCTCTTCTACTTTTGTCCTTGTCTATGGTGCTATCGGACCCGAACTGTCAAATCTTGCGCATGCTCACTGAAACACAAAATTGTCATGAAAACTACTCACATCTCCGCTCATACAGGTGTCCCACGAAGTAACTGACATAGTTCAAGGGTAGATGTACTTCCTCAAGGCGAATCAAAATCTTCTTTCAAAATTTTCCTGACTTCCCTCGTTTCCAATATACACAGTAATTCATATGTTCAACCGGAAAGTTTGATTGGCCATATCTCACGGAAAGATCAGAAGAATCGATCGAAATTTTGCAGGTACCGTATGATCAAGAACTTTCTTCCTCTAGACAGGCTGGTCATTGACAGGCAAACAAGGCTGATTGTGGCCAAGCCACAGCCGGCCTAGAGGAAGAAAGTTTCTGATCATACGGTATACAGGGTGATGAAAATTTCGATGCTTACCATTGGTATCTTGGAAACGGTAAGAGATACGAAGTCGGTTAAATCAGGAAAAAGTTGCGCATTTTTGTGGCGATTGAGAATCTGAAAAGAAACTTTGAATATTCTGATTGGTTCCCGATTTATCACGAAAAAACTGAGAACTCTGATTTCAGAAATTACTTTTTATCTTTCGAACCATTCAAGTTATTCCAATCAAACTTGGTAGTTTTATCACTACGAGTCGAATAACGTTGACAGAAATTTTCCAGGCCTTCTAGAATTCAAATTATGATAGTCAACTTTTGTTTTTCTTATGTCCGCCATATTGGATTCTTGCACTAATAGATAGAGAAAAAAATTAGCTTTCCGAATTAATAACAAACATGTTTTTTTTATGACATTTCTAGCGTCAAATTTCGAAATTTTCGTTAATTATTGACAAAATCGGTAATGCTTCAAAAAACTATTGAAACTAAACTATTATCAATAGCAACAACAAAAAAGTGACAGATGGTGTGCAATTGACATATCTAACTTCTTAATCGTGTTTTGTGCTTGTTTGTACCAAGAGTTCATAAATAAAATGGGTCAAGGACAGTGGCGTATCTAGGGTAAACTGCACCTAGGGCAAACATGAAATTTGCGCCCTTGAATGAGAAACCTTGGAAAATGCGTCACAGGGTTTTTTGCAGAATTCAGGTGGGCCAACGACAAATTGGGCCTCGAGTTGGGCCCCCATATCAGTCGAAAAAGTCGAAAGTTGATCGTCTGTTTGAATGTATTGGTTTTGTTTTTTCCCTCTTTGTCTCTTCCCATTTCGCCTGCCAATTATTGTTCACACGAATTGCGCCCAACAGCTCAAACATCTACATTATATTTCATTTCTGTCAATGTTATTCGACTCGGAGTGATCAGAAACAAAAAAACTACCAAGTTTGATTGAAATAGCTTGAATATTCCTGAAATCAGAATTTTTAGTTTTTTCGTGATAAATCGAGAATCAATCAAAGTATTCAAAGTTTCTTTTTAGATTCTCAATCGCCACAAAAATGCGCAGCTTTTTTCTGATTGAACCGACCACGTATCTCTCACCGTTTCCAAGATACCAATGGTGAGCATCGAAATTTTCACCACCCTGTATTCCAAAACCAAGGGCCTTTGTAGCACCCTGTTCATTTATGCAATGAATACAGGACCGTACCCAAAACTTTGTTTCTGGAGTTTCTGCTAAAAAGTCATCCTGTATAGATTTTCTCAGTAACTCATGTCATATTCGGAAGACACATGAAAAATTCCACAAAATGCGATTTCTAAATTGTTTGGCGCTAATTTAGCTGATTTGAAACAAAATTATTACCAGAATCGAAGGTCTGCGCCTCCGCCATTTGTGCAGATCTGCCCTACTCGTCTATTGAGGTCTCCGACTTGTGCGAACCATCTAGAACTATCGCTTTGTTGCCGAATGTATTGGAATCGCACGAGAGCCTCGCAACTCATAACACTAATAATGACCTTTGTCCATTGCTCCTGCAATAACATAGTGACTCAACAATTCCAGTACCTTTTGAGAAGTTTCGGATAAATATCCAGATTGTCATGTGCTTGAGAACGTTGAGAACCTTGTAAATGCGGATGATGTGAAGAATCGTGGAAAACTATTTATACAATTTTCAGGTCTCGTCATTTTCCAAAGTGTTCTTATTTTTTTCAAACTTCGATATAGCCGGATAGGTACCTATACCTACCTACCTACCTACCTATCTACATGGAGAAAGTGACAATGTTGGTACTAATTGAATATTGGCTACTTGGTAATCTGGAGAACCGTTGTACCAAATTTGAAGATCCTGGGAGGGGACCACTTGAAAATCTTGGGAAGAAAGTTCCTATGAGTTTCAAATATTCCAAAGTGTTTCTGCTTTTGGAAAACAAAGAGCCACTGTTTTGCAGCAAATATAGATACAGTTGACAGAGTATAGAAAGCTGGCGACGGCCAGCTTTGGAAGTACCCATATAGTTTGTAGATAGAGAGATGAAATAGATGAAAAATCACTGCCAGAAGAAAAATCATTTCCTAGTGCAATATTGTATGATTTTTTCAACCACCATGCTTCCATTGCTTACCCAGAAAAAATTCAATAATTCAAGTAAATATTTACTGTAAACTCGATTATAAAAGACATAAAGGTACCAACAATACATGATATAGTCACTTGTTTCACAACAGTTTCGAAACAACAGTTTTACAACATTAATATATGTAGTAAAATGGGTGCCCGCAAAAGACGAAAGGCTTTTTCTCCGGCACGAAGATCTGACGATGCTTCTCACGCATCTCTTTCACGGCCGTTTTAACACTGCATCGCGGCAAGTCGAATTGAAATGTTTCCCGGATGTTTCCCCGAATGTTTCCTTTGCCGCCAAAATTACAAGTTCGTCGTAAGGGTGTCGACAAAACTCAAACAGACATCTCTTTTCGTACATCGCCTTCTTGAACGTGTACACGCACTGAAGACAAATAACATGACCGCACATCACCCGGACGATATAATTCTTTTCCGTGGCGTCCTCCAAACCACAGTTCATGCACCTGATGGTTTGGTCCTTGAATTCACACGGTTTCGCGAGCGGCATCGGAATGAACGGAAATTTTTCACCCACCTTGGTCGGCCTGCATATTGCCACTGGTAATGCAGGTTTCAACCCCTCTCGAGCAAGAAGATGGTGAAAATGACTGGCGGGAGTAGGAAAATCCATTTCATTATGCACCAATTTCTGATGCAGGCCCTTGTTCTGACCGCGTATTTTCTTGCTTTTCGCATCCTTCTCCTTCACCATGGTTTTCTCGTTTTCGGTCCTTCCAGTGAATGTATAATGCCACGACTAGAAGTTGGAACATGTTCAAAAAAATAAACCACTGAGCACTGGTCTTCTCTGCACACATCTCTTTTTGACAGTGGATATACATACCGATACGGCGACAAGATTCTATTGAGAAAACATGCTTTGTAGCAGCTTGGCTGCGAGTTTTTTTGCAGTCGTCAATAAATGTTCCGAGATAACTTTTTACGGAGCTTTTTTTGAATTCCAGTTGCAAAACGTCGATGGAGCTTGATTAGTAGGTGACTTGGCCGGTGAATCAGGGGACTCAAGTGGTTTCCACCCTGTGGACGGAGGGGTAAACCGCAAGGAAAATTTTGTACACTAGACTTCCACTATCCACTGACTTCCACTGATTTCCATGACATCCACAGACTTACATGGCTTCTACGTGATTTCCACCTGATTTCCAAGACTTCCACGTGACTTCTACTGATTTCCATGACTTCCACTGATTCCCATGACTTCCACAGACTTCCATGGCTTCCACGTGATTTCCACTGATTTTCATGACTTCCACGTAACTTCCACTGATTTCCATGACTTTCACTTATTTCCAAGACTTCCACGTAAATTGCATTGATTGTAGGAAATATTCCCTCGGGAACCTACTAGAGAAACTGACCATCGAGGAAAACATTGTTGATCAAATTGCGTCCAGGAATATAAAATCCAGTCGAGAAATGCATAACTACATAAAAGATTGAACCTTGTATTGTATATTTTATATGTTTTCACCACTGAGTTGAATAAATTATGGACAAGTTCTTTAGGCGGGTACTCATCAGCGCGCTGTATCTGCAACGTGTAATGCAACGGGCAATGCAACGTGCAATGCAACGTGTAATGCAACATGCAACAGATACTGCAACACTTTCAAGTGTGTGTGTGTGTATGCGTTGAGTGTGTGTATGCGTTGACGAACATGCCGCAACACTCTGCGATCGCACAACATGCCGCCAAGCTGTTTTTATCGCATTTGGCCGTCGATTTTTGGGTCGCCTCTGTTAGAAAAACGCTGCCGAAATATTGCCGCTCGAAAAAAGTGTATTTATAAAGATTTTCTGACGCAATTTGATCTCCAGTTCAAACAAATGTAGTTAGTAAACAGTTCGACTGAATTATTTCTGATGATCGTTTTAATACTTATAGATTGGAAACATTATTGTGAAGATATTGTAAAAAAATTGTAGTCACATGGACCTCTTCTTTAGCTTGCCATTATTCAAGAAACACCAGTATTAACAATATCATTTCATAAATAAAAAAAGACCGCATAAAAATTAGCCAGGAACGATGCACAACTTAAAACTTGTCAGTTCATCTTTACATGAAGAAGAAACACTGAAAATAGGTTATCGTAACCAGGTGAAGATATTATCTATTTGTGAAAAGAATAGCACGGACATAAAACAACAACTGAATATCGCCCCCACGTGCGTGAGTCGCAATAGCGCATTTTCTTAGTGCAGATCTGTCAATGATGGGAATGAAGTCCAGTTTGAAAATAAGAATGTTCATACGACACAAGAGTTGGTTTCACGTTTCATGACAATCATTCCACTTATAAGAAATTTCAGTATGACGACCAAGATGGCGGCGGAATCATGAAATTCAGCTTGAAAATAAGAATGATCATATCAGACAAAAGTAAGTTCCATGTTTCATGAAAATCGTTCCACTAATAAGAGATTTCAATGTGGCGACCAAGATGGCGGCGCAACCATGAAATCCAATCTGCCCACTGGCCACCCCTGAAGACCCAAGCTATCTATCGGTAAAAGTTCTAGTTCCAAGATTCTAGCTTCATTACCCGGGGAAAAGTTCACTTTCTCAAAAGATTATACAGGGTGATTCACCACCAAATGGACATAGCTTAAGGGTAGGTCCAGTTTTTCCAGGCAAACCAGGATCTGGTTTTGAAATTTTTCTAAAGCTGTTTGTTTCGAAGCTACAGGGTGATTCATGTATTTCGTAGAATTTTTTGACAAGCTGTATCCTCAGAACGACCGAATGGATTCGATTGAAATTTGGTGGGTTAATTCTTCTACTGATAGCTTACACATCGCTCTATCAAACAGTTCGAAACTTCCAGGGCCAGCCTTGATTAAAAAAACTTCTAAGCTTTTTCCAAAAAAAGACTTCTGTATGCATTTTTTTCAGAATTCATTCACATATTCAGAAACCACATAAAACATGCTTTTATTATCGCAAAAAAAATTGCTTGGCACCATTGAGCTGTGAATAAAATTTTGATAATTCCGAAGATTTTCGAGGTTAGGATTTTTTGTAAACTGATAATTCAAAATATTTGAAAATGATCTATTATGGCCTCAAATTCCAGCCGTTTCGTCAAAATAATTAAAAAAAAAATTCATCAGAATTTTCAAAAATTTTTTGTCATGACCTCAAAAAACAAAAACACCTCAAAACAGGTGTCCTCAAGTAGAAATGAGTTTAACAAAATTGTCACCAAAAACTGTTAATGTGACCTTGTAATAGAGGTTCTGGGGAGCACAGAAATGTATCTAACAAAATCGTAGCTGATCCCGAACGGCAATTATTCAATTTTGAGGATTATCAGTTGAAAATGTCGTGATAAAAATTTGGCTTCGGTTTTTTTCAAATTTTTAGAATAACTAGGATTGTCTAAACGGTCAATTTTGCATCTCTCTCGATATCTAAAAAAATCTCTGTGAATAGATTCATACCCTTCTGTTGTAATGAGAGTCTAATACCTCCATTGTTGAGGAACTTCAACAAGTTTTGGAGATGACATGAATTTTCAAAGCTTCTGATAACACCCTTGTCCCAAAACACTTTGATAATATATTTATGCCCTCTTTGTAAGGTCCAGCTACAACCTTTACAGTGCTGAAACACTTTTAAACTGTTTTGTTCATCGTTTTGAAGGCAAACACAAACGGAATCACTCAAAGTACTCCCACATTTTCTACGTTTTCCGAATCAGTAAGACCGGCGCTCTCCTTTGAAAGTTTTCGGCAGGTGTTCCTTTTGAATATCTCGTCATGGTAACTTATTTTGCCCACCAAGTTCAACTTCTTGGGCCACAGCAAAACTTCATGACGCCAAAGTATCAGCACAAGATCATTCCAAAACAAATGGTTCACAAACCCTTGAAAAGATGCAACTTTGGAATGATGCAATTCTCGGTAACATACAAGCTTTGTCTTTTAAAAAAAAGGTGGGTTAATTGTGCTTGTGACACTCTTTTGAAAACTTCTTTCTTCCTTCAGAGCAAAATTTCTCATCAATGCGCCTTTAAATCTTTATAAGTCTTCATACTCGTAACCATTTTTTTCTGTTATTTTCTTCACAAACCCCATTTCAACGTCATTTTATCGAATTTCCCTCGTAAGTCTTTTGGAGTGATGTAGCAGTACGGACATGGTTGCCGTGTAGCCATTCGCTGGCCATTGATCAAGAGAATAAGTTCAAGATCCGAAACAAATTTAAACAACAACAAGTCCATTGATGTTGGTCATTTGAAACATCAACTCGATATTTTCATATAGGTTTTTTTCACCTGGGGTACAATGCAAACCATTCATAAGCCTATTGAAACTGGTTGATTCCTCTTTTTTTTTTCAATCGATCCTCAATCTATGTAACGACTTTTTTGCTGCCTGTGTAATTTTTCTTTTCCTCTTTCTCTAAAATTATTACCGCATCTTCTAGACCAATTAAAATCAAATTGATGTTTGAGATGACCAATATCAATGCAATTCCTTTAAAATTTGTTCAGGAATTTAAACTTATTTTGATCAATGACCAGCAAACAACTTCGGCTACTTCCATGTCCGTACCTACTGCAAGCCGTACTGGGTACTGCTTCATCACTCTAAAAGACTTACGTGGGAAATTTGATGAAATTACGTTGAATAAGGTTTGTGAAGAAAATAAACAGAAAGAGATGGTTACGAGTATGAAGACTTATGGAGATTTGAAGCGCATTGATTGAAAATTTTGCTCTGCTGGAAAAAAAGTAGAACTTTGCGAAAGATTGTCACATCATAATTAACCCCCCTCTTTTCGAAGCATCTCCTTTAAAAGGGTTTGTGAACCATTTATTTTGGAATGGTCTTGTGCCGATACTTGGGTGTGATGAAGTTTTGCTGTGGCCCAAGGAACTAAAATTGGTCGCCAAAAGTTACCAACAAAAGATTTTTTAAGAGAACTCCTGTCGGAAAATTTCAAAGGAAAGCGACAGTCTCAATGATCCGTGGAAAATGTGGGAGTACTTTGCGTGATTCCGTTTGTGTCTGGCTTCAAAACGATGAACAAAATTGTTGAAAAGTGTTCCAGCACTGCAAAGGTTGTAGCTGGACCTTACAAAGAGGGCAAAAATATATTATCAAAGTGTTTTGGGACAAGGGTGTTATCAGAAGCTTTGGAAATTCATGTCATCTCCAAAGCTTGTTGAAGTTCCTCAATAATGGAGGTCTTGGACTCTCATTAGAACAGAAAGGTATGAATCTATTCACAGAGATTTTTGTAGATATTGGAAGAGATGCAAAATCAACCGTTTAGACAATCGTAGTTATTTCAAAAATTTGAAAAAAACCGAAGCCAAATTTTTATCACGACATTTTTAACTGATAATCTTTAAAATTGAATAATTGCCGTTCGGGATCAGCTACGATTTTGTTAGATACATTTCTGTGCTCCCCAGAACCTCTATTACAAGGTCCCATCAACAGTTTTTGGTGACAATTTTGTTAAACTCATTTCTTCTTGAGGACACCTGTGCCTCAACTCCACTTTTATCTCACATTGAGCTGAAATTGAGAGACGTGACATTAATTTTTCGAAAATTCTGATGAAATTTTTTGTTGCTCCTAGTTGGTTGATGAGAAAAAGTGAAAAAAAATTTTTTTTGACGAAACAGCGGAAGTTGAAAGCAATGATAGATCATTTGCAAATATTTGAAATTATCATTTTACAAAAAATCCTAAGCTCAAAAATTTTCAAGATTATCAAAATTTTATTGACAGCGCAATGGTGCCAAGCAATTTTTTCTGCGATATCAATAGCATATTTTAAGTAGTTTCTGAATTTGAAAATGAATTTGAAAAAATATGCATACAGAACGTCTTTTTTGCAAAAAGCTTTGAAGATTTTTCAAGAACTTTTTTTTGAAGAACTTCAAAACGAACAGCGTTAGAAAAATTTCAAAGCCAGATCCTGGTTTGCCTGTAAAAACTGGACCTACCCTTAGGCTATGTCCATTTGGTGGTGAATCACCCTGTATAAGAAATCTTAGTTTTTTGATATTAATAATTAATGCTATGTATCGATGAAAAATAATGCTCTTTGGTCACCCTTGGGAACTTCAGCTATCCATCGGAAAAAGTTTCAAGGCTCTAGCTCTATTCCCCGAGGAGGACCACAACCTCTTAAGTTCTACACGGACAGACAGACGGACAGATCGACAAACCAACCATATAAGCGTCATTTTCTTACGAAAATGCGCTAAAAAATGAAGTCAGTACTCACAATATATTTATATGGTTATTTTACTGTACAGGATGTTCATTTGAAAAGTTGTCACTCGTGATTTCTTGCCGCCAAAATTATTTACAGGAAAACTCCGAAACAAGTAGATTTTTGTTTCAAGGGAAACATCTACAACACATACTGTCAATTTTTTATCTTCAACTCTTTCGCCCTAACCCCACCCTACTTTATAATTTCAATTGGCATCACCATCTTGTGACACATCAAATTGAAGGCAATAAAATATTCTGCCTGTGAAACATATATTTTATGTTTTTAAACCACCCCGCCAACCCTTGTGAAAATCCTCTCTTTGTTAATAAAAGGAAGCTTTTTCCCCTATAAACTGTTGATTCTTGAGAAATAGACTTCCCAGCAGAAACAGGTCGATTTTTATTTCAAAGAGGTCATATGACACGGATGGCAAACTTTTCATCATCAACCTCTTCGCCCCCACTCTATCCTTCTTTAAAATTTCAAGTAGCATTACTTATTTTGTGATGCATCAAATTGAGGGCAATAAAATTGTCTTTCCGTCAAAATTATTCCATTTTTTTTTAATTACCCCTTTGAAGTAAGGTAGGGTGGGAGCGAAGGGGTTGAGGATGAACATTTGCACATACGAGTCTTACATGACCCCATTGGAATAAAGATCGACCTGTTTCTGCTCAAAAGTCTATTTCTCAAGAATCGGGAGTTTATAAGGGTAACTCATGTTCCTTTCATTATTAAAGAGAAAATTTTATGAGAGTTGGGGGGTAGTTTAAAAAAATTAAAAATATGTTTGACGGAAAGAGAATTGTATTGGCTTCAGTTTGATGTATATCACAAGATAAGTAATGCTGTTCGAAATTTTGAACTAAGGTGGGGAGAGGGCGAAAGGGTTGAAGATAAAAAAGTTGGCAGTATGTGTCCTAGATGTCCCCCTCGAACCAAAAATCGACCTGTTTCAGCGTTTTCCTGTGAAAAATTCTGGCGGCGAGAGATCAGGGGTGATAACTTTTCAAATGAACACCCTGTAGGTATACTTAGTGATATTAAACGGTGGGTTGGTATGAAGTTGTTGTAGGTACCCTCAATCTCAACAATTTGACCCGTAGAGGTTTTTCTTCCTCCACTTCTGAAACGATCGTGAGGAGCTTCAAAAACAACTGTGCAATTGTGCAAAAAAGTCACTGCTCATTCATCGAACGCCGTATTTTGCGAATGGTTTGAGTGTACCGTAATCAAATGCCACAGTAGCTCAATAATAATTACAAATTTAAATCGTAAAGCTGAATTTTTCATCCTTTTTTATATGAAGAGAGAATGGGGTCTTATACGATTTTTTTTTATTCCTTCAAACTAAAGTACAATGTGAGATTGCCACAGACATGGCAACATAGTATCTCAGAAGCAACTACTTTTCTTGAAAAAAAAGTTGAAAATCGAGGCGCGAAGCAGAGCGGTTTGATTTCAACGTCTAGTGACGTAACTAGACGTTGCGTGTTGCTATGGCAACGATGCTGTCGTTGCTGCTGATACGTTGCTCTCATGTCTACCTTGTCCATGCTTTGTTTTCGATTTCACTTGATTTAAACCGATAGACTGAAAGAAGCGAAACTTCAATAACTTTTTTCTCGGCCGATATTTTTTTATTTGTGTTTTAGCTGCACAGTTGCTAATTTTATCTATTTAATGAGAGGTCCATACCAATAAAATCGTATTTTGTGATTCTTGTATACGACCCCATTGACATCATTTTTTGGTTGCAACTAGTGGCCGGTGTGTCAAGCCCTGCGGGTATTTCAGCCCAAGCGTCTTCCTTCAACGTCTTCTTGAAGTAGTTGGAATGTTTCGGGTTCCATATTAATGGAAAACTTATATAAATTAATTAATGCCACCGCCTTCCCTTCCGGCCACTCTGACATGAAGCTGTGCGATGGTCACTTCGTATTGACTACGACTTTGGTGCGAACGTCTTTGTTAATTTTTGTTTGTTTTATTTTGGCATAAAAAACGCTTTTGTGCTCGCGGCATTTACCGACAGGCGGTCGGTTCGCGGCGAACGTTGCAGCTTGAGCTCGCGGCAGGCTCGCGAACGGCGTACACACTATGAAATTTGTTGCAGTATCAGTTGCATTACGGTGGTCGGCTCGCGGCGAATAATACAAGGTAGGTTCGCGCGCGCCGTCCACACTATCGAATCTTGATACAGTAACAGTTGCATTACACGTTGCAGTTGCAGATACAGCGCGCTGATGAGTACCCGCCTTTTGACTTCGCTTTGACCGCAAAGAAACCCGCATTCACCGCGTAGCTTTGTGACCACATCAAATTATAAATTCAAGTGATAATTAATAAAAACTCTTTATGTCTTTTATTTTTATCAAGTGCAAAAAATACATAACAAAGGTAAAATTGCATTTTTAGGAAGAATGAGTTAACAGAGTCGTCCAAGAATGTTAACTCAGTTGTCAATGTTTTCTCGACCTGAAGTGGGTATGTAGGGGAGGGTGGGGCATTTCTTTCAATTGCACGTAAGGGTGTCCCAGGCCCAGAACTGGCGCCCCAGAGGCAAAGTCAGTTTACGGAGGAAATGCTTTGAATATGTTAGAAAAACGTTTAAAAAAATTGGGTTTCAATTTTTGGAGATTGGGGGGGCTCGGAAGATGATTTTGCCATCTCTTATTTCTATTATCTGATGAGATTTCAGTAGCCATTTTAGGTCAGACTAAACAGAAGAAAAAAAACTTTTCAGCATGTGCAACTGTTTTTTACCGCATTTTCGTAAGAAAATGACGCCCATATGGCCGGTTTGTCTCTCGTCTGTCCGTCTGTCTGTCTGTCCGTGTAGAAATTGAGAAGTTGTACTCCTCCTCGAGGAATAAAGCTAGAGCCGGGATGATGGCATCCAACACTCTGGGTGTCAGACTTTTCAACAGGTTGCCTGAAAGCATAGCTAAGCTCACTACAAAAAAAAAGTTCAAAAAAGCCTTAGAACTGTTTTTGATAGATAGCCGATGTCCCCAAGGGTGGCCAAGGGGCATAACTTTTTTTTACATTCTTAGTTATCATTATTATTATCACAAAACAAAGATTTCTTGTGCACTTCTAAGAAGTTGAACTCCTCCTCGGGGAATGAATCTAGAGCCCTGGAACTTTTTCCAATGGATGGCTTAGGTCCTCGTAAGTGGCCAATGGGCAGATTGGATTCCATGATTCCGCCGCCATCTTGGCCGTCATATTGAAATTCCTTATTAGTGGAACGATTTTTATTAAACTTGGAAGTTACCCTTATCTTGTATGATCCTTCTTATTTTTAAGCTGAATTTCATGATTTCGCCGCCATATTGAATTTTCTTGCTAGTGGAACGATTTTCATGGAACTTGAAACTTACCTTTGTCACGTGTGATCATTCTCATTTTCAAGCTAAATTTCATGATCCCGCCGCCATCTTAGCTGCTATATTGAAATATCTTATCAGTGGAACGATTTTGATGAAACTTGGAAGTTACCCTTGTCTTGTATGATCATTCTTATTTTTGAGCTGAACATGATTTCGCCGCCATCTTGGCCACCATATCAAAATTTCCTGCTATATAGTGGAACGATTTTCATGGAATTTGAAACGTACCCTTGTCACGTATAGGTAATCATTCTCATTTTCAAGCTAAATTTCATGATTTCGCCGCTATCTTGGTCGCCATATTGAAATATGCTATTAATGGAGAGATTGTCATGGAACTTGCAACTTTACTCTTGTCTCGTATAAACATTCTTATTTTCAAGCTGGACTTCATTCCTATCAATGACAGACCTGGCAGTAAAAAAATGTGCTATTGAGACTTACGCACGTGAGGGCATATTCACTTGGTTTTTTATTGTACAGGATGACCAAAAAATTCGAAGAATACAAATTTCGTGGAAACCGCCTGTAAAAGAATTCTCTGGAAACGAATCATTTCATTTCCTATCTTACATCACATTGGGTATGTCTGGAACCTTTTGCAATTGTTCTTGGAGAAAAATAATATTCCGGGGTTTTTGAGTTTATGACTCACCATGTAGAGTATATGAAAATTCAAGACACACTGAAAAGTTTTTTCTCTGTTCAGTCTGTCTTGAAAAGTTAACTGAAATCTACCAGATAATGGAGCGGTAGTGGCCGAGTGGTATAGATGATGGCAAGCCAAACCACTCGCGCTGCGCTGTGTGGGGTTCGAATCCCGCTACATCCATGAATATTTTGTGCTGTCCCCGAGATTGCATGGTAGAGCAGCTGATAGCTGGATGTCGCCTCGTTAAACAAGTCAATAACTGAGAATTGAAGGGGACCAAGCCCCACCCTTGGCCCCCTGATATTTCCAGAAGAACTCAATTTTTCCAAACATTTTTTTGGCACATTTGAAGCATTAGGTACCCTAGACTGCCTTTGACTCTGGAGCGCGAGTCCTGGAACATCCTGTATTTTCACAAATCTTGCATATTCAGGACTCATGGCCTGCATCAAGCGATTGCTAAATATGTTGTTTTTGAATCTATTATCAAAAGAGAGCATAAGCAAAACTGATTTAGAAAAAACTCGGAAAAAATCACTTTTTTTCACATGTGCATTTATCCACTTGTGCCTCGCCATATATTTGGACGAGGTGAAAGACATTTAACGAGCATTTGAATAATTCTCAGGTCATATTTGTCAACTAAACGCTGGTTACTACCTAAATACCGAGATAGCGACCTCACTTGTCTATAAATAGGACAGTAGATATGCATTATCAACTAGGTTTAGGTAAGAGACAAGGAAAAAATCGAGTTGTGCAATATGCTACATGTCCAAATGTGCCCCACCCCACCCTACCCTCAAAGGTGAGGTAGGACGTACAAGCTATACACTTACTTTATACGTCCGATAGTCTTCGCGCATATTATTTAATTTTATTATTCTTTTATTCACAAAAATCTTTTTCGCAACAGAATTGTCTTAGTTTCCTTGGTACTTTATTTCTAGATCTTGCGCATTCTCAAATAAAATAAGTTGTAAAAAACTAATGGAAAAGTCCTTCCATCACCAAACAATTTTAATGTATGAGTTTCGAGATCTTTGGGAATTTGCCTTGGCTCAAATATAGTTCGAAGCAGCGCTATTATTTTCACTGACTCTCATACTGATTTCCAAAAAATTCTATCTGACTTTCACCAACTTCCACTGATTTCCACTGGCTTCCACTTATTTCTCACGTGATTTCCATTGATTTACACCGATTTCCATAAACTCCGAATGATTCCCATGATTTCCACAGAATTTCATGACTTCCATTGACTTCCACGTGGTTTCCACTGATTTCTACTGAATTCCACTGATTTCCACGGACTTCCACTGACTTCCATGACTTCCACAGACTGCCACAGACTTCCATGACTTCCATTGACTTCCGCCTGACTTCCACGTGCTTTCCATTGATTTCCACGGACTTCCACGGACTTCCACGGACTTCCATTGACTTCCACTGACTTCCACTGTCGTGTACACTAGACTTCCACTGCGGTTTACCCCTCGCTGTGGACTAAATGCATCATTTATTTGGATCCTCCATATAGCCCAGACATTTTAGATCAAAATCGACCAAAACCTAGAAAAAAATAACCTAAGTCTGAAAATTGGGTGAACGCTTCCACTTCAACCCCTTAACCACATACTGAAAGTCCTAAAAAAATCCTACGTCTGCTTCATCGGTTTTTGGCGGCAAGGTGTATAAGTGACAATAATTTAAAAAATATCTATTAGAATACGCGATAAAGCTTCGATGCAGCTGAAAATTGCTGAAAATGATCTCCTCGGCCAGTTGAACAACATATTGAAATTTCTGAATAATCCTATATCGGCTTCATCGTTTCTTAGCGACAAAAAGGTATAAGTGACATTGCTTTGCAAACTAATACTTGAATCAAGCGTTGAAGTTTCAATACAGCTGAAAATTGCTGAAAATGGTCTCCCCGGCCAGTTGAACAACACGTTGAAAGTCCTAAGAAATCCTATGTCCGCTTCATACTTTTTTATTCAGCGGCAAAAAGGTATAAGTGACAAGTTTCAAAAACTATCCAATTAAACACGCGGTCAAGTTTTGATACAGCTGAAAATTTCCGAAAATGGTCTTCTCAGTCAGCTCAACAACATATTGAAAGTCTTAAAAAATAATATGTCCACTTCATCGGTTTTTGGCAGCAAAAAGGTTCAAGTGACATTATTTTGGAAACTATTTATTGAATCATGATTTGAAGTTTCAGCATAGCTGAAAGCGGCTGGAAAATAGTATCCTTCGTGAGTTGAATAAGATACTGAAAGTCCTGAGAAATCCCATGCCCGCTTCTTGTTTTTTGGCGGCAAAAATGTATAAGTGACATTATATTGTAAACTATTTTTTTGAAATACGGGTTGAAGTTTCAGTACAGATGAAAACTGCTAAAAATGGTCTCTTTTGCTAGTTGACTGTACTAGTCCGAGTAGACTATTTTCAGCAATTCTCAACTGTATTGCAGCTTCAACACATGTTTTGAATAGTTTCAAGAAATGATCTTATACCTTTTTGCCGCCAAAAGACGATGAAGCGGACATAGGATTTCTTGGAATTTTCAGTATGTTGTTCATATGATCGAGGAAACCAGTTCCAGCAATTTTCGGATGGATTGAAACTTAAACGCCTATTTCAATAAACAATAGTTTCCAAAACAATGTCACTTACACCTTTTTCCCGACAAAGAAACAATGAAGCGAACAAGTATTTTCCTAGTATTTTTAGTGTGTTGTTCAACTGACCAAGGAGACCATTTCCAGCAATTTTTAGCTGTATCGAAACTTCAACCCGTATTTTAATAACTATTAACAAAAGATATGCTCACTTATACCGTTCTGCCGCCAGAAACTAATGAAGCGGAGGAAAGATTTTTCAGGACTTCCAATATGTTGCCTTACTAATCCAGGAGACCATTTTCAGCTGCATCTAAACTTGTCCGCCTGTTTGATTGAACAGTTTCCAAATCAATGTCACTTACACCTTTTTGCCGCCAAAAAACAATGAAGCGGACATAGGATTCCTCAGGACTTTCAGTATGCTGCTCAAATGACCAAGAAGACTTGACATTTTCAACTGTATCAGAACTTCAACTCCTATTTTATCAAATAGTAACAAAAAAATGTCACTAATACTTTTCTGCTGCCAAAAAACAATGAAACAGACATAATAGGATTTTTAAGGACTCCTAGTATGTTGTTCAACAGACAAAGAAGACTAGTTTCAGCAATTTTCAGCTGTACTGAAACTTCAACTCGTATTTTAATGAATGGTTTCCAAAATAATGTCATTAGAACCTTTTTGCCGCCAAAAACCAATGAAGCGGGGAGAGAATTTTGCTGGACTTTCAATGTGTTGTTCAACTGACCGAGAAGATCACTTTCTGGAGTTTTCAGCTGTATTGAAACTTCAACGCGTATTTTAATAAATAGTTTCCAAAATAATTTCACTCACACCTTTTTGCCGCCAAAAACCGATGAAGCGGACATAGAATTTTTAGGACTTTCAGCATGTGGCTAAGGGGTTAAAGTGGAAGCGTTCCACCAATTCTCAGACTTACGTTATTTTTTTCCAGGTCAAAACTCAAAATGCCTGGGTAATAACACTAACCCAACATGAGATTTACCCATGATACTTTCAATTTTTGCGTAATTTTAGACCGGAATTTTGGGCGAAATGGGCGAATACCGCCCTACTTCTGGTATTCTTCTCTGCCTCACGGCTGTCGCTCTGTCTGTCAATGTCTATCCATCCCAAAAAAAATTGGATAGAATCCAAAAGTTTCATTTTTTTTCCCTTAGCGGTCATTTTTTTCACAATATTTGAGGTCTGTGATTTGGGTAAGTAACATTAAGTGCTTTTCTTTTACAACCTGAACCAAGTATTCTGACCTTCAAGTTGTTAGTGGTATCTCACTTTCGCGCATGTGATCTCTCGCTTTTTCTCTCTCAAACTCAGATCAGATCAGTGAGTTTTGTGGTAAAAGAAAAGTACCTAATGTTTCCTTTTTTTTTCATTTCAAAGTTACTTTGGCAGGCCCCATGATAACATCAGGTTTGGGAGCCTATGCACAAGCAATGAAGCCATCTGTATCACGGAACCTTTGAGAATTATTTCCACTCAGGCTTCAGGGACCCCGGCCCCGAACATCAGAGTGCCACGGGCCTCGAGCCTTTGAAATTCTGTATTTTATTATTTCTTCCCAAAAGAGGGAGAAGACAAAACAACAGAATTGTCTTGTCAATCTCGGTGGGGTAGGGCGGCCCAAAAAGTCTGCCGGTTCCCGCATTGCTATAATCAGTTTCCACTCCTTAGGGGCCCGTCTCACAATTCCGTCCAGGGCCCCCAATTCCCTTAGTCCGTCACTGCAAGTAATAAGCCTACAGGGATCGATTTCACAACGCTCTATTTTGCCAATCCAACTTCGTCCTTAATAAATGGTTATACATTGCTCAGATTCCTAACACACATTTCAAGGTTAGGTTAACCAAAACAACTGTCAGAGCTGACAATTGGCTGTCAGTTTCTGTCACGTGGTTCACATACGAAATTCACCTCGCAAAAAATTCCTTATAGTTTTGCAGATTTTCTTTTCGTGAGATGGAGCTTGAACAGCAACTTTTTCTTCTAAATTGATCATGAAATTCGTAGAATCCAAGTTTTTCTTGGTTCGGGTACGAAGGCCATGAACTACCCATGTGAGCTGAAATCTTTTTCGTCTAGAATTTCGGCCTGTTCCGGGAAGATTTCAAGCGCCAGCAAGCAACGAATAATCCTTTTTCGCCCAGAAGCTAAGCGATCAGTTTTCAAAAATTCCTAACTACTGACCCGTGGGTCATACCGATTGTAATTTTTGTTGGAAGAAAGTTCAAACTTTCCTCTAAATATAACTTCGAATTCATGTAATTTTGCTTAATTAAAATTAATTAAAATTTTTGCTAGAAACGGGTACTTGTCCGCATGTCATAACTTTTTGAATCCAGCCAAGCCGGCTTCTGGAATGCAACATTTCATTGGTGATGCCGCGCCGCACCAGATTATCATCATTATTGTATTAGGTACCTGTTTATCATTATTTCGTCAAGAATTTTTTTCTTGATGGATAGATAGATTGGTTTTTATTCCCTATACAACGGTTACAGGGAACCGTCGCACATTTTCTAAGGTAATGGTATCATTAATGTATAAAGAGAAGATGTATGAATTTAAGACTGATGTAAATGACAAAACACAGCATATTAAAATCGTTCGTTAGAACGCAAGATAATTGAAAAATTCCTCGACAGTGTACATAGTCCGGACGCTAAGCGCCATATTTGGGTCCAACCTTACAAATCGTGATGCCGGAATGCCACTTGACAGAAATGTTGTACATACCCTATGGTTTATTTCAAGAAATGGAGCCCACCTGCCACCCCTGGCAGATCCTTGGCATTGGTGGTCGAAGGTACAAGAAGTTACCATTTTTGGAATCTTGGCTTTTGTGTACTTTTTTCACTGGACTATATATTCTCAAGGTGAAGGAGCACCAATGCAATAAGTTTTCAGAAAGTGGAATGCACCAGTGGCGTACCAGACGGCTGCGAAGAAGCCGGGGTACGATTTTTACGAAGTCCTATATTAAATCGTGACAAACACCTTTTTTAACATGTTTGGCATCATTTCTAACCGAATCGCACATTCTGATTCCAAAAATGAGTGTGAAATGTCGATAGAGACATGTTTGACCCGGTTTTATTGGGGAAAAAACTTGATTTTTTCACCCTCAAATTTGATGTTTTGTAATTCTAGTTCCATCGTGACCCAAAGTGTTTGTAACTGTGATTTTGACTATCACAGGTGGCTTGGACTATTTCACACACAAATATCATTTGATAAAATTTCTCCCCGATTTTATGAAGTCACAGAGAAATCTTGTTTCTTGAGATATCTCATGTCAAAAGCTTGATGAGACAAAGCGTGCTATTCAAATGAAAAACTATTGTAAAGTTACAATGTACCTTTCATTCGGTAATTTATTCATTGTGATGCATGAAAATAGTTTTCTTTATTGAATAAAACAAAGAGAACTAAAATTAGAGCCGTATTTTTCTCTTGACTGAATCTGAATCCCTGAAAATATTTCAAGAGCCATTAGATTCAAGTGTCTTTTTCACAAAAATCATTCAGTCAACGTATCATTTTGTTTTTTGATATTGAAAAAACAATTTTGATCTTTGAGTCAATCCGGCGCGGTGTCTACTAATGACCAGAACACTACAACATGCATCTGCAAATAAAAATAGATCAAACTCAAAACCCTGCAGAGCGATCCATGGCGATTTTGTTCAATGTTATAGCAAATTCAATTCTGCAGAGATCCTTGAACTTTTAAAGATAAGTTATCGTTTGTTCAGTAGTTTGAGCTAGTTTTATTTGCAGGTGCATGTTGTAGTGTTCTGGTCATTAGTAGAAACCGCGCCGGACCGACTCATAGGTTCAAATTGATTTTTTAATACCAAAAAACAAAATAATACATCAAGTGGATGATTTTCGTAAAAAAGACACTCCAATTTAAGGGCCTTTAAAATATTTTCAGGCATCCAAATCTCTTACAGTGAAAGAAAAACTGTCAAAATTGTCAATGAAAAAAGACAAGTTTTTCCAAGTCAACTTGCTCAAACTTGTTTCTATTCAAATTTACTCATCAGATTCGAGGTCAGGAGTTTAAATTCAGTTGGAAAAGATACCAAACTTGTCGTGATCGGTTATATATGACCAGGAAAACAAAAATGATTACCTAGCCGAGCTCCGCCCCTCTCACGACCCCCCCTAAACAATGATCGACACTTTTTGTGTCAAAATGGTATCAACGAGATATGATGCGTCAAATTGCGATGTATTTGCATCCAATGGATCAACAATTCTCATCCCCTTCATTTTGAGTTGCAACTGATCATCCCCCCCCCCCTCCAATAACTCAAAATCCTGGGGTGGGATTTTTGTCAATTTTGGGTATGTAGTAGGGCATTCAAGTCCGAACAAAATATCGAATTTTCAGGACGTCCATATTTTTTCCAAGGTTTCAAAGAGTTTTTTACTATTTCCCGTATCATATACATTTGACAGAAAAAAGCAAAAAATTCCAACAGAACTATGGAATTTTCCATCGTGTTTGGTTCAGAATTGTTCAATTGTTCCTTCTCAACATTTGCAGTCTCCATACATAATTGTGTATACTTGGAATCTCATTAAACATTAGGCTTCATTTGAAATTGTTCAGAATTATCAGTACAATTAAATAGTAAAGATTTCTTTTCGTACCCGTGAAAATGGTCGAAAAGAAAGAAAGGGTTGAGATTGAAACTGGACCAAGGATTAATACATTAGGCAGGGAATTGAACTCAAGTGCGCTAGGAAATGGGTTCACCAATAGTTCTGAAAATTAAGAAGAAAGCAAAACGGAATCGAATTCAACGGGTTGAATTAATTAGTCGCAGGGTTTTCGCGCGTAATTAGGGTGTTCTTGTCTTTCAGAAACCTAATGTAAATCGATGTAAACGTATCTAATTCCTAACGCTAGCTGATGCCAGCACGTCTGGAAATTATGAAATGAAAAATTAATGGGAACTCAATTAAATTGGCGATGGTTGATTAATTTTTGTAATAAAGTGAGGTGTGGTTGAGTGACTTTGTTCATTTTTCAAAATTTATACAATTCATCCCCTTTCAAAAAACGTGAAGTAACTACTACCATAGTAGGCTTGAGGTATTAGTACGACGGGAATTTGATGTAGGTGGAGATTCATTTAAATGACCTAGGTAAAAGTAATTAAAATCTACGGCAATGAAAACACAACTAGGGTCAGTAAACGTATCACAGCTGATCAATTCAAGGTAGAGAAGGGGGTATATCACAGTACCTATTGTTCACTAGGAGGCTTAGAAAACTGAATCAAGAAAGTAAGTCGATCAATCTGGTATTGAAGTAAAGAGACGACACTTGAAGAAAATGGTTCATCCAAATGAAGCTGTATTAAATAGTACAATCAGAATGATTCAAGAGGGAATGTCACAAAGAAGAACTGCACAGGTGTTGAACGTGCACTCGAAGTCAAATCAACAGCAAGCGAACATCGTGGATGAGCTCTCCTAAGACAACGAAATCGCCAATGGTTTGGCCAGTCTTGTCTCCAGACTTGAATCCCATCGAACGTGAGTGGAATGCGCTCCAATGAAGCTGCCGGTTCAACTACAACCGCGTTGTACCTGATTTAAGGGTCCTGGAGGAGCACTTGAAAATCTCTTTTGTAGCAAACACAGTTGAGAAAACATAAAGCTGGCAATGGCAAGCTTTCGAAGTTAATATCAGATAGAGAGATGAAGTTGAAGACAATAAATCAGTGCCTAGTGCATTTTTTCATGATTTTCCCAACCGCGATGTTTCCCATGTTTATCCAGAAAAAATCAATAATTCAAGTAAATATATACTACATAAACGACATTTAGGTACCAACAATACGTAACATAGTCACTTGTTCCACGCAACAGTAGTTCTACAACAACAATATATACAATAAAATTGGTGTCAATATAGAATACGATAGACTTTGGCTTCGGCACGAAGTTTCCAACGAAATCTGACAATATTTTTCCCGCAGCTCGTTCACGGCAGTTTTTTCACCGCATCGCGGCTAGTCAAATACATATTCCTCCCACGAATCTCTCTTCCGCGGCCAATATCACAAGTTCGTCGTAAGGGTGTCGACAAAACTCAAACAGACATCTCTTTCCGTACATCGCCTTCTTGAACGTGTAAACGCACTGGAGACAAAAAACATGACCGCACATCACTCCCACGATAAAATTCTTTATCGTCACCTCCTCCAAATCGCAGTTGACGCACTTGCTTGCTTGGTACTTGAATTCACCTGGTTTCGGGAACCTCATCGGATTAAACGGAAATATTTCACCCACCTTGGTCGGCCTGCATATTGCCACCGGTATCAGCCCCTCTTCGGCAAAAATACTGAAGAAAAAGCTGTCGGCGCCGGTAGGAGAATCCATTTCGTTAAACAATTGCTGCAGCCTCAGGTGTCTCTTTTGATCGGACATTTCCTCTTCCTTCTCGCTTTCCAGAAGCTTGTTTGCCATGGTTTTTTCGTTCTACGTTCTTCCAGTGATTGTTCATATAACGCCAGGACTAGAAGTTGAAACATGTTCGAAAAAATAAAGAACTGTTCGAAAAAATAAAAGCACCGAGCACTGGTCTTCTCAGCACTAATCTATTTTTGACAGTGCTTACCTACCTGTACGGCGACAAGGTTGTATTGAGAAAAAATGCTTGGTAGCAGCTTGGCTGCGACTTTTTTTGCAGTCGTGAATAAATATGTTCCAAGATAACTTTTTATGGAGCTTATTCTGAATTTTAGTAACAAAACGTGGAGCTTGATTATTCGGTAACTTGGTCGGTGGGTCGGGGGATCCAAATAGTTCACACAACGTGGACTTGAGGCATCTTTCATCTAGATTCTCCATAATACCAGCATGAAACTTAGCCATTTGGCCAGCAATAGTAGTACAGGAATTTTAGCTGAAATATCACTTCAACCTCAAAAAAAAAACTGCAGTGAAAATCACAGTTTCTATTCAGAATTTTGTGCTCTTTTCAAATTTTTGGGTTTCAGAAAAATCCCAGCGGAGGCTTTTTTTTAAGAGCTGTCAAAAGTCTGAAAACTGATAATTCTGAACAATTCAAATGAAGCCTAATGTTTAATGAGATTCCAAGTATACACAATTATGTATGGAGACTGCAAATGTTGAGAAGGAACAATTGAACAATTCTGAACCAAACACGATGGAAAATTTCATAGTTCTGTTGGAATTTTTTGCTTTTTTCTGTCAAATGTATATGATACGGGAAAATAGTAAAAAACTCTTTGAAACCTTGGAAACAATATGGACGTCCTGAAAATTCGATATTTTGTTCGGACTTGAATGCCCTACTACATACCCAAAATTGACAAAAATCCCATCCCAGGATTTTGAGTTATTGGAGGGGGGGGGGGGTGATCAGTTGCAACTCAAAATGAAGGGGATGAGACTTGTTGATCCATTGGATGCAAATACATCGCAATTTGACGCATCATATCTCGTTGATACCATTTTGACACAAAAAGTGTCGATCATTGTTTAGGGGGGGTCGTGAGAGGGGCGGAGCTCGGCTAGGTAATCATTTTTGTTTTCCTGGTCATATATAACCGATCACGACAAGTTTGGTATCTTTTCCAACTAAATTTAAACTCCTGACCTTGAATCTGATGAGTAAATTTGAATAGAAACAAGTTTGAGCAAGTTAACTTGGAAAAACTTGTCTTTTTTCATTGACAATTTTGACAGTTTTTCTTCCACTGTAAGAGATTTGGATGCCTGAAAATATTTTAAAGGCCCTTAGATTGGAGTGTCTTTTTTACGAAAATCATCCACTTGATGTATTATTTTGTTTTTTGGTATTAAAAAATCAATTTGAACCTATGAGTCGGTCCGGCGCGGTTTCTACTAATGACCAGAACACTACAACATGCACCTGCAAATAAAACTAGCTCAAACTACTGAACAAACGATAACTTATCTTTAAAAGTTCAAGGATCTCTGCAGAATTGAATATGCTATAACATTGAACAAAATCGCCATGGATCGCTCTGCAGGGTTTTGAGTTTGATCTATTTTTATTTGCAGGTGCATGTTGTAGTGTTCTGGTCATTAGTAGACACCGCGCCGGATTGACTCAAAGATCAAAATTGTTTTTTTAATATCAAAAAACAAAATGATACGTTGACTGAATGATTTTTGTGAAAAAGACACTTGAATCTAATGGCTCTTGAAATATTTTCAGGGATTCAGATTCAGTCAAGAGAAAAATACGGCTCTGATTTTAGTTCTCTTTGTTTTATTCAATAAAGAAAACTATTTTCATGCATCACAATGAATAAATTACCGAATAAAAGGTACATTGTAACTTTACAATCGTTTTTCATGTGAATAGCACGCTTTGTCTCATCAAGCTTTTGACATGAGATATCTCAAGAAACAAGATTTCTCTGTGACTTCATAAAATCGGGGAGAAATTTTATCAAATGATATTTGTGTGTGAAATAGTCCAAGCCACCTGTGATAGTCAAAATCATAGTTACAAATACTTTGGGTCACGATGGAACTAGAATTACAAAACATCAAATTTGAGGGTGAAAAAATCAAGTCTTTCCCCCAATAAAACCGGGTCAAACATGTCTCTATCGACATTTCACACTCATTTTTGGAATCAGAATGTGCGATTCGGTTAGAAATGATGCCAAACATGTTAAAAAAGGTGTTTGTAACGATTTAATTTAGGACTTCGTGAAAAATCGTACCCCGGCTTCTTCGCAGCCGTCTGGTACGCCACTGGTGCATTACACTTTCTGAAAACTTATTGCATTGTGCTCCTCCACCTTGAAAATATATAGTCCAGTGAAAAAAGTACACAAAAGCAAAGATTCCAAAAATGGTAACTTCTTGTACCTTCGACCACCAATGCCAAGGATCTGCCAGGGGTGGCAGGTGGGCTCCATTTCTTGAAATGAACCATAGGGTATGTACAACATTTCTGTCAAGTGGCATTCCGGCATCACGATTTGCAAGGTTGGACCCAAATATGGCGCTTAGCGTCCGGACTATGTACACTGTCGAGGAATTTTTCAATCATCTTGCATTCTAACGAACGATTTTAATATGTTGTGTTTTGTCATTTACATTAGTCTTATATTCATACATCTTTTCTTTATACATTAATGATACCATCACCTCAGAAATGTGCGACGTTTCCCTGTAATCTTTATATAGGGAATAAAAGCCAATCTATCTATCCATCAAGAAAAAAAATCTTGACGAAATAATGATAATCTGGTGCGGCGCGGCATCCCCAATGAAATGTTGCATATCAGAAGCCGGCTTGGCTGGATTCGAATAGTTATGACATGCGGGCAAGTACCCGTTCCTAGCAAAATTACATGAATTCGAAGTTATATTTAGAGGAAAGTTTGAACTTTCTACCAACAAAAATTACCTTCGGTATGACCCACGGGTCAGTAGTTGGGAATTTTTGAAAATTGACCGCTCAGCTACTCGGCGATACAGGATTATTCGTTGCTTGCTGGCCTCGTTGCTGGTGCTTGAAATCTTCCCGGAACAGGCCGAAATTCTTGACGAAAAAGATTTCAACTCACATGGGTAGGGTAGTTCATGGCTTTCGTACCCGAGCCAAGAAAAACTTGGATTCTACGAATTTCATGGTCAATTTAGAAGAAAAAGTTGCTGTTACAAATTTTGAGTTTTCGTTTTCGAGAAGTTTGAATCTGAATGTTTGAAAAACGTCACGAAAACATCCATTTCAAGAACAAAAAACTAGTTTTCTGAGAACTTGTTTTGTTTCAGCTAAAATGATGGTTGTTAGTTTGAAACGCTTAGAAAATCAATTTTCATGAAGAAGTCATAAGTTTTCTTGGATTTTAATTTCCACTCGATTTTTAGCAGGCAAGTGGTGTTTTCGAGATGATTTTCAAACATTCAGATTCAAATTTGTCAAGAGTAACTTTTTTTTCTGAATTCGTCATTTGATGCAAATGTATCTTAACACTTCTGCCAAGTAATCACTGCCGTAGAAATTGAGAGAGATAACAGGAACGAGCTCCTCGATATCCACGCCACTGGACCAGTGTGTCAAAGTCCTTAATGACTGACACTTTTTGAAGATTCAAATGACCAAATCTGAGGCAAATTGGCTAATGGTATGGTTTTGGAAATTATGATGGGGGAAAACGATTTTTTTTATCTCAAACTTTGAAAAGCAAAGCTGTATCTCATTTATGGTATCGTAGAATGGGGATACTTTGATCAATTTTTCAATTCAAAGTTGAATAACTTTTTTGTTCTAAGTCTAAAATCCACACAAAAAGAACCCTCAAAATATCAGTTCTTGACAAACTACAGATTCTGAAAAAATTAGGGCAAAAAATTGACAAATTTCCGAGAAAAAAATAGAAACTAGATGATCTAAGTTTGACCCTCGAGTGGGGATACCTTTATAAATCATGAGTTTCAAATGAAAAATCAATGGAACTCCTCTAGAAGGTCTTGAAAAATTATTGCAATTTTTTTTAGCGACTACGACCCTCCCAAGAGCAGAAACGTGCTGTGGGGTAACTTTGATCACAAAGAATCTTTTTGACAGTCTTCATTGAGTTTCATAATATTGAAAAATAGTTTTGCATTTCAAAGATGTCCATTTCTTTTGCAAATTGGAACACCTGGTTTTCACTTTAATTTTTTTCCGAGGAGAGGTTTAGTGAAATTTCGATTATGTCACTGGCTTTCGGAAGTGCGATTTCCTCTGCAGTAAGAAGTACGTTTTTGAACGAGGTATCCTAAAGAAAGTCCACATATTTTCGGATGCGCTATCGACTATCGAAGTTCCCGCGATTAAACACCGAACACCTGTATACAGGGTGTTTGCAAACTTCAGGTAGAAAACTGAATCGCAGTTGAAGAAATGCTCCAGTGCCAGAAAAATGTTGAAAAATCTATGATTGGAAATATGGAAAGTCGAAAGGTGGTCCTTCGACCCCAACAAGTAGCACGAATGGTTCTCCTATCAAATTTTCTTTATATCCAGAACTTACGACTTACCCTGTATAGTTAATAAAATTACGAAACACATTCAAAGGTTCATAAACATTGCTTTTTGGTCTCTTGAAAAGAGTTTGTTGCATGAGTTGATAATAATGTACCTATCCTATACATACTGACATATTGTGCCTAATTATGTAAATGGTGGGTACTTGAGAGCTTGACACTGATTGTTTTTTTTTGTTACAGGTATGCATGCACTTTTGCCTCATCAAAGGCCAAGTTCGTGAGCTGGTAAGCTATTCGAATGACAAAATCTAGAACGTTGGGTTATTCCTATTGACCACTCACTAGCCACTACCATTTTTAGACTAGCTATGAGAGCTTTGGCACAAAATCCTATGTATTTTCTTACGGAGGTTCATTTTGCAGATTTTCAACCCATTGCCTCTGATGCGCATGCCCGAGTTGCACGTGTATATTTGGTTGCATAACTTTCTAGTGCTATTACTAGTAATCAGGTGTACCAACGTAACTAGTACCAACTGAACTATTATCTGTGACCTTTCACTCCCCTTGTCCCCTTTTACGTGTTATTTCTGGTCTACCTGTCATCTGTCACTTCTCATGTGCGCAACGAGTGCTTTTTGGTTGGAGCTAACAAGTATGATTGCGCATGTCGTTGAACATTGGATCTGTATTCACCGGAATTTTATTAGGGAAATTTGAATTTAATTTTTCTGAAAAAAGTCGGCTTCTGCAGGATTCAAACCTCCAACCTCTCAATCGGTGAGCATACATGTAACATTTTTGAAAATCGTACATCAATATCCCGAAACGAATCCGAACTTTTGATCGTATTTTATTGTTTCTCCAAACTTCCAAAGAATTATTGATTTTTTGTGATTTGTGGACTGAGAATTAGGCTGTGAGAAAAACATACAAATTGGTTACTATGGCAACCGTAATGCATCGTATACTACTTGTTAGCGGTGCATTTTGAACCTGAACTATTCAGCATGTATGATATACTCATATTCAGCGTGCTTGATTTGTCATCGAGTTTGTCATAGTCCCAGAAGAGGTTCAGGTCACCACTTCTGAGGGTCGATGGGATCAATAGACTACTGGACATCAATCGCATTTCAGTATAAAAGTATCATAAACCTCATAAATATCTGAATGACGAATTTGTAGTTGGAAAAGTTTTTCGAAATATGATTTCATTTCGGTAAAAAATCAATTTGAAAGTGGACTTATTCAAATCAGGAATAATATGCTACGTCACAGCTTGAAAGTGGGCTAGGAGGTGGGAGGAAGGAAAGGGGAACGCATTTGACATTCGACCGAAGCATTCGTTCTGGATCTATTACGTAGTGGTGTATTTCCACGTGCGAGCACAACTTTATCACAAGGAACTTATTTTTGATACCATTGCATGGAGTTATGTCCGGTGGATTAGCGCCTAAACTATGCATTTTGTGATAAAGCAAAGGGCTTCTGGATTTACATTCTTAAGACTGGACTTGACAATTCCAGAAATGGCGCCAACGAGTTTGGTGTGGCAGGACTGGCAGGTGACCTCAGGAGCCATCCAGAGCTGTAAAAGAACCAAAATCTTCCATGTTCTTCGAAGGCACACAAATACATCATACTTCGATGCGCTGATACCCTATGGGGGGGAATTGACAAAATATGTCAATGCTAATCACGTAAGGGGGCTGAGGAGGAGGCATTTTTGTCTTTGAATGCGATTTATGGTTTTCATCAATCCTGAATGGATATGAAGAAGTTTGGTATCATTTTTGACTAAAATCGACGTTCTGAATTCGAATAAAGTGTTCAAATTACGTTAAAAACATGTTTGAACAAGTTTGTCTAAAAAAACACCCTTTTTTGATATTCAACTTTAACCTCATGGCTTTCACTCCACACCACAGCCATTCTATTTATTCTTGCATATTCAGTTACTTTCAACTTTTCTTCGACTGAAAAAGATGCACTAGATATGCTTCTCATCTTCACAAGCTCATAGAAGTGTCTGGTTGCGCGGACGGTTTTGCGTCAACACGGCACTTAATAAGTGACGCATGCTTCAATTTGAAAACGTGTTGCGTCATAAATAAAGGCTCTATTGTACGGTTTTCAACTTTGTCTTGCAGAGGAGGAATTGTTGCTCCTTGTAAAAGCAACAAACATGATATCGGAGCTGTATCTTATGCACAATATGACTTTTCGTGTGAAGGTGCGTCAATTACTGTGTTCAAAATTGACATAAAATAACTTTCGAAACAAATCCTTCTGATCATGTTGTAAAAACAAAAGACATATCCAGTGTATGTTTTTCATCATTGAGAGACCTGAGACTGGTACAATATACAACAATTTCGATTCCAGATGTTTCCGAAAATTGATAAACCTGCAGTAAAAACTTTGATATTTCCCCTGATTTTTTTCCGAATCGAAATACCGAGTAATGCGATCTAAGGATACATCGATACTGCATTTTGGGTTAGGGCTACGAATTTTTTCATGTGCGAACCTTATACCAATAGACATGATTTGACCCGCAGCACTTGAAATTTTGTCACTAAAGAGGCAAATGGGGGCCCTTCAAACTTTGAAGATGAAAGAACTTTCACAAAACGACCATTGAGTACCGTCATGTGTCATAAAGGAAGCTTATGAGTCTATTAGAAATGTTGGTAGTAATTGTTGCCGTGTTCGTTCCATTCTCCAAACTTGAAAAAAAATCTCTTGTTGAGGTTAACCTGTTTTTTTCTTTTTGACAAGGAAATGATAAATTCATGATGTTCTATTGAGTAATCAACCAAATCACATCCCGTGAGTCTAATTCCCTGGTAGAAAAGTGCCCATGGGCACATTTTGTAACACATATGTGCACCATGGCATTGCTCACCATGGGGATGTGCCCAATGTACCCATGTGCACCATGAGGATGTGTTCAACGTTCCCATGTGCATCATTCAGATGTGCTCAACGTTCCCATGTGCATCATGAGGATGTGCTCAAAATACAGGAAGATTTGCCTAACATGCTCATGTGCACCAAACATATAGTCACATCCCCATGAAGACATTGAGCACATCCCCATGGTGCTCATGGATACGTTGAGTACATCCTCATAATGCACATGAGTCATCATCACATCCACATCAAATAGCACCCCAAAGGTATTAGGTATATGCAATAGCCTACCTGGAGGCTGTGAACAATCTGTAACACCCTGTAACCTACAGGCTGTGAACAATCTGTAACACCCTGTACATGAAAAGGGACAGAAAATTATAGATAGGTAACTGATATTTTGGAATCTTCATGAAAATTGACAATGGAAAGTTTTTTTTGAGATCATTGCAAAGAAGAAGGCCCCAAGAAAAGGGTTGTAATGTCGCGGAACACCCTGTATATTTTGGAATTAATGATTGCTGATGAACAAGAACAGAAATCAAAATAAAAATCTCGCGAAATGTCTAAAATGGTCACTGCTTTATCAAACTAAAATAAAAATCAATTCTTCCTCAAGAACAGGTCATCAACATGTTTGATTTCTATACTAACTCCACAAGCAACACAAATAGGACTGCTTCCAACAAGAAAGGCTGCAACACGATACAAATTAATAATTTGTGATCGTTTTCGAGCGTTTAAATAACGACAACGAAATTTTTGTTCTTCCCTACTTACGGATGGCTCCTGAGGTCGCCTGCCACACTAAACTCGTTGGCGCCAATTCTGAAATTGTCAAGTTGAATCTCAAGGACGTAAATCCAGAAGCCCTTTGCTTTATCACAAAATGCATAGTTTAGGCATTTTTTGGCGCTAATCCACCGGACTATTATGTTTTATCAAGCGAAATTGTATTAAAAAAAACTGGATTATTTGACGTGGGGTTGACATGTGGCATGCGACTCTCGCAGTACTGCCACTCATATAGCACTAATAACACTGTTGTGACGTTAATCCGAAGCCTGCACGAGCAAAAATAAGTGAATTTTAAGGAAGAATCGACCAAAATGTGAGGTCAAACCATAGCACTCCAGCATTTCATTATATTTTTTTGATATAAATCAGTTCAAAACGAGAAGGTGTTCTTCAGTCATCGAATGGCCAACTAGAGTATCTATTGGCTCTTCAAAATGTGACGTCACGCACTTGCCGCGCCATTCAAACAGACAAATCTTTTTCATGTTTTTTTTATATGTACAAAAACTTTTTTAAACAAAATCATCTTGCCAATGCAACAATTTTGGGAGGATCTTTCATAAAAAGGAATAAAAAAAACCTTGTCCACTAGCCTATTTATTCCATGATACATTCATTGTGTACCTACGTTCCTGTTCAATTCTAAGGTTAGCAAGACCGCTAGCAGAGTCTGCAGAAAAGACAAAAAAAATCACAATAAAAATCGATGACTCTTTGGAGAAAAAAAAAATCTGTTGTGGGGCGACACAAAACTTTCCCGGCGGTATCCAGAGACGTCAGTAATGATTTTGATCGAAGTGTCCCTTCGGGAGGGGGCGATTCGATTTGGAAATTGATGAAAAAATTCTATTTAGTCGAGCGTTTAGCGAGCATCCTGCATCCATTGTTGAGCGGACAGAAAAAATGACAGGTTAGGTCAGTTTTCCAAGGTGATGAAATGATCAAAAAGGTAGAACTAGGTAGCTAACTGCTGTGATATCTCAAAAATGCAATGCTGGTTCCTTATTGAAATTTTTGTTCCTACTTTAGATATGATGATGAAATTACAAAAACTTGATTGAAAACTTTCACTGCATCTGTGGGTCAAATTTCAATTCTATATTTTCAATTTAGAGCTTGGGCAGACAAACCCAGACCCAATGTGCCACCTGAGGGCTTCCGATCAAAATCATCCACCCAAAGTCTAATCAGAACATTCCAGGCTGAACTTAGGCCTCCGTACCTGATTTCGATTTGATCGGATCAATAATTCGGTAATTATCGTGACAGAACCGCTTAATTTGTACGATCGCATGAGTGGTTTTATATTTTCAGGAGGAAAATTTCCGGGAAATTGGGGAGAAATTATTGGAAAATGTTCAAGAACCAGTTATCTATTCTCTAAAAAAACAATTCCGAGAAATCTGTTCACTGAATAAAAAGTTGGAAAATTTGCAGTTTTTCCAGAGAGGAAAACTCGGCAACTGTTGATCCGATTTCGAAAATTTTACCTCCAAAAATTAGCGCAATCTTTTCTCTAACTTTTATTCACAGCATGTCTGCACCTAAAATTAATATTTCGTGGGGCCTACCGCATGTAGAAGTTTGCATTGCGTTTTTCTCAAATTCACGGAATGTGCAAATTTCATTTTGAAAAAATTACAGTCGGAAGACCGAAACCGTGTCAACTCTGAAAATAGACCTGCACGACGCTCAATACAATCTACTTTCGATATCAGTTGAAATTTCCAAAAAAAAGTCGATCCCCGAGCAGGAATAAATTTTTGAGTGGAGTCCTGCTACAAAAGCGAGTCGTGCTGGTCGAAACACCGGCGAGAGCCCCTCCTGAGTGGCAACGGCCAGGAGAAATTTCGAAAATTCATTACGCTCAACTGGAGAATGGTGGAAAACTGCAACTGCGGCCTCAATTTGACTTTTTTGTTGTGTTGCTTCCTGCCAAATCTGGTTCCAATCCATCAGATAGATTTTGAATAATTAATTGGTAAAGTTTTGAACTTTAACATTTTTTATTATTTGACAGATGACAGATAGGGCAATGTTTCCAACTGTTCTGAATACAGTTTTCCAAGGGCTTTCAAATGACATATTGCAAGTTGAGTTCCGTGAGATATAGCTTCTGACATTTGATGATAGTGACAGTTGGGTTTGACAGATGACAGCCAAAAACTAATGGGCTCTTTTCAGGAAACAACCATGTTTGTATACCAAATATCAAGTCGATCCAGTCAACGTTACGGCAGTTATCGTGGAAGATCACAGACAGACACACATACACACACACACACACACACACACACACACACACACACACACACACACACACACACACACACACACACACACACACACACACACACAGACAGACATCATTCTGAAAATGGTCTTAATCGTCTTGGGGGACCTCAAAACGGATATATCCGGTGAAATCTCAAAACTTTTTTTCTGCACGATTACAATACTTTCCCTCCGTGTTCGTGGGTGGGCCGGGAAAGTAAAAGACCGCCACAAAAAATTCCAAAATTGGCTGATGTTTTCTCAAAAAATTGTCATTTCAACCAATACAAAATTTCGGGGTGATCCCTAGACGTATGTATGTATGTACGTACATTTCAAGAAACCATTTATTTACATCTTTTCACTTCAGGTGTTGAAGGAATTATAATTATATTTAGATAATGTACCATGGTATTAGAAAAAACAGTGGAAACTAAGTTTCACTTTTCACTAGTTACAACACACTCTCTTCAAATTATATCACAGCGCTTGAGAACTTTCTTGAACTATTAGTATACTAGCGGCTCAGAACATATCTGGTACAATCCTGCATTTTGTTATACGAACAATCGTGATCGAAAGGAACAGCGGGCAAAATTATTCATTTTATTTCTAGGAACAATCATGCCGAAGTTCTTGTTTGTAACAAAAAATGAAGGATTTTTCTGTAAACCGCTGGTGATATATAGAGGGCTATCGAACAATACAAAAAAAATATTTTTCGACCTTCAGCCCCCATGCAGCGCACTGTACAGAACAATGCTATGCACGTCAGACCCGAGAGGATTATTAGAGGGTAGAGGGATATAAGCTCGGATATAAGCGGAGAATCGAATATGTCCTTCAGGTATCTGTAAAACCTCGTCCTCGCCAGGATGCAGCACAAGAACACGAATAACCTGATCAGTTTTCCGTGCCCCAGATTGAGGCGGTCCTGTAAATGAAAAAAGAGTATCACTCCAAGGACTCCAGGACAACCCGTGATGAAAACTCACTTCAATCAGCATGTACTCAAACTCTTCTTGAGAGAATATTACGGGCTTGCGAGTGGCGCTTCGTTTCTATAAATAGATAACAAAAATAGATAGGTAAGTTTCGATTGAAAATGTACACCTTTTCCAGCTGTAATTCAGAAATTGTCAATTGGACTTCTCTCATTTGTAGTTTCAGATTCTGCAATCTACAATTGAATTTTAGAGAGCGTCAAATAGGCTATTTCGTTTGGACAGGTGCGCAAGCGTGAAGGCGCCAGATTTTGTGAAGTTTCCTACACCTGTCAGTTGAATGGCAACGCCGCATGCTCTGTCTAGCTCCCTGACTAGCTACTGGTTTCTGGCTGTCACTTGTACTGTTGCGGCTTTTTTAAAGTGGACGACAGTTGACAGATTTTTTAAAATTTTGGCCTAAACGTCGCATGACAGCAAGCCAACTCGTTGACATTGTCGTCCACTTTATCATGGCCGCAACCGTACACACCGTGAACGAAACTCTTCGTAACTTCTTCGAGCTTCCTTCTCGGTACAACCATTTTCAATAAGTTGTGTTCTTTCGGCAAACCTGAGCAAATGAAATGGAGGTTAGGTAGAAACAAGAAGTGTCATCATAATTCACGAGTGACAGTCGGCACCGATTTTTTGTTGTTTCCAGCGCTGTTGCCATTTTCGTTGTTCCTGTACTACCACAAAAATGATCATCGAACTTGATTCCAATGGAACATTTCCTTTGAATACCAAAATGGTATCTAACATTCAACCAAATCATTTGTGGAATTTAAGGTGCACTACAATATTTTTCTAGTGATAATTCTCAATATCGGTGTACGAAGCTATGAAATTCGCGCCATTCATGTGCACTAAAAAAAAAGCAGTTCATCTCCCCACCTTGCAGTGTGTCTAATAGGAAGCCTCGCCCCAAAAAAAAGGTCTTCGCAGCAATAAATCATTTTGGTACATTATTACAAAAAGTACACATAAAACACGTACACATTTCATACAATAAGAAGTATCGTTGTTGTTTTATTAGCTTGAAAACTGTTTGAAACTTGCTTGGCAAAAAATTAATAATGATGGTACCTACTCTAAAACTTCAATGAAGTGATATCGAAACATATTTGCCAAATGTGACCTGAGATAAAATGAATAGTCATTATTGCAAAAAAAGGCAATGAAATAAAAAGAGAAACTGTATGTGACACGTAAGAATACCTTTCATCTGCGATTTGCGGTAAAAATGGGAGATTATTCAACTAGTTTGAAAGTTTAAAAGGCACGAGCAGAGCAAATTTTTGGAATATGACCTTTTCGATGTAAAAATTAGGGGTGAATAGTTTCATCTCCATCATACCTATTTACCTATTTTACGTTAATACCATTGTACCGTTGAGGGCAGTCTTAGCCCCATAACTCGGCTAGCCTAAACGGGTGCCTTGTTTTTTTTTATTGTAAAAAGCAAATATCTGGTTATTTCTGTGAAAGCTCAGTTTTATACGAAAAATGCCCACCTCAGTAGTAATATAGAGCATTTAGCATAGTATGTATGAGTGGCATGCGCGCATCACTTCTTTACAGTTGTTGGTTTCGTCAAAAAAAATCATATTTAAAAAACCTCAAAGTCCTAGATCAAAATTTTCTTCTTTTAAAAAATTCTGCAATACTTTGGCTCCAATCGCTTCGCTAGTTGTATACCGGGTGATCATTTGAAAACTATCCACCTGCAATAACTCCAGATTCCTAGTGAATATTTTTTCGAGCAAAAACAGGTCGATTTTTATATCGAGGGGGACATCCAAAACATACATTGGCAAATTTCTATATTCACCCCCCTCGCCCCCACTCACCCCAACTTTGAAGTTTCAAATAACACTACCTACCTTGCGATACATCAAATTGAAGAAAAGTGAATTTTCTTTCTGAAAAAAATATTTCCAAAATTTTCAACCCCACCCCCTTTTTCCTAAAAATTCTATGACTGTCCCATTTTATATTCTGGACCCCTCATTTTTTTCTCAATTTAGTCGGCGCATCTTAGATAGCATGGAAGAAAAAAAATTTCGGTGGAAAAAGTGCCACCCAAATTCACCCCTTTGCTCTCTCTCCCACCTCAACTCCCAAATTTAACAAAACACCACCTACTTTGTGATACATCAAATTGAAGGGAATTGAATTCTCTTTTCGAAAATTTTTTTTTTGAAGTTTTCTACCCCTTCCCCAATAAATTGGCCATTTGGAGTATTCTAGGAGGGAAATGGGGGGCTTTGAAAATTGTGAAAAAAATTTTTTCAAGGAGAGAATTCAATTCCCGTCAATTTGATGTATTACAAAGTGGGTATTGACATTTTAAATTTTTGAGATCAGGTGGGGGGAGCGAAGGGGTAAATTTGGGTGGCACTTTTTTTATAGAAATTTTTTTCTTCCGATGCTGTGCAGGATGACGTTTACTGTATTGAAGGGAAATGGAGGTCAAGAATATTAACTTGGACACTCAGAGAATTTTAGGAAGAACAGGGGGTGGGGAAAAATTTCAAAATATTTTTTTTAAAAAGAGAATTTAATTCTCTTTAATTTGATGTATCGCAAGGTAGGTGGTGTCATATGAAATTTCGAAGTTGGGGTGAGTGGGGGCGAGGGGGCTCAGGATATAAACTCTCCAATGTATGTTTTAAATGTCCCCCTTGATATAAAAATTGACCTGTTTTTGCTCAAAGACATTTGCGCTAGGAATCGGGAGATATTGCAGGTGGATAGTTTTCAAGTGATCACCCGGTATAGAAAACTGTGAAAATAAAAATTTTCCTCGCTGATTGAAAATCATGCTGCATTCATAGCCGATGAAAATGTTTATAAACCTTATAAATAAATAATAAACCATTGTTTCTCAATCGCTGTCACACTGTGACGAAGGTCTGTATATGAACTTAAATTTAAAAAAAAAAATAGGCACAAAGCTTTATTAGATCCAAAGATATGATGATGGAAAGGCTGAGATCCATGCGTTTTCTCTATTTTAAATGAGTTTCACGAGTTGTGCATTCTTTTCTGTTGTTAAAGATTGTTTATATTTGACCGATCATCTTTAAACGTCGTCGGTATCAACCTGCAATAGTTGAGATTCGATTAGCGAAAGAATGAACTGGATATATTGAACCGTTCAAAAGATACAGAAGATTTAGGTGAATTGTGCTAAGAAACGAGGAACAAAGAAAAAATAATAATAATCACGAAAAAAAAAGCGGCCACAAATAGCCTCCACCACTACGTCTGGCGAGGCTTAAAAAAAAAACGAAACGACCTATTAGGATAATAGGCGCGAATTTCATTATTTCTCAACCGATACTGAAAATTAGCACTAAAAAGTGTTCTTTCCAAATGCTTATTTTACTTTGGCCTATTTCCGCCGCGAGGCCTGACACCGACGCCGGTGAATACTTTCCTCCACTATACAGGACATTTTTCCGAGCCCCTGTGTGTCCCAACACAGGATAGGGTTTTCAACGACCACCAACATCGCATGGGGTCGGCAACATCTTCCATATTCCGTGCTATGCGACACATATTCAGCCAGCATTCCAACTGAAACAAGATGCTTGTTTTCGAGACGAAGATCCGACCACCCGCAGTGGGAATCGAATCCACGATCCCTGGCGTGGTAGTCGGACGCGCTGACCACCACACCACAAGCTCCCCAAAAAGTTTTGATTCACATTTTGGGTTCAATGATCATATTTTGAAGGTGCATAAACAACAAAAATGGCAACAGCGTTTAGAACGAACAAGAGATTGCTGTAAATTGTCACTTGTGACATGAAATTTGTAATTTCTGACAATCACAGCCACACTGCCAATAACAAAAATAACTAAAGAACCCGGAAACACCGAGAAAACAGCCGAGACACCGAAACTTCTAAAGTCGTTAAATGCGCACTGATCCATTGACTCTAATGACAGTGACAACCAGGAACCAGTAGCTAATAAGGGAGCTAGACTGAGTATGCAGCGTTGCCATTTAAACTGACAGGTGTAAGATTTTTTCACAATTTGGCGCCATTACGCATGCGCACCTGCTCAAACAAAATAGCTTACTGCCACTTTCTGAATTACAGCTGCAAAGAGCTAAAACCGTTGAAATTTGAAGCTAGAATTGTTGAATATGAAAACGAAGTGAAAATATCACGCTTACCAATATCACGTCATGAATGGCTGGCAGGCTTTTGAAATCTGTGCAGCCCTAAAAGAAAAACGGAACAAAAAATCAAATTATTGTATAAAACTAAAATTTGTTGCATAATTCTTACTTCTTTGACGATGTCTTCGATGGTATCAATCATCAACAGGTATATTTCGCGCCGGCACATGGGACAACTCCAGTTTCCGGGCCTCATCCAGGCCAGCAAGCACTTTTTGCAAAACACGTGGTTACAGCTCGCTCGAAGCGGCTCTCTCAGTTGGTCGAAACAAATCGTACACGTCAAGTACGAATTGATATTATCGTCAGTCGCTACTTGATTCGCCATTTTATTCGAGAAATAATCAAACACGCACGTCTTACTCGCTCAAATGCTTGAAGCAGAATGCAGTTTTTGAACCAGGGGTAAAGAACGGAGGTCCTAAATAGCAGGTATCGAAGGAAACGTTATGGCAATTCCATTCTACTATGGCAAATTCAGAGACGCCAATCATCCTACACTCTCACTTATTCTTCGCTTAACTCATCCTAACACAATGGGGTTGTTACCTGAGACCATTGTGTTGGGTCAAATTGAGTGAGAATCCAGTGTGAGCGTATAGGTTGAGTGATGACTCTGAATTTGGCCCTGACTCACGCTCCACAACAAAAGCAGACTGCGTATTAGTGGCAGAGCGAGAGAGCGCAACATACTTTTGTACTCACTCCAAGATTTCCTTCCGTTTCTTTGTTAATTTATGAATAAAATTGCACAGGATGCTCACGTTGAGATTGCTCCACCCCCTCCCACTAGACGCCTCATCCCTAAACTAATTGAACCAATAAAAACTGATTCTTTTAGACTTTTCCCTGAGGTAGGAGCCATTGGGGTGGACGGTATCAATTTCAACGTTAGCAACACCCTGGTACTGAAGATCACAAAAATCCGCAGAAACACTACTTCAGTGGCGCGTTGGGACATTTCCGACAACATTTTTGATAAACAAGAAATATAGTACAAGAAAGATAGAATTTCAACCGGATAGACGGAAAAAATATGGACGTCTTGAAAATTTGATATTCTGTTCAGAATTGAGTGCTCTACAACCCATCCAAAATCGCCAAAAATCGCACCCGGAGGTTTTGAGTTATTGGAGGGGGGGGGGGTAAACAATTGCAACTTGTAATGGAGGGGATGAAACCCGTCAATCCATTTGAAGCAAATACACTAGAACTCGACGCATCACATCCCGTTGATACCATTTCGTCACAAAAAATGTCGATCATTGTTGAAGGGGAGTCGTGGGGGGGCGAAGCTCTACTGGGTGGTCCATTTTGTTTTTCTGGCCATGTAGAACCGATCACGACAAGTTCAGTATCTTTTCCGAATAAATTCAATGTCCTAAACTCGAAGCCGAAGTGTAAATTTGGATGAAAGCAAGTTTGAACAAGTTAACTTGAGAAAAATTGTTTTTTCATTGACAATTTTGATGATTTTTTTTTCACTGTTAGAGGTGTTCATCTTCAAAGAACTGTCAGAGGCCATTAAATTGAAGTGTATTCCTCAGAAAAATTATCCACTCGATGTATGATTTTGTTTCTCGAGTTTAGAAAATCAATTTGGACCTGAGCCGGCGCGGCGCGTCGTCTAGTACTGACCAGAACACTACAGCACGCACCTTTAAATTGACAGAAAATAGGCAAAAATCGACATAAGAATCTGTTACTTTCGTTTTCTTTATACCCACTACCGTACACGCATTTACTCATTAACTTACCGTCAGGTCAATAATTCACTTTTCCATGGTAATAAGCTAGCTAATTAACGTCTGGTCTTTGATGTCTCATTTGAGGCTATGTGCGTACTTTCGAAACTTCTGAGAATCACAAGATTGTGCTTTGCGCAGGCGCAGTAGTTACAATGATTTCCAAAGATTTCCAAGGATTTCCAAATATTTCGAAGAATTGCCGAGGATGTCCAAGGATTTCCAAAAATTCCCTAGGATTTCCGAAGAGCTGTACACCAGATTTCCACAGTGAACTACCCCTCGTCTCAAAATAAATTGTCACTAGTGCCACTGAACACCAAGAAGAATCGTATTTGATGCCAGCTACATTCCATGATCCAAGCAGTCCGGACACTCCGAACCCTCTTTGAACGTCCACCTTTCACCTCGTCATGAGCGGTGAATTCCCACCTCGTCTTGTGGCTGTGGCAGACCCCTTCAATATGAATACGCAGAAAAGTGGGAACAAATATTCTGGTGTGAAACCATCCTCCTTCCTCGGCTTTCTTGTATACGGGCTCTTCAGTCATCAACATGACTACAGAGTGATTCATGAGTGACCTTACATAGGCTAATGGGAGACAGAGGACTTCGAGGCGAGTCAGGATCCACTGAATAAATTTTATTTTCTCCAATGGTTACGAAGATACAGGGTGTTTTGTGTGTTTCGTATGAAACTTTGATGAGCAATATTTCTGAAACGGCCAGAGGTATTTTGTTGAAATTCACCAGTAATATTTCCCTGTTGGAACTTATCCCGAAGCCGTACCGGGTAAGTCAAAATCCAGGGCCGGGCTAGAAAAAAGGTGCCCCTTTTTTGTTTCATTAAAAAGTACATTTTCTGACCGCTTTTCTAAAAAACTGCTATCGGATTCAAAAAGCTAACGAAAAATGCTTCAAGAATCACTCTCCAATTTAGATGGCACACCCAAACCGTTTCGACAATAAAATTAAAAGTAAAATTTGTGAGTGAGTTACCATTTTCGACCGGACATAATCGACTCATAGTTTGATTGAATTCATCAAAATTTATTTTTTGGCTTGTCTTGTTGAATAGAAGAGCTTGGTTGAAAGACAAATTCCAGAGCCGACCTTTTTTTTATGATAAAATCGAGAGTGAAACCAAAATCAGACTCGATTTGGTCGTAAAAAAAAAATCTTCGACTATGGAATTTTTCTTCCTACCAAGCCCTTCTATTCCACAGAGACAAGCTAAAAAATAAATTTGAATGAATTCAATGGAACAAGGAGTCGATTCTGTCCGGTCAAAAATGGAAACTTACCCACGAATTTCACTTGCAATTTTTTTGTCGAAACGGTTTAGGTGTGCCATCTAAATTGGATAGTGATTTTTGAAGCAATTTTCCCTAGATTCTCGAATCCGATAGCAGTTTTTCAGAAAAGCAGTCAGAAAATATACTTTCTGATCAAATAAAAAAGGGGCACATTTTTTCAATTCCGGCCCTGGATTTTGACTTACCCAGTATGGCTTCAGGGTAAGTTCCAATAGAGAAATATTACTGGTGAATTCCAGGAAAATGTCTCTAGCCGTTACAGAAATATCGCTTATCAAAGTTTCATACAAAACACACAAAACACCCTGTATCTTCGTAACTAATGAAGAAAACAAAATTTCTTTAGTGGATCCTGAGTCGCCTCGAAGTCCTCTATATCCCATCAGCCTATGTAAGGTCACTCATGAATCACCCTGTGAAATAATGAAATACGCGTGAAATAAGCGTGAAATAAATCATACAAAAGTAGTTTTCTTTTTCTTCTGGTAAAAGTTTATTGTGTTTCGTTTTCGTTTGACAGACTGCAACTGATCAAGCGTCAGTTGACAGCACGTTGACAGTTTTCATCATTAACCTAGGTTATTAATAATAATTGATTCCTACCTAGGGCAATAACGGCGCGAACTTCAAATCTTTTATCGGTCAAAAATGTATAGGTTTTTCGTGTAGTAGTGAAAAACCTATAACACCACCACCTTATCTTATCTTATCTCATCTTATCTTATCTTATCTTATCTTATAGCTTTCGAAAGAAACCTGAATGGTAAATTTATGTCCAGCAATAAGCCTGCTAGAATTGATTCCGCAACGCCTTATTTCGTCAATCCAACTCCAACCCTAGCCTCGGGTTCCACCAAACTTTTATCAACGCGATAACTTTATCACTCTGATAGTAACTAAGCAACTGGCCATCCTATCGGCTGGTGCATAGCAACTATCAGCGTGATAGATTTAATCTGCCCTTGAAATTTTGGTGGAACCCGAGGTTAATCACCAGTAGCTAAGTAAAAGTAACAACACCGAATTCATCTAAAACTAGAAACGGGTGAACGAGAAAAAAGGAGTCTTGAAATAAAACAATGAATTATCGACATTTTAGCCATTTAAAACAGTCAACACGTCACACAGGGGTTAACTTATCCATTATTTTTTTGACTGCTCATCAGCTGAAGAACTAAGTTGATGTTTCCCGTATAACCGTGGATCAACTGAATCACCTCACTCAAAATTCTGAGAGCTTGGGCAAATGATGCTTTCACATGGAGAGGTGTCAGGCGTCAAAGTGAGGCAGTTGCCAAAATGTTCACATCACATCTACATTTAGTCAATAAATTTAAAATACGATTTGGATCTACAAACTAATCGAATTCGCAAAAAATGCTTTCTAGACCAGTGAGTGAGACGAATTAGTCATCATTCGATGTTTGATGGGTCTCCTGGCTGAAACTAACATAAGAATAATTACTATTGTATTGTTCCGAAATAAAATTGAAGTTTGAAACATACCTTTTCAAGAATATTACACATTTCATCAGTTGAAAAATCTACAGGTAGTCTCGTTACTTGTCCTTTTCCTTTTTTCTGTAAAAGAAAACGGAATCAATGTTTTCATTACACATAAGGTATCGGTTTGACAACCCTGTCGTCACTTCATGGCAGTTTTCATTTCACTTGAGTACCTTACTCGGCAAACTTTCTATTCAAATGACTTAGTTATCTGAAGGAATTCACTAAGAAATTCGTTAAACATACAGGTTGCGGATGGTTCAGTTTTTGTGAAAAATAGGACACATTATTTAGTCTGCACATCATTATCTCCGGTCCAAAAGACCGAAGCACGTGTCTTAGGGTTCATTTCTTGCTTGGTCATTCGATGATGCGCAGACTCTATAATATGTCCTGTTCCTTGCGAAAACCCACGCACAAATTCATTCATAGACACTTTGGTTGTATATGGTTAACACTTACCAGTACAAAGTGATTAAAGGCAGTTTTGGAACAATTGATAATCGGCCCCTAGAGAAAAAACTTATATTATAAACCTACCTATCACTCTTTGTGAATTTTAGATGACATTTTTTTGGCTATTCTTACATCTTTTACCATCTCGGCAACCCAGTCCCATATTACCACGGTGATTGGGAGATGGCACGTCTGACAACGTATTCTTCCAGGTCGCAGCCACGCCAACAGACACGCTTTGCAGAACACGTGGTTGCAGTTGAGACGCATCAGTGCTTGGAATTGTTTGCGACAAATGGCACAGCTAAACTCCAATTTGTCGTTGGAAATGCCCGAAGGTTTGTTCACCATTTTGAAGGAGCCTGGAAGAAGTATCTTGAAATTGCTACACGAAAGCATACATGTGAGGAATATTACTGATAAAACGTTGTCCTCTTGGCAATAAAAACAAGGTCTGTTTTATAGTTATCTCTTATCTAAGTTTCGACCATGTTTCGTATACAGGGTCCGGTATAAAGTTTGGCCTTTTTTATTCCAACGACTTTCGGTGGAAATTACAAATTACAGTTAGGTACGGCACATAAAAGTGAATAAAAAGATTGGGGATTTTTACTTTCTGAACCTACAGATCAGTATAATGTTCCCAAGTCGTGAAATCGACTTCTCTGGTAAAGTTTCTCAAAGAAATCATTGAATTTGCTAGTGCTGACAACCGAATCGGTTCTGATAGCCGGCTTTGAAAACCGGCTCCGAAAACCGAATTTCGATGATAGCTGAAAACCGGCTCACACAGCCGGCTTTCGGAGTCGGTATTTGGAGCCGGCTTGCAAAATTTCTAAGCGTTTTCCAGTGTCGGTCTTCGAAGCCGGCTTTCAATACTGGTCTTCGCAGCAGTTTTCAATACCGGTTTTCGAAGTCAGCTTTCAATATCAGTTTTAACGAACAGACTGCCGATTTTTATTTTTCCCGGTTTTTTCCAGCACTAATCAAATTGAAGACTGTCAGGTGTGAAGTCACTATTTTGATGAAGAAAAAAGAGCTCTTTGTAGTGAAGGTCGGAATTTTTTATGCTTGAAGTCGGATTTTTTTGTTGAAAGTCGTAGTTTCAAGCGTGTAAGTCGTAATTTCGTGGTTCAATTCAGTCTCCCAGCTGAAAGTCGGAGTTTCACTTGATTAAAGTCGCAGTTTTTCGTGTTGATGAAGCCAAAATTTCGAGGTAAAAGTCCAAGTTTTATTGCTCGAAGTAAAATTTATGTTTGAACTCGAAATTTCGCCCTCAAAGTCAACATCCCTGGTCGAAATTTTCAGAAAATCAAGATCAAAGTGAAGCTTTGTGGATTTGAAGTTTGAGATTAGGTGGAGGTTTTTCGTGTTCAATGTCAAAATAGTTGAAAATTGAAATGATTATAAACGTGTTAAAATAATTCCAAAGATGTGATGAAAAATAACCTATTCTTCAATCTTTTATAATTCGAATATCGGAATGATTTGGAACAAATGTCAAGATGATTCTAAAAATATGTCGAAATCATTTAAAAAATGTCAATGATCGAAATATGTCTAAATATTGAAAAGTTAAGATGATCTCATAATGTCAGGATATTTCCAAAAAATGCCTTATAATATTGTATACCTCGGTGCTTCGCACCTCGATTGTAGCCATTTACAATGTTATGCTTTGCAACTCGTTAATCGCCCTATCCTGGCTGTATACCTCGAAACACAACGAAAAACAACAAAATCTTTGCCCTCGAGCAACTGGGCAGTACCCATAACCAATTTCACAGCTTTTTCCATTTTAACTAAATATGAAAAAATGTGATGTGTTGGTAGCATTATCAACCTTAATTATTTGTCAAAATAATTGTCAAATAACTGATTATTGCTCTCGAATTCCAGTTTTACAATGATTGAAATAGGTCAAGATAATTCCATAATAATTCAAAAAATGTTGAAATATTTAAAGAAAAACTGTCCAAAAGACTATAAAAATGAGAAAATTATTGAAAAAATGCAACAATGATTCCAGAAATTGTCACAATAGTCTCAAAAAATGCTGAAATTATTCCAAAAAATGTCACAATAATTCCAAAAATAATGAAAAGTGTCGAAACTGTTCCACAAAACGTCAGATTAGTTCCAAGAAATATTAAAATAATTCTGAGCTGAAGGAGTGCAAAAAAAATCCAAAATACATAGTATTAAAAATGATAAAATAACGTCAAAACTATCAGAATGATTTCAAACATGTCAAAAAATTCAGAAACATCAAATTATTCATATATCGAGGATTTGGATGTCAAAATGATTTGAAGAAATGTTGAAATGGTTCTGAAAAATGTCCAAAAAAATACACAGAATATCTTTTTTCGAAGTTTTTGTGTTTGAACTCAAAATTTCCACATCAAGGTCAAGTTTTTCGAGTCAGAATTTCGAAATCAAGGTCGAATGCTTTCAAGCCTGAAGTCAAAATTTCAAATGAAACTGAAGTTCTCTTTTGTCCAAGGAGAATTTTCATGTTTGGAGGCGAAATCTTCCGTTTCAAGAGTCAAATTTTTGCAACAAAACACAAAGTTGTATGTCTTTTCTTCAAGTCGAAATTACCACTGAATCCAGAGTCGAGAGTTTTCCGTGTTCAAAGTCAGAATTTCAAGATAAAATTGAAGGTTTCTGCGTCTGAAGTCGTAGTGTTTTGTTTTTAAGTGGAATTTTTCCATCTGAAGTCGATGTATTTCGTATTTATGGTCAACTTTTCGTGATGAAAGTCGAAGTTGTTTGATTTTTTCCAAGATGAAATTTCAAGTTGCAGTTGGAATAATGTATCAAGTCCATGTTTTCTTATTTCAAGTCGAAGTTTCGAAATCACAGTTGAAATCTTCCGTGTTTGAAATCGAAATTTCCTGTTCAAAGTCGACATTTTGGAATCACAATAGAAGTTTTCATGTGAAAATTTTGAAGTAAAAGACCAAGCTTTTTGTGTTGAAAGTTGAATATCTGTTGCGTTTTGAGACGGAATTTCGTGGTGTCTGTGGAGGTTTCTGGTTTACGGACTCGAGAGTCAAAGTTGAGTCGCGGGGTCGGACAAGTCAACTTCTCTTGTTTGAAGGGAAAATGTCCATGCTCAAATCAAAATTTCGTGTATTAAGTCAAAGTTTCCATATTGAAGTCGAAGTTTTTTATCTTCAAACTCAAAGCTTTGTGTTTGGAGTGTTAATGTCGAGATTAAGGTCAAGGTCAAGTTTCTCGGGTTTGAGTTTTTAGGGTTCAAAGTGAAGATAATAAAGTCGAAATTTCATGATGCACCTAAAAGGTTTTTCATCTAAGGTCGAAATTCCGAGATAGAGAAGTCAAAGTTTTCTGTATTTCAAGTCAAAAGTCAAAATTTCCGTGTTTGAAGTCGAAATTTTGTGTTCAAAGCCAATATTTCAATATTAAAATCGGAATTTTCATGTTTGAAGTAAAAACTGTCATGTTGAAGTCAAGGTTTTTCGCGAGGTTTTTTGTATTCGAAGTGAAGTATTCACGATAAGAGTGAAGATTTTTGCATTTGAAGTCGAGTTTTCAAGATAAAGTCGAAGTTTTCATGTTCGAAGTCAAAATTTCTTGTCCAGCCAAATTTTCGAGAGTCAAGCTCTTCGTGTTCCAAGTCAAAATTTTTGTTTGGAGTCGGAAGTTGTACGTGATCAAAATTAAAATTCCAAGATGTAGAGTACAAGGTTCTTGGTGCAGAGTCGAAATTCCGTGGTTGAAGTCGGAATGTCAAGATCAAAATCAAAGTCATTCGTGTTTGAAGTCGAAACGTGCTTGAAATAAAAATGTCGATATTGATTCTAAGTTCTGTTCAAAGTCACTGTTGCGAAATAAAAATTCAAGTTTTTTGCGGTAAAAGTAAAAAAATTTCCGTTTTTGAAGTTGAAGTTTCCGTGTTGGAAGTCGTAGTTTTTTGTAATCAATTACGGCGAAATTTCGTGGTTGAAGTCAGAATTTTGAGAATTGACAGTTGAAGTTTCTCGTGTTGAAATCAAAATTTCGCAATAGAAATTGAAGTTTGTCGGTTTTTAAGTTGAAATGCCAAGATAAAAGTTGAAACTTTTCGTGTTGGATCTTTCGTATTCGAAGTCGAAGTTTTCATGTTGAAAGTCGGAATTTTGTGTTTGAAGTCGAAAATTCGGGATTTAATTTAAGTTTTCCGTGTTTAAAATCCAAGCTTCGCAATCAAAGTCAAAGTTTGTCGGTTTCTGAGTCTAAACTCTAAGATAAAACTCGAAGTTTTTGGAGTCACTACTTCGAGAGTTTTAACTCAAGTTTTTTGCGTTTGAAGTTGAAATTTCGCAATAGACTTCTGGAAGTTGGATTTTCCGCGTTGAAAGACCCAATTTTCATGTCAAAAGTGTTTCGTCTTCTTGTGTTCAAAGTCAGAATTTTGCAATAAAAGCCAAAGTTTGTCAGTTTTGGAATCGAATATTCGAGTTGGAAGTCAAAGTTTTCTTGTTTCAAGTCGGAAGTTTTACATAATAGAAATCAAAATCTCGCCGTAGAAAGTCCAAGGTTTTTGCGTATGGGGTAAAAATTTCTTGCTTGGAGTCAGAATGTCACGATTAAAGTCGAATTAGTTCCTGTTTGAAGTCGGAGTTTCATGTATAAGGTCGAAATTCCACCATTCAAATTAGTGTTGGCAACAAAACCGGTTTTGAAAGTTGGCTCCGAAAACCGCGGTTCTGATGATAGCTGAAAACCGGCTTTCAGATCTGGCAGTTGGTTTCAAGTATCGGTTTTCGAAGCCGGCTTTCAAAGCCGGTGTCCAATGCCGATCTTCGGAGCCGGCTGTGAATACCGGCTTTTGGATAGGGCTTTCAATACTGGTTCTACCGAAACCGGTATTCGACAAAACCGGTATACCGGTATTCATTTTTGCTGGTTTCTGCCAGCACTAGAATCTGTATATAACGTACCTATATCCTATATCTCATAGAAGGAATTGGGCTGGTGCGGTTTTCGAAAAACAAACGGTATATAAGTTATTGTTCTTTATACGTATTACTTATTATAGAATAAAAAACAGTAATTTTACTATTCACTACACAATTTATTTAAATATCACAGCTCTTAAAAACTCTTTTTAACAAAATATACAAGACAATGAAACTGTACACATGAAATACAGACTAGAACTAGTCAGGTAACAGTGGGTTACTGGATAGTCCAGCTAACCTTTAACTCAGATCACCAATAGCTTCTTGGCTGATTCGGCCATCAGCCCCTGTGCAGTAGTCCACAAAACCGAACCCTGCCAAGAACGACGCCATCAGGAGGACTAGAAGACCAAATCCAAATGGGGGACCGCATAAGTCGTTCAGGTGCCTGTAGATTCTCGACAGGGCGCAATACAGGAACACGAACATCCGAATAGGCTTTCCGTGTCCCAGATTGAGACGGTCCTGTAAATACAAAAAGCATTATTACTTCAAGGATTCCAGCACAACCCGTGACGACTTACCTCAATCAGCATGTAGTCAAATTCCTGTTGATAAAATACTACGGGTTGGCGAGTAGCACTTCGTTTCTGTAAAAAAAAAACATAGATAGGTAAGTTCCGATTTTGAAGGCGCGTGTGTGGCGCGTATTTCATAATTTGCTACACCGATATTGAAAATTAGCTCTGAAAATTTCAGTGTACCCAAACTTTCATAAATGGTTTAGCTGAATGCAAAATACCATGTTGGTATTCAAAAGTAATGTTTTATTGGAATTAAGTTCAATGATCTTTTATTTTGTGGAGGTCCATGAAAACGAAAATTGCGACAGTGCTCGAAACGAGCACTAGATTGCTGCCAACTGTCAGTTAGGACATTACTCTTGTCGTTTATGACAATAACAGCAGCAGTACCAATAACAAAATCAAGAAAAGCACTTGAAAACATCGGGAAAACATCCGAGACACAGAAACACCGCAAGTCGTGAAGAATGTTAAATGCACAATCAGTCATTGACACAAATGACAGTGACAGCCAGGAACCAGTTGCTAGTCAGGGGGCTTAACGAGGAGGGCGTGGCGGGTAGCAGGCCGGTCCAGTCGGGTGATAACTTGACTGCAGCAACGTTGGCCACTGCCAAGAGTTGGATGGGTTACTAGGTGTCTTTTATCTGATTCGAAGCTGGTCTGGAACTTCTCCTCGGGTGGTCTTAGGCAAACCCCCCGAGGATACATGCCTCCAGTCGGCGGTACGGCAATGTGTAAAGGAAAACCGGCAGCGTGGTCGGGAGGCAGACAAAATCAAAAACACCGGCGCAGGGAGCGTGGATGTATGGGAGTTCGGGGAACCTGCGGTTCAGGGGTGAAAAACGGAGTCAAGGTCAATCGTGCGCTTGTCGGCCCCAGTGCTTGGATGGACCGACCATCAAACATCCAGGCACCACGTTGCGGCTCGGTGAGTCCGGCCGGTCTAGGAGAGAGGTACAATGGGCCCAATAATGAGGCCTACGAGCCAGGTGAAACTGTGTTCTACTAAACCCCCCAAAATGGAATCCAGAAGGCTTGACAGAGTATGCAGCGTTGCCATTTATATTGACTAGTGTACGAATTTTCAAAATTTGGCGCCCTCACGCATGCGCACCTGTTCAAACGAATTAGCCCATTGTCTTTTTCTGAATTACAGCTGGGAAGAGCCAAAACCGTTGAAAATAGAAGCCAGAACTGTTGAATAGGGAAACGAGGTAAAAAAATAATGCTTACCATTATCACGTCATCAATGGCTGGTAGGCTTGCGAAATCCGTGCAGCCCTAGAAGAATAACGAAATAAATAATCAAATTATTGTTCAAACTGAAACTTGTTGAATTTATTCTCACCTCTTTGACGATTTCTTCGACGGTATCAACCATCAGCAGGTCTATCTCGCGCCGGCACATGGGGCAACTCCTGTTTCCAGGCTTCATCCAGGACAGCAAACACTTTTTGCAAAACACGTGGTTGCAGCTCGCTCGAAGCGGCTCTTTCATTTGGTCGAAACAAATCGTACACGTCAAGTACGAATTGTTATTATCGTCGGTCGCTACTTGATTCACCATTTTATTCGAGAAATAATCAAACACGCACGTCTTACTCGCTCGGATGCTTGGAGCAAAATGCAGATTTCAAACTAGGGGTAGAGGACGAAGGTCCTAAATAGCAGGTATCGAAGGAACTGTTATGGCATTTCCATTCATTCAGATTTCTGTACGTAGATTCCAAGAAATGAACCCTAGTTGTCTAACTGATGTATACAGCCCAAATTTCTATAACATATTCTCTTCTGCTATTGTAATACTCAGGTAAAAATTGTATTGACATCTGATTTTCTATGGTACAGTCCCATACAAATTCAGAATGGTTGTCCATATTGAAGAAAACTCTATTATGAGATCATTTTCAAAGTACAGTTAGGTCAAATGGTCAACTTATGTTGGCCCAGATCTTACCTACCGTACAGGGTGTTTCATTTATGTTCACTTGGTGATTTTTTTCAATATGGTTTTCTGAAAATTGACCTCGAAAAGACCCCAACTATCTTCTTGAACCCCTGAATGGGTAGTCAACCCATTATACTTCAGTTTAATTCAACTTATTTGAGTAAAATCACGTTTCTTGCTTTTGGAACCGCTTGGCCGATGATCATCTAGTATCAGGACGACATTCTGTTGTGTCTTTCTTTTTGTTGTTCGAGGATAAAGCTCTAGAGATTGTTGAGACAGGTCTGACTACGAGTTTGAACACAATAAGACACAGTATAGATTTTTAACATAACATCAATCTATTGACTTCGATGTACAGGTCAAAATGTTTAAATATTGGCTAGCTCCTATACCTAGTGACTGATATATTTAAAATGTCTCAGCTACTCCCGGAAAGATAAGTTTCCCTTAATTGTTTCAGACGTCCCAGGACCCCAGCCCTCCGACGAACACCGGATTCTACACCTTGACCAACATTTACTTTTGACTGGTTTTTGTGGTTCAAAGTTATTTCTGTGGTTCAATCAGATCCAACATTTATATAAGTGTTAGAGGTTATTTTAGAGCTGGGCCCGGCTTCCAGACATTGGAAAAATGGGAGAGTGACTTCGACCACGAGTGCCATCCAAGATTTGTGGGCCGGTGTGTGTATGGTAGCCCACCTTATTGTGGCATTCTTTTCAAAGGCTGTTGCTTCTTTTTGGGCCATGGCTCTTTTGCCCGTTCTAAAAGGATTGGATATGGCTGCTTTTGTGAGGGCCTATTCTAAAGTTAAATTTTTTGCTATCATCGCTGAAACGCTCTGTACAGTATTTATAATATGATCATACATCACAACTGAAACTGAAATAGCGCATTCTTTTTTTACTGAGGCAAACGATCTGTGGAACTGAACATATGAGCAAACAAGCGAATATGCCTCATGGGCATGAGGCTCAGTAGCGCACTTCCTTTTTGGAGGATTAGTGAACGCAAGATGTTAAGTGATTAGGGTTCTACCGTCTTGGGCAAAAAATTGCAATATGGCGGCCAAAATATCGACAGAATCATGAAATTCGGCTTGAAAATCAAAATGATCGTACTAGACAAGGGTAAGTTCCAAGTTTCATGAAAATCGTTCCACTAACAAGAGATTTCAATATGGCGGCCAAGATGGCGGCAGAATTATGAAACTCAGCTTGAAAATAGGAATGATCGTACGAGACAAGCGTAACTCTCAAGTTTCATGAAAATCCTTCCACTTATAAGAGATTCCAATATGGCGGCCAAGATGGTGGGGCAATCATGAAATTTGGCTTGAAAATAAGAATGATCGTACTAGACAAGGGTAAGTTTCAAGTTTCATGACAATCGTTCCACTAATAAGAAATTTCAATATGGCAGCCAAGATGGCGGCCGAATTATGAAAGCCAACCTGCCTATTTGGTCCTTGAGGACCTAAGCTATCCACCGGATAAAGTTCAATCTTCAAGGGCTGTAGCTTTATTTCCCGAGGAGAAGTTCAACTTCATCGAAGTGCACAGGAGATCTCTGTTTTTTGAGAATAATGATAACGATGTATGGATAACAAAAATAGTGCCCATTGGCCACCCTTGGGGACATCAGCTATTAATCGGAAAAAAGTTCCAAGACTCTTGTTTCAATTCTCGAGAAGGAGTACAGCGTCTTAATTTCTGCACGGACTCGGACAGACAGACAGACAGACAGACAAACCGGCCACATAAGCGTCATTCTGTTACTTATATAAAAAAATGTTCTCCAACTGATTTCGACCTCCTGAACACGAATATCGAGTTCACTTTTGAATTGGAACATTTCTTTTTTATCGAAAAACCGAAAAAATGGTAGCCTGTCACATGATACTTAGTGATACCTACCTACTTTTTTTTTTGTTATTGAGCGAACATGTTTCGTAATTTGAGTGCCATTATCCTTCAGGTACCTAGTATTGGCTATTTCAAAATGTTCAATTACTATTTCGGCACGTCTGATTTTAAATTTGTAGGGTCGTGTAATATGCGCCGAGCCGTGGCTTTGCGGTCGTTTTCGAAAATTGATAACAATTGACTCGACGGTCGGATCGAAGTGGGGTTTTTGTCAAAAGAAAGTTCAAATTGTTCTCTAAATATAATGCCGTACATGCAATGATGTATTTCATTAAGAAATTGTAGATGCCTGCATATCGCAACTTTCTACATCTTACCGCGAATGCCAGCACTTGATCGGCGAAGCCGCCCTACACCAAAATGTTATTTTTGTAATTGTTCATGTATTTTTGTAATTGTTCATGATTATTTCGGCAAAATTTTTCTTGATTCGCGTACCAAGGCCATGAGCTACCCATTCGAGTTGAAATATTTTCTGTATTGAATTTCGTTTTGTTCGGAGGAAAGGATATCAAGCACCAGCAAGCAACGAATAAATCATTTGCGGCCGAGCCGTAGTTTCGGAGTCATGTTCAAAAATTATTAACTACTAATCGGCACATCGCACCGATGTGAAATTTCCATTAAAATAAAGTTCAAATCATCCTCTAAATATAACTCCGCATATGTATTATGGTAAAATGATAAGATCGGGTACTTCCTCGCATGTGATAACTTTCGAGATCAGGCCGGCTTCTGAAATAGTCCGGATGCTAGTTGCATAAAATGGAATGAACCTTGCATTTTTTGATGAGAAGATGCCACTTGGTGAAAATGTTCTTTGCATCATACTCTTCCGATCCAGAAAGGTAGCCATCAGCGCCATCCATGCCGGCGGCGTATACAGGGTGATACAGAAAAAAAAGTTGGAAAATTATATTCCATCAACCGAAACACGTGAAGACGTGTAACTCACCACATACATGAACTGTTTTATGCTCATGAAGTCACAGTAAACCGTTCTTGATTACCTTGAACCATCTTTGAAATATAGGGGAAAAACAGAAAAAAAACCAAAAACACTCTTTTTTCCATAAATAAGTGATTCTTAGAGATATTGACACAATACTTGGTATTTCTACTAAAAGTAATGTGAGAAATGATATGAGTTGGGTAGCCAATTCCTAAGCCAACTATTTCCAGAAATACGATTGTCAACTTTTTTCTCCTCTTGAGCACCATCTTGAATCAGCCCTGTGAGGCATCGTTGAAAAAGTGATCGGCTATTATAATAATGGTAGCATGGAATCATTGCATCGCAAAAACAACCTCCTCATCATAATTTAGTGACCTCTTCGGCGGGAAAGAATTGCCATTCACGTATTTTCTGGCTCTTCAAAGCTTTAGTGCCCCATGATGGCATTTGCAACATCTGGAATGATGAAATATGTTACGCATTATGAACCGTGATGTACTTTGAGGTAGCCCACCAAGTTTTGCAATCATCAATTGAAAGGTTTGTTCTCAAAAGCTGTTTGAACAAAATTTGTTTAATTTTTTTATGGAAAATTCAAAATATTGTATCTTCCACCCTTATTTGATCCCTCGTTGAGGAAAGCCTGAAACCGAAAGTCTCCAAAATTTTCATGCTTATGGTTCACTGAGAACTGCTCTTCAATGTGTAGTTGTCAAAATCTGCATAGTTGCGTTCAGATTCTAGACAGAAAGCGACAAAGAAAATCATGCAGTGGAAAAAGACACAGCTTTCAATGCAACGGAAAAATCCTGGAAATGTCCCTTTTAGATAGGCTTCCCGCAATACACAGGTTCTGTAAGACTCTCAAGCGTGGGTAAAAGGCTTGAAACATTACTAACTTGAGGCTCTAACAGTGTACCAAATTGCACATTTATGTTATGAGAAGCAAGGTTTCCAGGCTGCTTTCAGTCTAGCTCTGGACTAGTTTTTTCTCGACTGTAATTTATGTCTTTTTTTACTGCATGAACTTCTTTGTCGCTTTTTGTCTGAAATCTGAACGCCACTATGCAATTTTTGACAACTAAACATTGAAGAGCACTTCCCACTGAACCATTATCACGAAAAATTCGGAGACTTTCGGTTCCAGGCTATCCTCAGTGAGGGATCAAGTGAGGGTGAGAGACCCAATATTTTGTATTTTTCATAAAAAAAACGACAAATTTTGTTCAAACAGCTTTTAAGAACAAACCTCTCAATTGATGACGGTGAAACTTGGTAGGCTACCTCAAAGTACATCAAGGTTCATAATGCGTGATATATTTTACCATTCCAGGTGTTGCAAATGCCATCATGAGCACTAAAGCTTTGAAGAGCCAAAAAATACGTGAATGACAATTCTTTTTCGCCGAAGAGGTCGCTAAATTATGATGAGGAGGTTGTTTTTGCGATGCAATGATTCCATGTTACCATTATTATAATAACCAATCACTTTTTCAACGATGCCTCACAGGGCAGATTCAAGATGGTGCTCAAGAGGAAAAAAAAGTTGACAATCGTATTTCTGGAAATAGTTGGCTTAGAAATTGGCTACCCAGCTCATATTATTTCTAACATTACTGTTTGTAGAAATACCAAGTATTGTGTCAATATCTCGAAGAATCACTTATTTATGGAAAAAAGAGTCGTTTGGTTTTTTTCTCTGGTTATCCCCTATATTTCAAAGACGGTTCAAGGTAATCAAGAACAGTTTGTTGCGACTTCATAAGCATAAAATAGTTAATGTATGTGGTGAGTGACACGTCTCCACATGTTTCGGTTAATTAAATATAATTTTTTAACTTTTTTTTTCTGTATCACCCTGTATACGCCGCCGGCATGGATGGCGCTGATGGCTACCTTTCTGGATCGGAAGAGTACGATGCAAAGAACATTTCCACCGAGTGGCAAATTCTCATCAAAAAATGCAAGGTACTTTCAACTAGCATCCGGACTAAAATGCAGCATTCAACGGCGATGCCGCGTCACACTAAATTGTTATTATTGTCATTGTTTATTATTATTTCGTCAAGATTTTTCTTGGTTCGGGATACAAGGTCATGAGCTACCCAATGGAGTAAAAAATTTTCGCAAAAACCTTTTCGTCTAGGACTAGATGCGGGGACGGACGGACGGACGGACGGACGGACGGACAAAGCGAGGACAAAAGCGCCTTCCCGTTTGGAGAAGTGCGCTAAAAAGAGGAGGACTATCAAACTGCGGACCTACAGTACAATGATGATGACTTCGTCATTACAACTTCAAGCACTCCAGTCCTGTTCCTGTGTTTGATAGCAGAAGAACTTCAGAAGAATCACAAGAGACATGGAAGCTATCAAAGCAAAAACCAAAGCCTCTTCACATAAATTAGTTATAAAATATCAGTATTCATTGACACAACGAATGAACAAAAAATAAAATGATAACTCTAATATGTTGTGACCAAAAATCAAGAAAGAAATACAGGGTGACCAGAAAATGGCGGAAAAGCTCTGCAGCACGTTATGCAGGACCCTTCAAGGAATCCTAAAAAAATGATTGAAAGAATCTTCGACTTTCATTTTTGAAAAAAAAAAGGGTCAAAAACTGGTCCCTTGAATATCAATTTTCTTGGTTTCTGACTCACCTTGTGAATAGAAAAAAATCAATGCACAACTAGTGGTAGATATTTCTTTCTCCGTTCCTTGGCCCTCAATAGCCCCAATGAAAGCCGAAGACTTTTCTTTATCATTTTTTCGGAGTTCCCGGAAGGGTATCTTACAACGTACTGGAAAGCTTTCCCGTCATTTTCTGGACCCTGTAGAATACAAAACAGTGCGAATACAGGATGTTTAAAGTTTTTGAGTATAAAATTGAACTAGTTATAAGAAGTGATTATTATAGATCAATGTTTGAGCAGTGAAAATTTTTGAAAAATGATATTCTTGACGAAATTGACTCTCGCTTCAAATTCAACTTTTTTTAGTTTTTGAAACTTCACATTTAGTAAACGGCTGGAGCAACAGCCTTAATTTGGCATAAGTTACCCAACGGACAACTTCCACCAATACTTTTGTCAAATTTGTGCTGAATTCAATAAGGGATGACGGAGTTACTGAGATCTTTACTTGGAAAAAAAATCACCAAAAATCAAATTCCATAACTCCACCGCCACTGGTTGAATTTTGTCAGAATCTCACAGGTAGGTAGAAATATCTGTTGGGTAACTTCATGCGAAATGCTCAGCCACTTCGATTGTGAGATACTAATTTTCAAGAACAAAAAAATTGAATTTCGAAGCCAGATCATTTTTTTAGTAGTATACAGGGTGAGTCATTGATATGGGCGAGCTCAATTACACCTACGCCATTAATGATATCGAAGTGAGCCTAACGGCACTGCAAACGGGAGGCCGAAGTGCAGTTTGTAAAATTATTTTGCTCTATACAGGGTGCCCCGTTTTTGCAGAGCAGTTTTTGATTGAGCTTTTTCAAATGGCACCCCCTGTATTTTTTGCATCTTTGGATTTCCCTTTTCTCAGGCATCACAAGTTTGTCTAGTTTTTGCAATTCGCTTCAACTGTTCAGAAGTTATTAATTTTTTTCTAAGGATTAATGCGTTTGTAGGCACTTACTGAATAAATCACAAGGCACTTGGTTCTTAGGTTATCAAGTTGAGACTTCGCTCATGTTCAAGCAATAACATAGGGTATCTTTTGGCGGTAATATCGCCTATTTTCGTTTTGGTATCACCTTGCTGTGACACATTGATTTTGGTGAACTTTGAAGGGCCATAACTTCATTTTTTCAAATAGCACCCCCTGTTTTTTATTTCTTATTCGTATCAAGCGTCTTATTTGACATCTTTTTTACCTCTAATGTTTTTTCTCAAGTTGATAGTTTGGAAAATAATTCTGTTTTTCTAAAAACGGGACACAAATTTCATAGATTGAGCTTGGCGTGCAATGAAAATCAACTAATTCTGACAACCAATGTCAAAGTGACTTCTGTTGTACGTCCCTTTTGAATTTTGACAAGAAATTTTGTCATTTTAAACAGTTTTTACGATTGCAAATGTAGTAGTTGATGTTATTACTATCGATTTGTTGCACTACCTCAATAAATAATATTGTTTATTCCCTTTTACTCCGACATTTTGAGTTTTTTGATTTTCACATAATCATTTCTTGTCAAAATTTGAAAGTGACGTACAATAGAAGTATTGACGTTGGTTGTCAGAATTTCATTTTTCAAGTTGATTACTTGATCCGGTGCCATGGCCTGCAAGGTCACCTGACTTGACTAACCCGATTTCTTTTTCAGGACTTTGTTTACGATCGGGTGTATGAAGCTCAAGTCAATACCAGGGAAAATATGAAAGGAGAGGGGCTTTCCGTAGCATTCTTTATTTTCACTTGATAATTGTTTGTCAAAATTTAAAAGTGACGTACAATAGAAGTCATTTTGACATTGGTTGTCAGAATTAGCTGATTTTCATTGCACGCTAAGTTTAATCGATGAAATTTGTGCCCGGTTTTTAGAAAATCCGAATTATTTTCAAAACTATCATTTTTTGAGAAAAAACATAGAAAACAAAAAAGATGTAAAATGAGACGCTTGATACGAAAAAGGAATAAAAAACGGAATGCTATTTGAAAAAATAATGTTATGGCCCTTCAAAATTTACCAAAATCAATGTGTCACAGAAAGGTGATACCAAAACGTAAATAAGCGATATTACCGCCAAAAGATACCCTATGCTATTGCTTAAACATGAGCAAAGTTCCAACTTCATGACCTGAAAATCAAGTGCCTTGCGATTTATTCAGTAAGTGCCTACAAACTCAATAATTTTTAGAAAAAATTAATAACTTCTGAACAGTTGAAGCGACTTGCAAAAACTAAACGAATTTGTAATGCTTGAGAAAAAGTAAATCCAAATATGCAAAAATATACAGGGAGTGCCATTCAAAAAAGCTCGTTCAAAAACTGCTCTGCAAAAATGGGGCACCCTGTATAGAGCAAAATAATTTTACAAACTGCACTTTGACCTCCCGTTTGCAATGCCGTTTGGTCCATTTCGATATCATCAATGGCGTAGGTGTAATTGAGCTCGCCCATATCAATGACTCACCCTGTATTGCATAGTAAAACGGTTGAAAACTGTTCGCACCACTTTGTGAAGGTGTTTTCTTTTTTCTTGAATGGATGACTATTATAGTTTCAGCTATATTGCCATAGCCATGGTCTCATCCAAAAACTGTTTGAAAATGAAGCAATAAAATGATATGTGTATGAGTCAGTTCGACAAAGTCATTCAATTGCCATGGCTGTGATCTTCCACGATAACTACCGAACCGTTGACCGGATCGACTTGAAATTTGGTATGCGGACATGGTTTCTCTTTGAAAAGAGCCCATTAGGTTTTGGTTGGAATCTGTCAAACAGAAGTGTCACTGTCAATAAATGTCTGAAGCTATATCTCGCGGAACTTGACTTGCAATATGTCATTTGAAAACCCCTGAAAAATTGTATTCAGAACAGTTAACAGTATTCTCCTATCTGCCAAATAATAAAAAATGTCAAAGTTCAAAACTTTACCATTTATTCATTCAAAATCTATCCGATCGATTGGAACCAAATTCGGCCAGAGAGCAACACAACAAAAGAGTCAAATTAAGACTGCAATTGCAGTTTTCAACAATTTTCCAGTCAAGCGTTATGAATTTTCACAATTTCTCCGACCATTGGCACCCGAGCGGGCTTCTCGCCCGTGTGTTGACCAGAACGACTCCCTTTTATAGCAGGACTCCACTCAAAAAATCATTCCTGCTCGAGGATCAACTTTTTTTTGAAAAAATCCAACTGATATCGAAAGTAGATCAGATTGAGCGTCGTGTAAATTTATTTTCAAAATCGACACGGTTTCGGTTTTCTGACGGCAATTTTTTCAAAATGAAATTCACACATTCCATGAATTTGAAAAGAATGCAGTGCAAACTACGACATGCGGTTAGCCCAGCGAAATATTCATTGTTGGGTATTGAGGGAAAAATGAAAAAGGACCTACCTTGTGACGTCCGGCGAGATGTGGAGAGAGCGCTCCCTGATGGTGATGGCTGTGGTCCGATCGTCACGATGAGGTAATTGGAGGGTTGAAAAATGGGGATAGTAACTAATTGTTTAGGATACAAGCGAAATTGCACACACAACGCGGCGAAAAAGAGGGAAACGAAGAAGAGCACTTTTGACTCGCGTCTTGTTGCTACGGGCCGAGATATTCTTCTTATCGGACGATAATTTCTTATGGCTCAGGGAGCCAAGGTAAAAAGAAAGGAATTAAATTCTAATATGAGTACCAAACATACCTCCCACCCAAAATTAAAAGAATTTTGAATGGATAGGCAAAAAATTAAAGAGAAATGAAAAAATTAATTAAATTAGGCGTTTGACCAAAACGCGAAAATGAATTAAAGTAAACTTAAACCGAAATTTGAGAGAAAAAATTAAAACAAACAAAAATACCAAATCAATCGCAAGGGAATGGGATTATTTTATTTACGGGGCGCCTGTAAGTATTATCAGTGGTGCGAACTTCTACCACGCGTACCACACCGTCAGCCCCAGGGAAAAGGCGTGTCAGGCGTCCAAGAAGCCATGATAAAGGAGAGGAAGAGGGTTTAGGAAGAAGGATTAGATCACCTTCCTTTAGGTTTGGAATGGATGTTGTCCATTTAGGACGTTGCATGAGACTGTTCAGGAAATCTTGTGACCAAACTTTCCAGAATCGCTGAGTGCTTTGAGTCACAAGTTGCCAACGAGTCAACAGGCGAGGAGGGTTGTCATTCAAATTTTCTTCTACAGGCGACAGAAGACAACCGCCGGTCAAAAAATGAGCTGGGGTCAAACAGTCTAGACCATCATCGGGTAAAGACGAGATCGGACCCAAGGGTCGCGAGTTTAAGATGGCTTCGATGCGGCACAGTAGAGTGGAAAATTCTTCAAAGGTAAAATGTTGTTCGCCGATAACTCTTTTTAGGTGGTGTTTAACCGATTTCACGCCGGCTTCCCAGAGACCACCGAAATTGGGAGCGTAGGGAGGATTAAAATTCCACTTCACATGACGGGACGATAATGACTGTGCCAGATCTGCATTCGACTCTTTCAAGAAGTTGTAGACTTCATCCATGTGACGGGCAGCACCTCTGAAATTTCTTCCCTGGTCACAAAAAATGTTAGTGGACAACCCACGGCGAGAAAAGAATCGATGCAAGGCGGCCAGACAAGATTCAGAAGTCAGAGCGCTAACCAACTCCACGTGGATGGCTTTCGTGGCCATGCACACAAAAAGAGCGACGTAACATTTGAAAAGTTTCGCATTTCGGCGGGAACTTTCCTTGAGGAGAAAAGGCCCAGCAAAATCTAGCCCTGTGTTGGCAAAACAACGTCCGGGTTCGACACGAGAAGGGGGTAAGTCACCCATCAAGGGTTGAGAAGGCTTGGCTGAAAAACGGTAACACCGCAAACAACGAAAAATACGGCTACGAATCAAGCTCCGTAGACCTGATATCCAGAATTGTCGATGAATAAGTGATGACACAAGTCTTGGGCCTCCATGCAGACTGACCTGATGAAAGAAATCGACAATCAAAACAGCCAAATGACTCCGCCGGGGTATAAGATAGGGGTGACGAGACAAGTTTGGCAGGCCAGAATGTCGAAGTCGACCCCCCACCATGACAAGACCCTCGGGTGAAAGAAATGGAGATAGCATCCGCAGTTGGCTGCTACAGGGTTTGTCATGCTGCAAGGATTTGATGTCGTCGGCAAGGTAAAAACTTTGCACAACTTGGACACAGTGATACAAAGACTTGGTGTATTCAGTGGGTAGAAGGGGACCAAGCAGTCTATCCTTCTGAGGTGTGCGACAATTATGAATGAAACGCAAAACATACGCCAACACTCGCTGCAGTTTTGACAAAGAGGAATGCTTGTTTATCAATTCGAGAAAAAGAGGTATAGGTTGATCACGAGTAACCAAAGCAGCCATTGGCTCTTTCAGCTCAGGAATCGATTTCAAAACGGCAATGGAAGAGGACGGCCAGAGTGATTCGGGTTGAACCAAAAAAGAAGGACCGTTCCACCAGAGTGAGTGAGAAAGCAGCTGCGAAGGCACAAGGCCGCGAGTGGCGCAATCAGCTGGATTCAAATCAGTCGAGATGTACCGCCAAGTAGCGGTGGGAAAATTGTCGTGAATTTCCACGACGCGATTGGAAACGAAAGTTTTTAATGAATGAGGTGGAGTGCGAATCCAAGTCAAAGCCGTGGTTGAATCACTGAAAAGAAAAACATCAAAACATCCTTGATTTGCAAAGATAGAATGAGAGGTTGCACAGATTTGACGAGACGTGATAGCAGAACCGCAGCGTTCAACTCGAGTCTCGGAATGGTCAAAGTTTTGAGTGGAGCGACGCGTGTTTTAGCCTTGACGAGATGTGCAGAAAATTGCGACGAAGAAGAAATTCTCAAATATAGAACTGCTGCTATGCCTTTGCTGGAGGCATCGGCAAATCCAAAGAGTTGGATCTTGGAGTACGACGGTGGCAAGATACAGCGGGGAATTTTGAGGTGTGACAACAAAGGCAGTTCGTCATAAATCGATTTCCAAAGCTCGAACAGATTAGCCGGTAACGCATCATCCCATGCGATCTTGCTCAACCATAAGAGCTGCATCAAGTATTTGAAGAAGAAAATAACTGGGCTCAAATATCCGTTCACATCAAACATACGAGCAATTTGAGAAAGAATGTTTCTTTTCGTAGGCTTGTCAGAGCCAGGCTTTACAGCGTAACAAAAACAATCAGAGGATGGGTCCCAATAAAGGCCTAACACCTTGATAACTTGATGGGAACCCGCGGAATGTGAGAGCTCACGCAAGGACTGGTCCATATCTCGAAGAACATCATCATGGGAGCACGCCCACTTGCGTAACTCAAAGCAAGCGGAGCGCAAAAAAGAGATTAATTCATGCTGCAATGATAACGCTTCAGAAACAGAAGAAGCAACACAGACGATATCGTCGACATAGCAGCAAGAAGCGAGAATCCGAGCGGCACGTGGATAACTTTTTTCTTCATCCGTTATCAATTGTTGCAATACACGTTGCGCTAAAAAAGGGCTGCAGGTCATGCCGAAGGTAACTCTATTCAATTCCCATTCCTGAATCGGTTCGGACGGAGACGAACGCCAAAATAAATGTTGATACACGCAGTCATCAGGATTCAAAACAATAGCCCGATACATCTGCTTGATGTCGCAGATTAGACCAACAGCGTGCATGCGAAAATTGGTGAGAACAGTTTCGATGTCGCTTTGAAGCTTTGGACTTGCGTGAAGTGCATCATTGAGAGTTCGACAGGTGGAACTTTTTTGGGAAGGGTTAAAAACCACTCGAAGGGCAGTAGTAGAGCTCTCCTTGAGAACTCCGTGATGTGGAAGAATGTAAGAAGCCGGTGAAGTTGCAACAGTCATGTGACCTTGATCGATGTAATCATTTAGATTATCGTGGTACAGCTGAGCGAATTTGGTATTGCGCAAAAATCGGGTTTCGAGTTTTTGAAACCTCTGAAGTGCAATTTCACGGGTAGAACCCAAATCTGGGCGGCTACCTCCTTTGCAGGGCAAGGACACTACATAACGACCGGATGGTTCCCGAGATACAGTTCGGGCGAAAAAATCCTCGCATTCCTGATCGGCAGGCGAGAGGGGAACAGGGCTGGAAACTTCTTCCGTTTCCCAAAAAGAGCGAATTAAAATGTCGAGCGAGGGAGACGCTGACACAAAAAAGGATGAAAACGTAGATAAGGATGCGTTGGCTTCAACCGAACCAATAATAATCCAACCAAGATTTGTACACACGGCAGAAGGTTGACCTTTGATGATCGAAGCAGACGTTGGCATTATGTCCAGGTAGGCTTGCGCACCCAAGAGAAGGTCAACATTCGAGGGTTGAATAAAGGTAGGATCGGCTAAATTCAATCCAGAAAAACGTTGGAGCACTTTGTCCGAGATAGGAACCGAAGGAAGATGTGATGTAATTGACGGTAAAATTACGGCATCAAAATCAATAGAAGGCTTATCAAAACAACGAGGAGCGAGTTTACAAGAAACTACACCTTGACCTTGGAGTGGCCGTGTACCTCCTACTCCGCTAATGTCAAACGGACATTTCTTCGCCGGGAGGTTTAAACTCCGAGCAAGCGCACTGGTGATGAAGCTCAGCTGACTGCCGGGATCAACTACAAGGCGACATGGATGCCACTCGCCGAGAACATCTTGAATGCACGCTTTCGCAGTTCCAAGCAAAACACTGCGCGACGAATGGTGAGTTTCCGAGGAAAAATTACAATTCAACGTTGAACCCGTTGGCGGTGGACTAGGAGCAAGATTTGGATTGCCCACAGTTGCCGAATCAACAACTGATTCGTTCAGTTTGTTGGAATTTTCGTTACGACCATTAGGAACAGTCGAATAGTGGAGAAGGGAATTGTGCTTGGCAGATAAATAATGTCTACAGCGGCGTTGTGAGGTACATGCAGGTAGCAAATGATTACCAAAACACGCGAAACAACGATGAGCTGACCGCACCGCAGCATGCCGTTCTGATGGAGACAATTCCAAAAACGCCGAGCACTTAATCAATTGATGATTGCCCTTGCAATGAGGACAAGCTACATTAACATTGGCCGGAGTCTTCGCTGTAACTTCGGTAGTAACGAGAGCTTTACGCACGGGCTTGGCAAGAACGGAAAAAGTATTTGATTTGCCGGTGTCAAGGTTTCCTTTCGAGATTTCTTCAATTGAACATTGATTACGTAAGAAAATAACCAGTTGTTCATAGGTAGGAAACTTTACGTCGACATGCTCTTGTTCAAACATTTTGCGGGTTTTATTATCCAATAAACGCAGCGCCAAGTGCAGAAACATGAAATCTGTTAGATCGGTGAGTTGAAGAGCCTTTAAGGAAACAATGTTCGTATGTACAATATCCAGCCAAGAGCGAAGGCCAGATAATGAATCGTTTTTCAACGGAGAACAATCGACGATCTTATTCATGTAGTGCGTAGCAACAACACGTTGATGGGTGTAACGTTCTTGGAGAGTGGTGTACGCTTGGTTATAATTAGTCGCAGAGAAACGAACACTTTTGACTAAAGATAGCGCGGGACCTTCTAGACACGAGATCAAGTAGGAAAACTTTTGTATTTCAGAAAGAGAGGAGTTGTGGATCAGCGAATTGAACAAAGCAATGAAAGAATCGAATTCTTCTATTTTTCCAGAAAATTTGGGAATGTCAATTTTGGGCAAATGTGGAGTTTGAGCAGCGGGCGTTGCAGATACTGCTGGTGCGACAGAGAGAGTTATACTACGGAACTTGGCGAGTACAGTGTAGTAAAGTTCGTAGTAAGCTACATCAACTTTTTGAGTATCTGTTTTCAAGTCATCATGTGCTGCAGACAACCTAGCAATTTTGACTTGAACTTCTTCGAAATACCCATTCTGCTCTTGTAAGTCGTGACATCGCGACTCAAAAATACTTTGCTGATTGGGTAATTTTGCGATCATGTCATGAGTGACTTGCAGCCGTTGCCACAGTCTTGCGCGTCTGTCAACAAGACCTTGCATTTCCTGAATTTGGGCAGGACTAGGATTAGAAGGAAGTTCTTTAGGAGGCATGGCGTCTTGGGCAACTGACATGCATGTAAACAAACCCCTACCCTGAATTCAAATGACAGCTGTACGTCAACTGATATCACGAACAGAGCCACGCAAACGCAAGTATGGTCAGGTGGGCAATGACGTATGACACGTGACAAAAAAAGGCGCACGTATTAAGAAATTATCGAATTCAATAAAAAGCGTAAAAATTTATGAAGTGAACGAGAATTTAACGATTTGGGAAATGAATGAACTGTACAAAGGACGAAGGATCGGATTCGAAGGACCAGAAATTATGTTGGGTATTGAGGGAAAAATGAAAAAGGACCTACCTTGTGACGTCCGGCGAGATGTGGAGAGAGCGCTCCCTGATGGTGATGGCTGTGGTCCGATCGTCACGATGAGGTAGTTGGAGGGTTGAAAAATGGGGATAGTAACTAATTGTTTAGGATACAAGCGAAATTGCACACACAACGCGGCGAAAAAGAGGGAAACGAAGAAGAGCACTTTTGACTCGCGTCTTGTTGCTACGGGCCGAGATATTCTTCTTATCGGACGATAATTTCTTATGGCTCAGGGAGCCAAGGTAAAAAGAAAGGAATTAAATTCTAATATGAGTACCAAACATACCTCCCACCCAAAATTAAAAGAATTTTGAATGGATAGGCAAAAAATTAAAGAGAAATGAAAAAATTAATTAAATTAGGCGTTTGACCAAAACGCGAAAATGAATTAAAGTAAACTTAAACCGAAATTTGAGAGAAAAAATTAAAACAAACAAAAATACCAAATCAATCGCAAGGGAGTGGGATTATTTTATTTACGGGGCGCCTGTAAGTATTATCAGTGGTGCGAACTTCTACCACGCGTACCACACCGTCAGCCCCAGGGAAAAGGCGTGTCAGGCGTCCAAGAGGCCATGATAAAGGAGAGGAAGAGGGTTTAGGAAGAAGGATTAGAAGCCTTGATTGACAATTTTTGCAATAAGATGATGTGGAATGAGATTTGAGGTTTTTCCGTGAAATTCAAATTTTCCTGATAAAATTTTCAATTTCCTGCACATTATTTTCAATCTTTTTCTCTAATTTCAACTCCCATCCGAAGGGACGTTTCGAACAAAAATTTAAAGTTTTGGGATGACACAACCGATTTTTTTGTAATTTAAAGTTTTGGGGTGACACAACCGATTTTTTTTGTATCTCCATTCCTGACATTCCTACAGAAGAAGGTGGAAAAGAAGAACTACTGAAGGACCCCAGAGAAACTCCGAAGGGCCTCCGGGGAACTCAGTCGCCAAAGAGACTTCTCTTGTATAAACTTCTTCAGAGTGTGATCATCAACAGGTCTACAAGCACTTCAGGACGGCCCTGAATTATCGGAATCTCTACCTTCAACTTTTTGCTTTTAAACCGTAGAGCTTTTCTGTAAATGTGAGGTTATGCAAAAAGCAAATGCGGATCAAGATATTTTCTGGCGGTCGATTTTTCGTTTATTTTCTGCGATTACGTCGCCGATCAGAAGGAAATCATCGCCTGTTGAAATAACTGAATTATTCTCCCTATTATTATTACTTTTCTTCTCGCCGTCAACCACCACCAAAGCTGCTTGCATTATTGCATTCATAGACAATTGCGTTTTTGCGTTTGCGAGTAGCCATTGTTCATCAGGCTAGAGATTGTAAGCGAGGGGATGGCGAAGACGTAAGACGAAGGAATGTTTACCTCTGAGCCCGGTCAGCTGATGGTGAAAGTTCTTAAAACTTCAAGTGTGACAAACAATTCGAATAAGTCTTTTTCCTAGTTGGAAATTGGTAAAATTTGTGTGTTACCTGGGCTGTTAGGCTCCAGCCGGTCCCTGGTGACTCTCTTTGGTGTTTTGGGCATCTTGTAGCACGTATTTTCGGGAGTTTTACAGCGCACCACACCACAAGTTCGCCCTAAGGTTCGCCCAGTGTTGAATATGGCGGCGCCTCTCTCTTCCAAAAAAGAAAACATCCTCGCTCGACGCATCTTTGGCCAGCCGTCTAGCGGCCCTCTGGTCTAGCGTATATCTTGTTGCATACCGTCATTCTCTACTGGCGGAGTGCCGGCCTCTCTTGTTATTTCACTCGATTTTACTCGAGGGAGGAATTAATCGACGGCCGGGGTTCCTGGACGGTTTCAATATCATGGATTGATTTTCTTTTTCGTCACTAGGATAACTCTTATTTTCAAAGTTCATAAGGCAGAAGGTCGCGGTTACAAGAAATGCTCTCAATTCCAGACGCTCTTCGTCATAGAGAGATGGTTATACATCAAAATGTTCATAATGCGATATGCTACAAACAATCATTGGGGGGCAAATTTCCGGCAGATAGCCAGAAAAGAAGATATCCTACACAAACGAATTTGTTGCACTTCTTGTTGATGATGACGACATGAAGCCGACATCTCCGCCAGGCGGAAAGTTATTATTAGCCCAGGCTTTTTGGCATTCAACATGAAACAAATTAATCCACGTGCAATCTTCACGGTATCGTATCCATTTAACCTTACTGAACAACATACTGAAAGTCCCCAACTTTCCTCCGTGTGCGTCATGATTTTTGAGGAGAGGGGGGGCAAAATTTACATTAAAAAAATTCTAGGACAAAAGTTATCTAGTCAGTGGCTCCAAATTTATTATATTTGGATACATTGGGATATAAGTGAAACTTAATGACAAACCAGACGTCTATGGTTCCCGTGAGGGGAGCTCGGGAGGGGGGCAATTGGTGACCTGTGCAAGAGATTTGGTTTTCAATTATATTGAAACAATACTGGCAAGTTGGGTATCGTTTCCCACTAAATCAGACCTTGCAAATCCGATTATGACCTTCAAATTCTGATTAAACAATGTTTCGAGCAATTTTCGGCAGAAAAACGTGATTTTAGGACCAAAATGAAGCGGTTTTTCAATTTAGGCAATTTTTTTTGTTTATTGCATTCATCATTTGGATTCAAGATTTGATGAATTATATGGACCTTTCTATTCCTATTCGAAATTTCGAACATTGATGTATTCAACATGAAAATATCGTGAATTAAAAATCCACAATTTTGAGGAGCAATTTTTTTTTAATAGCTCACAATATTTTCAAAACAGAGCTTCAACCGAGGTTTCAACATTGTATTCACATTTGAATAATGTATTCACAGTCTAGCACAGCACAGGAAGATTTTTATAGCCATGCTCTGCAAAAAATATCAAATAATAATAATTATAATTTCAAGTTCACAAGCAGTCAAAAAAATCGCGTCTCGCTTACCATCCGTACTTGAAGCTTATTTGCCGAAACTTACCCGTTCAACTTCGGGTAAGCTCAGTTTGAGTGCCAAAGGCAAAAATTCATTTTTGTTAACTACTACCTGAGGGGCTCCATATGGTATCTACTGAAGAGGCAAATAGATGCTCTGAATAAGCCACTCCTGCTTCATCCCAGCACATGGATAAAGGAGAAAGAAATTAGACTATACTATACGAGAACCAGGAGGACATTTTGGTATCACCAATACAAGAGTCGCCCTTCCACTCAATGAAGTCGAGGTATTTAAGTCCATCATTCTATCATCACTACATTCCAATGAGTTTGAAATCATTTTGCAGTTTCTATCTACAAGCCGGACGTAAGCTGCATGATAGTAGGCAAGCAAAATATACCTACTCATAGCAAGGCATCAGGCACAACACAAAAGAGGCCATCAACCTAATGGCTTCAAAATTTTGTAGCAGTGTGGAAAACTTTCTGTAAAGTGATGGTTTGAATTATTGTAATAAAGTGAAATGCCGTGGCTGATTGAAGAACTGTATTTCATGTGTTCAATTTTCGTATACTACGCACAACGCTGTGAACATAATAACTTCAACAACGAGTTCAAAACTTCAACATAGAACCAACATAACCTAGATCCCTTCATGCACCTCAGCAATGTCAATGTCTTTCGATGATTCTTGTCTCCATCTGTCTGGTAGAATGGAGCAGGAAGGGCTTATTCAGAGCATCTATTTACCTATCCAGAGTACCATACCGGGCCCGGGTCTACGATAGAAGTGAATAAAATGTATTTTTTTCCTCGGCAGTCAAACTGAGCTTACCCGGAGTTTGAGGCCGCGTCCTGACCCTCGTCGCAAGAGCCTACGGCATCCTCATAATCGGTTCAACGATACGATTCAAAAATTCCAATTCAATTATGTTCACGGTGACAGGTGACATTTCTAAATATTTGACGTTTATTAATTTGACACCACGCGCTTGTTTATGCAATCTAGACATGATAGAATCCCCAGAGGTCCCAACCAACTGCAGCGCCTCCTGGCTGGGGCAAAATCGTCCATGCCTCCCATTACTCGTGTGCTTCGGTGCTCCCGCGTAGCCCACCGTGTTGCTTGTTTACACCTAGAGTACCTTAGCTATTCTCTAGCGAAAACCCGAGGTTAATCCGAGATAACAAGAACAAACTATAAGCGCTACAAGTAGTAGCACTAAAAACATGATGCACAAAGAGGAAAATTGGGAAACTGTAGTACCTATACTCATATTACCAGACACTTAGTGAGTATGATACCATGCATATTGAACGTAGGATCAATTTTACATATCAAAGTCAAGGTTAATAATTTTGAAGTGATTTTCCCGATATAATACGTCGGACGTAACACCATACAATCCTTATTGGAATTGCTGGACAATTTACAATGAAGTTGAAGGATACGTCATTTTGAAGCTTGAACCATAGGTAATCTACTGCATATAATAATACCAAGTGATATTTAGTGGTCGATGCAAAAGTAAAATGTTAACTGAAGCATAAGATAAAAAAACACGTAAAAAGTGTCATTATCAAGAAATTAGGTCTGTTAGTGTCAAATTTTCGACGAAAGCTATTCCATATCATCCACTTTGATTTATTATCTTTCATTCAAGATCAAGATAAGAGAAATTGATTAGGTGGTTGAGAACTAGGAGCATTTTTAAGCGGAAAGAGCACTTTGAGGTGTCTTCATCTTTGCCTGTCAAAATAACAATGACGCACACGGGGGAAAGTTGGGGACTTTTTGTATGTTATACAGCAAATTCTTGTGAACCCAAAACTGAAGAGATTGACCGTGTTTTAATTTGTTTCATGTTTTGCCGTTTTTTCGACTGAAAAGCCTGGGCTATATGCTATAGCCTGAGCTATAACGATAATTTCAAGCCGATTTCCAGCCTGTCGGGAGTCATTTCCTCATTGACTCAATGTTTTAATCCTCGTGCTTGAACTATTTTATGCCAATAACCTTTTTTTTCGGGAGGAGGGGAATGCTTTTTACACACGCCTCGGCTGGATGGACACCGGGGGAGTGTGGACTCCGCAAGCGTCTTCCGCTAAACGCCTACCACCTCCTCAAAGACTTCGTGGTTATCCGCCCCCTGGAACTTGAGTTTTTGCCTACGATAACACACGTTTCTGCTGCCGCTGCTGGTAAAAGCGCCGGTTTTGGTGGAATTAATCGATCAATTAGCGTCAAATTGTGCATCGCTCTTCTGCTGGAGTTGGTGAGCGTCCCACCGGGGTGTGGACCGCGGCTGGTGGCTGCTGCCTTCCCTGTCGCACAAATTTGAAGAATTTTCGGATCCAAAATATTGTTATCAGTAAAGCCGGCGATAAGAGTGTTCGCCGCCAGTGGCGTAGATTGCTGTATAATGGACGAAGATGGAGAAACCTCTGAGACTAGTGGTTCCAAGTCGAGGAGGCCAGACCGAACACCGCCGGGAGATGATAATAGAAAAAACCCTAAGCAGCAGAGAATGGACCCAAACAAATTGAGAAAGCTGGATACCGATGATGACGAGGTTAGTTGTGAAGAGAATGGTGTGAATGAGGAGATCGACGGGGCTGTTGCTTCGGATTGTGAAATGGATGTGGATGAAAATTCGGAGGAAGACCAGCTCTACGATTGCATCCTGCAGTCACTAGGTGATATTCGCAAAGCTACCACAAGAGAAGTTGCAGGAAAAATGGTGTTCACGAGAGGTGATCAGCGAAGCGTCGTGGACTCTACTCATGCAATATTCAACAACATCGTGAAAATCATCAGAAGAGGTCATCGGATAGAAAAAGAAAACATTAGATTGGTAGCCACCCAACGTGAGAACTCGGTCAAGATCCAACACCTACAGCAAATGATACGCCAGCGTAGAACTGAAGCAACAACCGTCATCAAACAGAGCGAAAAAACTTATGCCACCGCTACCAAAAGCTATAATCTTCCAAATGGGGAAGTAACAAGCAAACCGGTTGAATGGTCAACGCCTCCCAAACCTGTAGAACGCTTTGAAACGATCATAAAACCTAAATCCAAAGAAAACAGTGATGCAGTATGGAAGAAGATTAAGGCTAACCTCAAAAATGATATGCGTGACCCCTTGAAAAACATCATACAAACTAAGTCTGGATCAATTGTGATAAAAAGCCATGATCAAGTGCAAAAGGAAAATCTCCATAAGCAGCTCTCAAAACATACTGAAGAAATCAACATCACAGAAACACCATCAACAAATCCCATGATAATCTTGAACGGCATCGAGAAAGGCTACAACGATGAAGATCTTATTAATGGGTTGGCGGAACAAAATCAAGATATGACGGATATTTTTGGAAAGAAGAAGCTAACTGACAACATCACCGTGATCACGCGAAGAACATGCAGAAATCCCCAAAAGGAAAACGTCATTATCCAAACTGAACCTGACATTTTCAAGTACATAGTCAAGAAAGCATCTTTGAACTTCGAACTGCTCAAAATCCATACCAGCGAATACGTCAATCTTGCTATGTGCTACAGATGCAGCAGATTCGGTCACGTTGCCAAATACTGTGATCCGGATCAACCTCCCTGTTGCCACAAATGTGGAGAAGCCCATGATGCGAAGAACTGCATTGCAAATCAACTTAACTGTCCCAACTGCAAGCTACTGAACTTTGAAGAAAGATGCCATTCAGCAAGAGACCCTAAATGTCCTGGCTACATTAGAAGACTGAATCACACTAGAAGCCTGGTCAACTATGGAAGAGATATACACGGCGGCACTGGAATGAGCATGGGTCACAATGCTTCATAAATTCGCGCATCTCAATGTGAGATCACTTCTTGGCGGTTTTGGTGAGTTGGTGCGGTTGGTTCAAGGAGAGAACTTCTCGGTAATGGCTGTAACTGGAAGTTGGTTGTCTCCCGCGGTTACAAACGATGTTGTTTCTATACAAGGCTATAATGTATTTAGGAAGGATAGGTTGACTAGAGGGGGAGGAGTGGCGGTCTATGTAAAAAGCCACATAAAGTGCGAAGTCCTGTCGGTTAGCAGCTCTTTGGATGCAAGCCTGGAACAATTGTGGTTGAGCCTTTCCTTTGATGGGAAAAAATTGGCTTTTGGAGTAATTTATCGCCCTCCTACAGGCAATGTCAGGACTTGTGCGGATCAGATCGATGATTGCTTGTCAGGTATGCTCCCTGAGTTTGATGATATAATTTGTGTCGGTGACTTCAACGTAAATTTCCTGGATCATAATATTATTGGCAAAACTTTTGACGCTTACGGTTTTTGTCAATTAATTACAGAGCCGACAAGAGTTACTAAACATTCTGCGAGCCTGATTGATCAAATTTTCGTCACTTGTCCTGGGCTGGTTCAAAACGAGGGCCTGATAAACTGTGAGGAAGTAAGTGATCATCATTTGATTTACTGTGATATTACTTCAGAAACTTTGAAAAAGCAGTCTAAAATTGTCAAATATCGAGACTTCAGCAACTTCAATCATGAATTGTTCATACAAGATCTTCGCAACCTACCGTGGCACACTATGATCACCCTAGATGATATCGATGACAAGGTTAGTGTTTTTTCTGAGTTTATTAGACAAATTTTTAATCTACATGCCCCATTGAGAGTTGCTAGAGTGACTAAACAAAAAGCACCTTGGCTAACTCAGTCATTAAAAATTCTAATGAAGCGCAGAAATACTGCTTATAGTGAATTCAAAAAAACAAGAACTGATTTAGGTTGGAATACTTATAAAAAACTCAGAAACTCTACTTTGATTGCAATTAGGGCGGCAAAGAAATCTTATTTGGAGTCTGTTATCAAGGAAAGTAAACTGAATTCCAGAAAAGTATGGAGTACTCTTAAAAACTTCAACGTTAAATCTGGGACTACATACGATATACCACCAAACTTATCTAATCCCCAGGAAATTAACAACTATCTATCATCTGTCAACAAAGTCGATCACTACAGCCAGGATTTAATAGACCTCAACAATGAAAGTAAACTACGGCGCAGCTTGAATTTTGAGCTCAGGTTAGCCACCGTAGAAGAAATCAGTAAAGCGATTATCAACATAAAATCTGAGGCGTATGGTATTGACAACATCTCCATAAAAATGATAAAACTTTGTATGCCCTTCATTGATGAATACGTTACCCATCTTATCAATTCCTGTCTAGCAAGTGAAGAGCAGCTTCGCTGAATACCGCCAATAAAGACATTTTATTATTATTATTATTATTATTAAGTGGTTACTTTCCTCCAAGTTGGAAATGTGGATTAGTGATACCACTACCTAAAAATAGCACCCCACAGTCATTTTCTGATCTACGACCAATCACAATTCTCCCAGCCCTATCCAAGATCCTAGAAAAAATTGTATTTCAACAAATGTACGAATATTTCAATAGCGAGAAACTCTTCAACAAACACCAATCAGGATTCAGAGCCTCACATAGCACAATCTCGGCACTTGCTCAGGTTACTGACGATATCTTTAGAGCATGTGATGATCACAAAGTTACGGCCATGATATTGCTTGATTATTCCAAGGCCTTTGATAAGATCGAACATGACTTGCTCTGCTCCAAGCTGAAATTCTATGGATTTTGTAATTCATCTTGTGAATTTATACGGTCGTACCTATCTAATAGAAGACAGATTGTTAGAATCAACAATGCATTTTCTGAATCCGCCTTTTTGCCTACTGGAGTTCCGCAAGGGTCTATCCTAGGGCCGCTTCTCTACCTCATTTATACGACAGAAATTTTGAATAAAATAAATATAAATTTTCACGCGTACGCCGATGACATAGGTCTCTATCACAGTTTCAATAAAACCGGCTTGCGCGACTCAGTAAAAACCATCCAAAATAGTGTAGATATGATACACGACATCTCGCAAAAACACAATCTCACGTTGAATATAAAGAAATGTGCCATTTTATTGTTTGGAAGTAAACATGACCGTTCAATAAGAAACGAAAACGATATCTCTTTTCACATTGACAACAAATCCATTCCGAATGTGGAGTCTTCTAATTATCTCGGCTTAGTTCTTGATTCATCATTAAAATTCAGTGTACATATAGACAAGCTTTTACAAAGGACATACTGTAGCTTGAAATTGCTTTATGCGAGTCGTTACCTCCTAAATCATCAACTCCGAAAAAACTTATGCAATTCTTTGGTTCTCTCGCATCTAGGATATTGCAATTTCGTCTATGCGCCGTGCTTGGACTTTGTCGATAGAACTCGCCTTCAAAGGGTTCAGAACTCTTGTTGCAGGTTTGTGTTTGGGCTGCGGAGATATGACAGGACTTCTGCAAAAATCAAAGAACTTAATTGGTTAAATATTGAAAATCGCGTTAAATTGCAGATTGCGGTTTTCACACATAAAGTCCTTCAGACCTCCACTCCTCCTTATCTAAAAGAAAAGCTTCTATCTCGGGGTCAACTACATGATTTGAACATTCGCCACCTGAATACATTGAGCCTTCCAAAACATTCAACATCTTTATTCAGAAAGTCATTTACTTACAATGCGACAAGCAATTACAACACGCTGCCCAACTCTCTAAAGTCTTTAAGTGTTGATCAGTTCCGAAAAAAAGCCAAGATCATTTTTTTCTCGTTACAGTGAGGCTTGTGACTCGTGTTCTGCTTTCTTTTGTTTAGTTTGTGTATTGTGCTGTATCTCCGGTCTGTTACTATTTGGATTTTATTTATATTAATTAACGATTGTGTTCCATTCCATCTGTCAATACTCTCCCAGACAATGTATTTTGGTCGTTGTATAGCAGTTGAGTGGAAGAATAGCGCTAGCTAAACTCCGCTGCTATGCAATTGTAAATAAAGGCGTTTTATTATTATTATTATTATTATTAACTGCGCTACTGTCTAACCTAGATTCTTATCTTAGAAAAAATGCATCCCATCAGTTTTAGTTGTAGTGGTCTCCCAAAATTGATCCCCCCCCCCCGGCCTTATCAAAAAATATCTACCGATGTTTACTTATTTATTTCTACATAACCCGTTTATATTCTACTTCTTCGGATTGCCGCTAACCAGTCAATATGGAAATATCTTGAAAAACAAATGACTTGCAAGTGGTCTTTTTGACCCCCAACAGAAAGAAAGCCTGCTCAGAGATTTTTGAGGATTCAAGATAATGTTTTAGAGCACTGAATTTTGAGTCTGAGACATCAATAAAATTGCTTATACAAATTTGCGAGCGTTTGAGCGAGAGTTTGGGCCGAGGTTTGGGCAATTTTTTGTCTAAACTAGGTTACAAGTAACAACACCGAATCTCAACAGAAGCTGCAAACGGGAAAAAGGAGTTTCGAAATAAAAACAATGAATTCATGATATTATAGAACAATAAATTTCAAACAATTCAATTTTACAATAATTAAGTAAATAATTTTACAATTAATTTAAAACAATAAACACGTTACACACGGGTCGACTTTTTGTTTTTTTTTTTCAACTTCTCATCAACTGAAAACTGAACTGATGTTTCCTGTATGACCGTGGATCGACTGAACCACCTTTCTCAAAATTTTGAGAGCTTCCACGGCAGTTGATGCTGACACTTGAGAGGTGTCAGGTGTCAAAGTGAGAAAGTTGCCAAAATGTTTACATCACATTTACAATAAGTCAACATATTAAAAATTGGATTTGGACCCACAAACTTCGCCAACTCGTTAATTATGCAGTTCTAGACCAGTGAAACGAACTAGTCAATAATCGGTTTTCTTTCTGAAGCTAATTGGATATTTAGTAAGGTAGGTACTATTATAGTTATTCCGATCGAAATAAAATGAAATTTTGAACATACATTTTCAAGTAGTTAGCTGAGTTTCTTGAATAAATTGGCTTCCACTTTTATTATTATTGGTTTTCTACGCTGCAACAAATCAAGAAATCAATTAGGTATTGCATTACACATATCGGGTTGGCAGCCCTGGCGTCACTCCATGGTAGATTGTCATTCTACTTGACATATCATCAGAATCATATAGGTAGGGGAAACCCGCCGATGATGGCATACTTAATTATAAAGCTCGGTCATCACTTTATCCTTAGCTTTATTACCAATTGCATAAGCTATTTCAATGAACAATTATAGATATATTTTGAAAGTGAATTAGGAATTTGACCTAATTTTGTAGTTTTTCGTAAAAAAAATTATTATAAAATATCGAAAGTATTCCATCATAGGCACTGGTCTTTCTATGATGGCATATAGTAGAAAATTGAGTCATTTTGAGGTTTTTCTACTTTTGAATTAATACAAACGGGTTTAATTGACAATTTTATAATAAAATGATGGAAATCGATGGTATAGCCGAGGGAGGAGCAAAAAAGGGGTGAAGAAAAAAATACCTGGAATTTTTTGTCTGAAAACAAGTAATTTTGAAAAAAACTTCACCCAGAAAGTTTGCAAATGAAAACTTTTGACATGATACCGCGAATGGGCATCTTTAAAAGTCAAGGACAAACCGTTTCAATTTTCCAAGTAGTCAAGGACTCATGTCTGATGTCATAACACCTATGCCATCGAAGGAACGGCTGAGGTATGCCATCATCATATGAAATTTTGACATTTCCATAAAATCACCTTAATTTTTTTTAAGTGAGAGTATAGACTAAAATGGAACTAAAATTAAATTACACTATAGTATATCGATTGTATATACGAAAGAAGACACTTGAATTCAGCTTATCAAGAATGTAATTGAATGTTTACTTTTTCTGAAAATTAGATCAAGGTTTACCAAAATCTATATATTTTTACATGGATCGTTCAATATGTCTGTCTATCACACAAGTCTGTATGTCAATACTTGGTGATAATGGGTGCCTACCAAAGAGGTCATTTGGCACCATGCCATCATGGGCGGGTTTCCCCTACCTATGTACGTGTCTGAACAAATTCACTAACATCCAGTTCCACCAGCGAATTTAATTATTGTTAGCTAATTGAGACATTTTCCCTGATGGATTCTAGGTCAGCGCTGGTTAAATGACCACGGAAAATGCATACAAGCTGTTGTGGTCTGAACATTTTTCCATAATCTTTCGTGAAACTTGTGTTTTCTGTGGTCACTAAGCCAATATTCACCAGAGAAAACACCTCAATTAGTTAACATTGATTTAATTCGCTGGTGAAACTGGCTATAAGTCATTTGGGAACAAATATCCATGTTGATGGATGGTTTAATTTATGAGGGCCCCGGTCTTACGGAATCGGAATAAGCTTGGTATAGCAACTCGTATACTCGTTTGTAATACACCGATAGGTGAGGTGTATTATCGCTACATCGAGGATTTTCACGAGGGGATCCGAGTGTAAATCGAGATGTAAGTGATAATATATTGAACCTAGAGGTGTATTTGTTAAGACAATTAACCGAATAACACTGAAAATCATCATAAAAAAGTGAAAACTATTTGGATTTTTTGAGGTTGATCATTCTGGAGGGGTGTTTTCACCAATGACCTTGGTGGTAATACACTTGAACGGCCTACTATTTTAAGGAGTGAGGTGAATTGTCGGTATAATCTCCTAGGTTTACCTTTGTCAGCATGCCATTTATTCTAGGTTTGTAATCGGATAACGCTATTCCGGTTTCGTAAGACTGGACCTAAGCGTTCCATCTCTATTCCTGGGGCCCGTTTCATAAAAGTACAAACGACAATTTACAAGCGTGTAGTCTTGGTAACCCATTGTTGCAACTATGGGTCGTCAAGGCTATACATTTGTAATTTGTCGTTTGTAGTTTTACAAAACGGGCCCCTGCTACAATTAGCAGGCATAAATTTGTACCAGATACAGCACCAGTGTGAGTAATATAGTATCTATAGGTACCAGAGTTCATTCCACTACCATTAAAGCGACCTCTTATATGGTCAACACTTACCGATATCAGGTCATGCATGGTAGTTTCGGAATAATTAATCGCCCCCTAGAGAAGAAACAATTATCATAAACGTACTTATAACTTCGGTTATTCTTACATCTTTCACTATCGCGGCAACCACCTTACCACTTCTTATTCTCTATCGTGGCTATAGAGGCACGGCACACCGGACATTGGTTTTCCACGGATCTCATCAACTTGACGCAACACTTAATGCAAAACATATGGTTGCACTTGAAGTGCATTCGCATCTGGTTGTTTTCGAAAGGTTCGCGACAATCGCCACAACTCGACTCCAATCCCTGGGATTCCATATCAGCGTTGGAATTGCACGAAGGTTTATTCATTATTTTAAAAGACGTCAGAACAAGTATTTAAAAATCACCAAGTACGAAAGCTTGTCTCTTCGCATAAAAACAATTTATGTTTTATAGTTTATCGTATCCAACTTTTTTTGTCTCGACCTGTTCCGACGATGATTATGTACCTATACAGGGTCCGGCATGAAGTTTGGCCTTTTTTTTCCAATAACTTTTAACGCACATTACAAGTTACAAATACGTACCTTCAGCACATAAAAGTGAATGATAGTGCTATTTTGTAAAAAATAACGTTCCATAAACGCTCTCTGTTATGTAATAGTATAATACATACCGAGACGGGAAATACATCATTACTGCTGAGGGCACAGAGGGCCTCCAGGCTGCCCGAAGCTGGAATGATGTATTTACCGTTGAGGGTATGTATACTATTTTACTCACAACCATGTACTCAGCTTGCAGGATTACAGGCGTTCAAAAGTTGAAATCTGAAAATTAACTTTTTGTCATAACTTCCAGATAGGCCGATTAATTTTGCTGAAACGTGGTTCAGGAAATACTGATTAACACACTTATTGTTTGGTGGGATGCATATTTTGAAATTTCCCTTCTAAAGCTACCATTTCTTCACTTTCATGGGAGGTCGGCAATGGGTCACTTCCCGACCTCCTACTAGGTATGTAATGAATCAATTACCATAGTGGTTGTGAGTATTTACTTATTACAACTTCTTCTGAACGTTTCAGCCACGTCTTCCATCATCAGTGATTATTTTAGTATCGGTATACCTCCATTAGTCTGGGCGTTAGAGCTTGTTTTTTTGGTATTAAGCACTGATACTTGGTAGACATATTGGCGGGGGCCTCTTGAATTGGTAAAACTTTGTAGCTACCGCCGCAACCATGGCCGACGCGTGTACAGAGTGATGCAAAAATCTTGAAAATTCATAGCTCATGAACCCAAACAGTCGGAGCTGTGGAAGTTTGTACAAACATGCTCTAAAGTGAATCTCTACTGAGGTGCAGTGAACTATTAACTTTGAATTATCTTCAAAACGTTCTGAAATACATTGGAAATAAAATCTTGAAAATTTTGAAATCGTGAAAATTCTGTGCATCACTGGTCTTCAATCTCACCTGACCTTTCAATTTGGATTTCTCACTATGAAGACAATTGTTACAACAATCAAGTCCATAAGAACAGAACCGAGTAAAAGTTGACCCTGAGACTAAAAACCTGGCTTTTATTGTACCTAATGAAAAGATTCCACGCACAAAAGATCTTATAGGTCGCAGTGCAGAAAGGACCCTCCGAGACCAGACGACCACCTCTAATTGTACCTAATACATGTCCGAAACAACCCGCTGTTCAAAAAGTTTCAACCCGCTTCACCTATTATTGAAAAACTGCTACTGTTGAAGAGCGTGGGACGTAGACCACGGGTCCACCTAGTGAGTTAATAATATACCTATACATTAGCATTACACCGTGAGATCAAAAATTATCTTGGTCAAGGGTGGTCTTGAAATGGCAAAAGTGGTCATCTACACCAATCCCGCGGCTCATATACGGCGTCAGGGTCAGGGTCACTCCCGCATGAAATGGTCAAAATTGTTGATCTCACTATACCTAATTAGGTATTTGAATGGTAGGTACTTGAAAGCTTGACACTAAATTCTTTTTTTTGTTACAGGTATGCACATACTTTTTTGCCACATCAAAGTGACCGAGTTCATGAGCTGGTGAGCTATTCTTAGTAACAAACGAACAACCAGCATGTAACATACTTAACACGAAGGCGCATGCGCATCTAAGACACGTATTGTCGAATTTCATCTTCAACCCCTCCGCCCCCACCGTACTCTACTTCAAAATTTCAAACGACAATACCCTCCTTGTGAAACATCAAACTGAAGGTGAAACCATTCTTTTTGTGTAAAAAATAATTTCAAATTTTCCAATCACCCTTTGACCCTTTTTGAAAATTATATGATTTAAAGGGCGAAGGGGTTGAAGATGAACATTTGGCAATACGTGTCATAGATGTCCCCTCCAAAATAAAAATCAATCTGTTTTTGCTGGAAAACCTTATTCTCAAGAATCGTTAGTTGATAGGGAAAAAACTTTCCACCAAATAACAACCAGACAACTTTGAGAAAGGTTGTTGGGGGGGGGGGAGCTGATTCAAGTAACTTATCAAATTACTTCAACTTAATTAGAAAATTCACTATGATGCGGTATCCTTTGTCTTGGGCAATCTATTTCATATAGAAAGGTGTTGATTTATTTTGTTTGAATAAATTATTCATATATATTTGAAAAGATGTTTGATAGAGAGATAATTTTATCTTCAATTTAGTGTATCACAAGATGCTATGTGAAATATTTTGAAGTAGGGTGGTAGGATGGGAGCGTATTGGTAGTTGAAGATCAAGGTCATAATCTGGCAATGCAATTCGAATGTCCCCCTAGAAATAAAAAAAATTACCTGTTTTGGCGTTTTTCAGGAAAAAATTTGGCTGCGAGAAATCTGGGGTAGGAAGTTTGAAAGTGAAAATCCTTGTACGTATGTACATGAACATTTTACGTATAACTCCTGTATCTATATGTTTCACTCTAGGTACTGGAGAAGTTTTTTTCAATTTTTTCAGTAAATTATCGAACTTTTATTCATTGTGAACGTGCATAAATATACAGGGTGGTGAAAATTTCGATGCTCACCATTGGTATCTTGGAAACGGTAAGAGATACGAGGTCGGTTAAATTAGAAAAAAGTTGCGCATTTTTGTGGCGATTGACAATCTGAAAAGAGACTTCGAATATTTTGATTGGTTTACGATTTATCACGAAAAAACTGAAAATTTTGATTTCAGAACTAATTTTTTATCTTTCCAACCATTCAAGCTATTTCAATCAAACTTGGTAGTTTCATGTTTTTGATCACTCCGAGTCGATCAACGTTGACAGAAATTTCCCAGGCCTTCTAGATGTCAAATTATGATAGTCAACTTTTGTTTTTCTTATGGCCGCCATATTGGATTCTTGCACTAATAGATAGAGAAAAAAATTAGCTTTCCGAATTAGTAACCAACTTGTTCTTTTTATGACATTTTAAGCGTCAAATTTTGAAATTTCCGTGAATTATTGACAAAATCGGGAATGCTTTGAAAAACAATTGAAATATTATCAATAGCAACAACAAAAAAGTGACAGGTGGTGTGCAATTGACGTATCTAACTTCGTAATCGTGTTTTGTGCTTGTTTGTACCGGTAGTTCATGAATTGAATGGGTCAAGGGTGTCTGTGAGCTCAAAGACGTCTGTCGGAACTATCATCGTTCTTGTTAAAGTTTGACAAATTTATTAGAAAAGGAGTAACGATTACCCTAGTTTTGACAGACGTTTTTGAATTCACAGGCACCCTTGACTCATTTAATTTATGAGCTCTTCTGTACAAGCAAGCACAAAACACGATTAAGAAGTTACGGCTCGATATCAAGATGGGGCTGAGACCGCCGTAAGTGCCGTTACCATAGCAACGGCGGATCCCAACCAATCAGACCGCGCTGTATTTGGCGAGTTACGCCGTCCCAAACTTCGCGCCTGCAACTTGGTATCAAGCCCCTAGATACGTCAATTGAATACAATCTGTCTTTTTTGTTGTTGTTGCTATTGATAATATTTCAATTGTTCTTCAAAGCATTCCCAATTTTGTCAATAATTTATGAAAATTTCAAAATTTGACGCTAATAATGTCATAAAAAAAACATGTTGGTTACTAATTCGAAAAGCTAATTTTTTCTCTATCTATTAGTGCAAAAATCCAATATGGCGGCCATAAGAAGAACAAAAGTTGACTATCATAATTTGACATCTGGAAGGCCTGGAAAATTGATAATATTCCAATTGTTTTTCAAAGCATTCCTGATTTTGTCAATAATTTATGAAAATTTCTAAATTTGACGCTAAAAATGTCATTAAAAAAACATGTTGGTTACTAATTCAGAAAGTTATTTTTTTTTTCTCTACCTATTAGTCTCGCTATTAGTGCAAAAATCCAATATGGCGGCCATAAGAAAAACGAAAGTTGACTATCATAATTTGACATCTAGAAGGCTTAGAAAATTTCTGCCAACGTTGATCGACTCGGAGTGATCAAAAACATAAAACTACCAAGTTTGATTGAAATAGCTTGAATGGTTGGAAAGATAAAAAATAATTTCTGAAATCAAAATTTTCAGTTTTTTCGTGATAAATCGTAAACCAATCAAAATATTCAAAGTCTCTTTTCAGATTGTCAATCGCCACAAAAATGCGCAACTTTTTTCTAATTTAACCGACCTTGTATCTCTTACCGTTTCCAAGATACCAATGGTGAGCATCGAAATTTTCACCACCCTGTATACTCAAATATGATAAATAATAAAACTTATATTCTAAATATATAAAAATTATTGTTCTATATACTTATAACTTATTATAGAACAGAAAAAAACAGTAAGTTTACTATTCACTACGGGGAAATGTTCACTGCACGACAGAATAAATACATTTCACGCCAGAACAAAAACGACAAAAAAGGTGAAACTAACGGCTGAATAATAGTTTTCACGACATACTTTACACGACAAAAAAGGGTAAATTCACGACAGAATGAGGGTTTGCACGACAAATTTGACAAGTGACAAATAAAAAAGTCACGCTTGATGTTTTTTTTTATGTTAACCTAATCTTGTCACTTGGGAGACCCAGTGCTTCCTTGAAGTCTACTCAAAAGTTCACTGGAAATCTAATGCGAGTTTAAAGGTTCTTGTGGCTCTTATGTTTCCTTGCATTTTTAAACCGTAAAGCTTCAATTTCATTTTGAGTTTTTCCAACTGCAGAGGCTTTCTAATCATGTGACTTCAGAAACCCAGTACCCACCCTGGAACTCCGGTGAAGCATCAAATTGTGTATCTGGAAAACTAGTGCCTTCAGTGAATCTTTTGTAGTCTAATTGGCAATTTGATATAACTGGTCATCATTTTTAACTAATTTGTCTGTAACTCCAGAAGCCTCCTTGGCTTCTTCCCGAGTCACTTGCCTTGCTACGTAGGAGCCCGAACCCCCTCTTGTAGATTATGAACGTAGCTTTCTTGTCTGCAACGGCAGAGGCCCCTTTTCAAGTTTTTCTACGTCATTCTATCTTTCCCCCCTTGAAGCTTCAGCGTCCCATTGGAGGGTGCTTGAAACAATGCGTTCCGCAGACAGTTCTTCGTGAGCAAGGTCGCAAGAGGGACGACATGAAAAAATCAAAAACCCCCAAGGCTTCGGAACGTACATGGAGACGGGGGCCCAATGAGTGACTCTAAAAATCATTAGCAAATACAAGGGGGTGCGATAGAGTTCCTGAAAGCCACGCAAAAATACAAGTGAGCTTAGCAGGGTTTCAAACGATATTGAAGATACAAGGAAGTCCAATGGAGCTTTATACACATAGGAAATGAAGGCAAAAGGGGGCTTACTGTTACTCTGAAAGCCAATAAAAACGTAAATAGGTTGATTGGGGCTCCATACTACACTTGACACAAGGGAGTCCTATAACTCCTATAGGGCTCCGAATATCACATGAAGACATGAAGTGCTCACTAATGCCCCAAAACCTATCAGAATGATGTGAGGAGGCTCAGCACGGCTCCAACTTTAAAAGACAATGGGGCTTGTAGGTAATAGAAAAAGGCAACAGGGGTCTTACTGGAATTCTGGTAGCCATGAAAAAATATGAAGGGGGTAACTAGGGCTCCAAACTACATTTGTGGGCACAAGGGAGTCGAAATGTTACGAGAAAAACATGAGGGGGCTCATCTGTCCAACTACAATTGAGGATCCAAGGGACCCAAAAGGACTCCGAATGGCCTGACGGCGCAATGGTGATCACTATGGTCTGATAGTAGGTAACGGAAAATGTCAAGGGGCTCAGCAGGGCTTCAAATCACATTGAAAAAACAATGAGTGGGCCCAATAATGGAGCCTGAATAACATAGGATGGCGAAAAAGGGCTTATTGGAATTCTGGAAGCCATGAAGTACTCAAAGGAGACTCAGTGGGGCTCCAAATTATACTTTAAGACAGAAAGAGGCCAGAAATATCACATGAAGGCCCATGGGGCTCACTAGTGATCCGAAAGCCTCGGAAAAGTGCAAAGGGGCCCTACAGATCTTCAAACGGTACTGAAGACACAAAGGGGTCAAATGGAGCTCTGTATAACAAAATAATGCAGAATGGGGCTACTGGTACCTACTTCGGAAGCCATGAAAAAAACATAGCTCAACGGGGCTTTAACTACACTTGAAGACACAATGGGGGCTCGATAGAGCTCTGAACATGTCATGACGGCACAACGCTGCTTGTTGCTCCGGAAGTCACGGAAAGTGCCAGAAGGCTCAACAAAGCTTCAAATTACATTCAAGACAGAATAAGGGGACCCAGTGAAGCTCTTGATAGCACAAGGCGGCAAACGGCGTCTCATTGGAAGTCTGAAGCTGTAAAAAAAGATCCTGCTGGCGATTGTTTCCGGCAACGCAGCAGTAGTCCAACCTCTCGCCGTATGAAGTCGATTTTAGAGACGACTTGCTACACCATCTCTCAGAAGAAACCTCGGAAGAAACATTATGCTTCCGCTTCTTCGCGCGAAGAGAACTTTTCCCCATTTAAAAACTCGTTCCCTTCCTCTTCTTCTCTTCACAGGCGGGGACTCATCAGCCCTGCTACTTTCATCGTAGTCTTCCAAAACTTGCATGACTGGAACGTGACTGCGACGTTTTTATTTCGACGTATGTAGAAAAATCTGTGACAGGAACTACCCCCGATTTATATTGATCTTTCAAATTTGTCGTGCAAACCCTCATTTTGTCGTGATTTTCCCTTTTTTTGCCGTGAAAAGCACCAAATTTGCCGTTATTCGAACCTTTTCTGTCGCTTTATGTATGGCGTTCAAAATACTTATTTGTCGCGTAAACCACTATTTTGCCGTGATCTTCACCTTTTTTGTCGTTTTTCCCCCTTTTTTGTCGGGCCGAAAAATATCACCCATTCACTACACAATTTATTCAAATATCACAGCTCTTGAATAGCTTTTTGAACTAAATATGCAAGACAATGGAACTATACACATAAGATACAGACTAGAATCAGTCGGGTAACAGTGAGTTACTGAACAGTCCAGCCCAGCTGACAGCTAACCTTTCAGTCTGATCGCTAATAGCTTCTTGGCTGACTCGGCCATCAGCACCTGTGCAGTAGTCCACAAAACCGAACCCTGCCAAGAACGACGCCATCAGGAGGACTAGAGGGCCAAATCCAAACGGAGGACCGCATGCGTAATCCAGGAGCCCGTAGATCCTCGACAGGATGCAGTACAGAAACACGAACATCCTAATAAGTTTTCCGTGTCCCAGATTGAGACGGTCCTGTAAATACGAAAATGATTATCACTTCAAGGATTCCAGCACAACCCGTGACGACTCACCTCAATCAGCATGTATTCAAATTCTTTTTGATAAAATACCACGGGTTGGTGAGTAGCGCTCCGTTTCTGTAAAAGAGAACAAAGATAGATAGTATGGAACATCCGCACCTGCGGTTCGGGGGTGAAAGACGGAGTAAAGGTCAACCGTGCGCTTGTCAGCCCCAGTGCTTGGATGGACCGACCATCAAACATCCAGGCACCACATTGCGGCTCGGTGAGTCCGGCTGGTCTGGGAGAGGGGTACAATGGGCCCAATAATGTCGCCTACGTGCCAGGTGGAACTGTAGTTCCACCAACTCCCCAAAACTGAGTCCAGAATCCAGGGGGCTTGACAGAGTATGCAGCGTTGCTATTTATATTGACTGGTGTACGAATTTTCAAAATTTGGTGCTTTCACGCATGCGCACCTGTTCAAACGAATTAGCCTATTGTCTCTTTCTGAATTACAGCTGGAAAGAGCCAAAACCGTTTAAAATAGAAGCCAGAACTGTTGAATAGGGAAACGAGGTAAAAAAATAATGCTTACCATTATCACGTCATCAATGGCTGGTAGGCTTGCGAAATCCTTGCAGCCCTAGAAGAATAACGAAATAAAAAATCAAATTATTGTTCAAACTGAAACTTGTTATGTATAATTCTCACCTCTTTGACGATTTCTTCGACGGTATCAACCATCAGCAGGTCTATTTCGCGCCGGCACATGGGGCAACTCCTGTTTCCAGGCTTCATCCAGGACAGCAAACACTTTTTGCAAAACACGTGGTTACAGCTCGCTTGAAGCGGCTCTTTCATTTGGTCGAAACAAATCGTACACGTCAAGTACGAATTGTTATTATCGTCGGTCGCTACTTGATTCACCATTTCATTCGAGAAATAATCAAACACGCACGTCTTACTCGCTCAGATGCTTGAAGCAAAATGCAGTTTTCAAACTAGGGGTAAAGGACGAAGGTCCTGAATAGCAGGTATCGAAGGAAGCGTCATGGCATTTCCATTCTTCCACATCTCTGTACGTAGATTCCAAGAAATGAATCCTAGTTGTCTAACTGATGTATACCTACAGCCCAAAATTTCAGTCAAATGGCCAGCTTATGTTGGCTCAGATCTTACCTACCGTACAGGGTGTTTTATTTATGTTCACTCAATATGATCTTCTGAAAATTGGCTTTTTCTTGATTTTTACCTGGGAAACCCTACCTACACATACCTCAGGTACGTCCAACAACGATATGCATTTGTTTTCTGAGCTCAAATGAGTTCATTTGATATAGCTTCGGAGTCATAGCTCACATCTTGGATGATATGATGGTACCGCAAAGTTGTTGATTGTTACAGTAGCGGGATATTAGGAAGAATATAGAAGGGCTGGATACCACGGGAGTGTTGGAAGAGTGACTTCCAGTGGAAGAGTGATTGACTATTGTAAAGTGCTGATAAAAGTCAGTGTCGCAACTCTCCCGTGGTGACAACTCTTCCACAGTCGTCCTCAGATCCCCTCGACAGAAAAAAAACCCAACGCCTTTGTGGCACTCGTTTAGCATCTAGGATGTGGGCTGTGATGACTTAGCCGAGGCGCCAGGGAGCAAAAATCAGCTCAATAAGGAAATGATTGTTTCCTAGCTGGAAACTAGCGTAAAACGATCTGTGTGGCTTAGGTTTTGACATACTAATTTCCCCCCTTTCGGAAATGTCGGCGTCATGTCGCCATCATCAACAAGAAGTGCACCAGCGTGGTTTTTGCCGAATATCTTGATTTTGGGCCATCTGACAGCAAAAGATGTAAGAAGTCATTTTGAAACCAATGAAATTCCCTACGGAATAGTTTTTAAATGACCTTTCTGCGACCTGTGGTTTTTGAGATAGAGCTTCTGGAAGCGAGAGGCATTGTCGTAAAAGCTCCATGGCCACTTGACTCGAAAAACTAAAATGTCAATGTGACAAAAAAATTTCAAAATGAGATTTCTCGAGAATCCTTCATGCTATAGTTTCGGTGATGGTCTCAAACTCTTTCTCTTGAACCGTTGATTACGCATATAAGAAAAGTCAAAAACGTCACATTGTACATATACAGGGTGTACTGAGGGAATCAAATCAGATCAGAGAAATTTTACATATTTCTTCGATTTAGCCCATATGCGACACTCTAAGCACCTAACACGAGTCCAATATCAAAATGGATTTGCTCTCTAAGCTTCACTTAATACACTTAAGAAGTGGCCAGCTCACAGCTTCACTGTAAAATGTTTTGAAGGTCCTCTGAAATCATCAAAATATTAAAAATTTACAGTACCAAGGAATGTATATAACAGTATATTATATACCAAGGGACCAAAGTGAATTTTTTATTTGGGGATTTGGACCCAAAGGGCTTTCGAGCAACAAACTTCACCCAAGGGATCAAAAATTCACTTTGGTTCCTTGGTATATAATATACTGTTACATACATTTCTTGCTACTGTAAATTTTGATGATTTCAGAGGGCCTTCAAAACATTTTACAGGAAGGCTGTGAGCTGACCACTTCTTAAGTGTATAAAGTGAAGCTTACAGAGCAATGCATATTGATATTGGACTCGTGATAAGTGCTTAGAGTTTCGCATAGGCTAAATCGAAGAAATATGTCAAATTTCTCTGTTCTGATTTGATTCCTGTAGTACACCCTGTATATGTAGAATGTGACGTTTTTGACTTTTCAATTTTCGTAATCTACGGTTCAAGATGAAGAATTTAAGACCATCACCGCAACTATAGCATGAAGAATTCTCGAGTAATCCCATTTTGAGTTTTTTTTTGTCACATCGACATTTTAGTTTTTCGAGTCAAGTGGCCATGGAACTTTCACGACAATGACTCTCGCTTCCAGAAGCTCTATCTCAAAGACCATAGCTCGCAGAAAATTGATTAAAAAACCAAACTGTAGAGAATTTCATAGGCTTCAAAATGACTCCTCACATTTTTTGCTGTCAGATGACCCAAAATCAAGATATCCGGCAAAAACCACGCTGGTGCACTTCTTGTTGATGATGGCGACATGACGCCAACATTTCCGAAAGGGGGGAAACTAGTATGTCAAAACCTAAGCTACACAGATCGTTTTAAGCTAGTTTCCAGCCAGGAAACAATTATTTCCTTATTGTTTTCCCTGGCGCCTGGGCTAACTTTGAAACTACCCTTGATGAACGCATTTGAGCTTAGTGAATAAATGCATATCGTTTCTAGGCGTGAAATGTGTGTATTGAGGTTTTCTCAGGCAAACATGCAAGAATGTGTTAGTGTCCAAAGTGTTCCGTTTGTTTCTTTACACCGTGTATATGACCAGATGAGTGTTCTGGCAATCGGAGCTTCTCAATCCGTATAGCTAAAAATAAAGGGTTCAAAACTATTTGTACAACTCTAGCTTGAAGGACTATCTAAATATCTTCGTTTGATTTTTTTTTTCGTCACTAGGATAGCTCTAATTTCTAAAGTTCAACGGCATATTGTCGCTGTTACAAGAATTGCTCCTAATTCCAGACGCTCTCCGTCATAGAGAGATAGTTATACATCAAAATGTTCATAATTCAATAATATGCTACAGTCATTGGGGCAAGTTTCCGGCAGATAGCCTGAAAACAAGATATCCTACACAAATGAATTTTTTTGCACGTCTTGTTGATGATGGCGACATGAGGCCGACATTTCCGCCAGGCGAAAAACTATTATGCTATAGCTTGAGCTATAAAGATCATTTCAAGCCGATTTTCAGCCTGTTGGGAGTTATTTCCTTATTGACTCAATTTATTCCTGGCGCTTGAACTATTTCTTGTCTTTATTAACTTTTTTTTCGGGGGGGGGGGGGAATGCTTCTCATGCACCCTTCGGCTAGATGGACACCGGGGGCGTGTGGGACTCGGCAAGCATCTTTCGCTAAACCCCAAAAACGTATTATGACTCATGCTGGTGTTGTGAGGAATCCAAAAAGGTATGACACGTCAAGTCCCCAAGGTGGAAACCACTCGAGTCCCCTGGCTCAAGTATCTTGTTATGAACCGATGATTGAGATTTTCTCCCTAGTAGCCAGTACATTTTTCTCTATTTTATGTTGAGTTCTTGTTTCTTTTTCTTGATGTGCTCCTCCCATCGTAACTTGGTATCAAGGTTCATTCCAAGATACTTTTGCTGTATTAGCAATATTAGCATACGGTATTTTGCTGTTGTTGAGTGTTACCGGTACGTAGTCATCTTTTTTATCCGTGAAGTTGATATGTGTTAATTGATTTAGAGTCACTCAGTTCCATTCGCCATCGCTTTGTCTATTCATCCACGTCATTTTCAGCTTGTTGTAATATTTCTGCCGCTTCTGTGGTCCCTTTACCCACAGCCAATATTGCTGTGTCGTCTGCAAATGTGGCGATTGTCGCGTCATTTGGCAGTGGTATGTCACTCGTGTACGCTGTACAGCAGATGAAGCACTGGTTCTGATACATTACCCTACGATACACCTGCCCTTGTTTGATATAGTTTGGAGTAACTGTTTTCTTGCTTGACTCTAAACAGTCTATTTGAGATGTAGGATTCCAAGATGTCAGCAAATTGTTTTGGTATAGATGTTTTCGCAGTTTATGGTTCAGTCCTTGATGCCACTCTTTGTCGAAAGGCTGTGCAACGTTCAGGAAGATTGCTGAGCAGACTTTTTTCTCTTCGAGGCTTTTCTCAATGATGTTTATTGTGGACTTGATCGATGGTCGAGTGACAGTTTCTGGATCCAAATTGGTGTGTAGGAATTAGTGCTCTTCTTTCAATTATTGGCTTAAGTCTTTTGAGAAGTTTTTCAAAAAGTTCTGAAATTATCGGTAGGAGTGAAAAAGGTCAATGTGATGTAATTTCATTGGGTGGTTTTCCTGGTTTTTGAATCAGTATTACCTCAGCCACCTTTCAAAAGTCCGGTACGTATTTCAGTCGAAATGCTGCGTTGACAATATTAGTTAGTTTAACTATTGCTTTTCTTGGGAGATGTTTCATCACTGTGATTAAATCGAACCCTGAAGCTCTACTGGGATTTGGATTTTTCTCTATTTACCTCAGTACTGCTCTTGCCGTCACGGGTGTTATTTCTTCCTGTTCCATTCTAGAATCTGCATCTTCGTCATAATCTTCAACATTTTGGATCAGTTGTTCGTTCGGTTGGAGTATTTTCTCAAGGTGGTATGCAAATGCGTCCGCTTTCTTTTCATTATCCCTGGCCCATCCGTCATTAGTTCTCACTGGTGGCATTTGGGTTATTGGTCTTTTAATTTTTTTAGTCACTTTCCATAAGGAGTAGTCTGTATTGTGATCGTTTGTCAAATTTTTGAGGTCAGAGCTGAGGTCGAAGTTCTCTTTCTCGTTCTCTTTAATACCAATGAAGTTGACTCTCACTTTCCATGCGATAAAAAAAATCAATCAAGTCCGGTACTTTTTCTTGATCTGTGGGCCAGTAGGTAGATTTTCCTGTGGAGTGAAAGTTACAGCCTCTTTCTTTTGCAGCCTCATCCAGTTCTCGTCCTTAAGTTGTGGTAAGTCGAGAGCTCCAGGCTACATGCTTTGCGTTGGAGCCTCCTCCCACGATTATTCTTTCTCCTGAAGTATTTAGAAGGTTCAGATAGTTTTCTCTTTTCAGATTGTATCTCGGCGGGCAGTAAATTTCTGCAACCGGGTATAATAAGTATGTATGTATAAATGAATATATTAATAAATTTAGTAGCCACAAAAAGGCACACCAGCACCGCAGCACCATCACCAAATTCCCTCCAGCTCCTCCATATCTCTTCCTACTCCTTCTTAAACACATGAAGTTCAGTTTACAACATGTTTTCATGATCAATTCATAGTATCTCTCTAGGTCTTTCGAGAGAAACCTGGACGATTAATTTCGGTCGAGGACAAAACCCGCTGGAATTGATTCAACGCTTTATTTAACCAGATCAACTCCATCTTTGAATCGCCAGTATCTAGGTCATACACGAGGGGTGAACCACTGATGGAAATTTTGTACACCGATTTCCAATGATTTTCAAATGATTTCCAAAGATTTCCAATGATTTCCAAGTAATTTCCAAATGATTTCCAGTAGTTTCCAAATTATTTTCAAATGATTTACAATGATTTCCATGGAAGTGCACACCAAATTTCCAAGGTGGTTTACCCATCGGTTATACAGCTTACTTGTCTAAGGTCCATTTTGAGCAAATGAAACACCAATAAATTATCTTTATCTTTATCTTCACAAGTAACAACGAATTTTACCAGGAGCTACGAATAGGAGCAAAGAGTCTTGAAATAAAACAATGAATACATGATACTAGAGCAATTTAAAACAATAAACACATCACACACGGGTCGACTTTTCTTTTTTCCGACTTCTCATCAACTGAAAGCTGAAATGATGCTTTCCGTATGACCGTGGATCGATGAATCACCTCACTCAAAATTTTGAGAGCTTCCACGGCAGTTGATGCTGATTGCTGATACTCGAGAGGTGTCAGGTGTCAAAGTGGGAAAGTCGCCAGATTGGTTACATCACGTACACAATTAGTCAACAAATTAAAAATTGAATATGGACCTACAAACTTCGCGAACTCGTAAATAATGCAGTTCTAGACCAGTGAAGCGGAGTAGTCACTAGTCGGTCTTCTGTCTGAAACTAATTGGAGATTCACTATCATAGTTCTTCCAAAATGAAATAAAATTTGAAACATACATTTTCAAATAGGTAGTTCGCAATGTTTCGGAATTAAATTGGCTTCAACTTCTGTTATTACTGGTCTTCTTCTCTGTAAAAACAAACAAGAAATCAACGATTGCATCACACATATCGGGTAGACAGCTCTGGAGTCTGAGTCAACTCCATTTGTTGTGCAAACCCTCATTGACCTCGTTATGTCGTGAATTTCCCCTTTTTTACCGTGTCTCGTTAATTTGCCGTGAAAAGTATTATTGACCTGTTACTTTTACATTCTTTGTCGTTCTTCTTTTGGCGTAGGTAAGTGCTCCTTGGCGTTTGGCGTTTTTTCTCATTCAAAAATTGAGATAGAAACTCTTTTTTTTTCACGGTGTACTGAGTGTATTGCCAAATTGAGTACAGAGTGTTTTTAAAATATGTGAAAAAAAATTCTCTTTTGTTGACAATTTTTTTCAAAAAACGGCTTTGTAATACCTTTATTTTTGAGAGAGACATATTGATACCCTGCGTATACAATACAGCCTTAAGAACAGAGTTAAATTAGTAAAATAAGGCGTTGCGGAATCAATCGCTGTGGGCTTATTCCTTGACAGAAGTTCACCATTCAGGTCTCTTTCGAAAGATACAAGAATGTACTTTGGTGTGAGCCCATTGGCATTCCAAAAATTGAAAAAAAAAATGGAAATTTCGGAATTTGAAAAAATTATTTTTAGATTTTGGAAATGCCAATGGGTTCAAACCAAAGTACACCCTTGTAGCTTTCGAAAGAGACCTGAATGGTGAATTTCTGTCAAGGTGTATGCTCACAGCGATTGATTTTGCAACTCCTTATTTCACCAATCAACTCCGCCCTAAACACTTACCGATATCAGTTTATGCAAGGTAGTTTCGGAATAATGATTCGGCCCCTAGTGAAAAAACAACTAAATATTATAAACGTACCTACCAATAACTTTTTGTACATTTCAGTTGACATTTTTTTGCTATACCTGCATCTTTCACCCTCTGTACGTCGCTATATCCATACAGGTCAAGGGGGCATAGCACACCGGACAATGCTGTTGCGCAGGTAGGTCCTCCAAACAAGGTACGCAGAAAACGTGGTTGCAGTCGATCCGCACTCGCAGTTGATTGTATATGAAAGGTTTGCGACAAATGCCACAACTCGACTCCGAGCCCTGGGATTCCGTATCGGCGTTGGAATTACAGGAAGGTTTATCCATGATTTAGAAAGAGGCCAGGACAAGTATCTGAAAATTACTACACGAAACAAAAAAAAAACAATTATGTTTTATAGTTTATCTTATCTTACTTTCTTCTACCTCGACCTCTTTTGACCATAATAATTATGTACAGGGTCCGGCACAAAGTTTGGCCTCAAGGTCGAAGTTATGTTGGTAAAATTAGCGTTGCTGAATCAATCCCTGTGGGTTCATTCCTTGATAGAATCTTATCATTTAGGTCTTTTTCGAAAGCTACAAGGATGCTTTTTGGTTTGAGCCCGTTGGCATTTGCAAAATCCAAAAATCCAAAATTTTCGGAAATGCCGATGAGCCCAAACCAAAGTACACTCTTGTATCTTACGAAAGAGACCTGAATAATAATAATAATAATAATAATAATAATAATGATGAATGCTTTTAGTACACATATCAACAATCAACATACATAATACCTATACAATGAACAATAAATTAATAAAAATTGATAAGGGGTATGCGTAAAAGGCAGAATTCAGCCTTTCTGGCTGCTCTACCACCCTACCAAAATACAATTTTAGAATACTAGGTATAGGACAGAATCGGAAACATAACAGGGATGAGTTAACAACCTGGAGATCTCATTACTGATTAGCTTTTTTTGATTGTGAATTTTATAGAAGGAATACTCAAGCCTTTGAATTCATGAAGAATAGAGTTATACAGGGTGTCCCGGAATTAGTGTTACAAAACTCACAGGGAGATAGAAAATTGAAAAATGAGGGGACTTTTGTCTTTGAACATACCCTCCCAAATGTATAATAACGGAGATATAGGCCTTTGAAGTTGTTCAATTTGGAGAAAAAGTTATTATTGCAAAATTTTGATTGAAGGCTTCATTTTTGAGATATTTAGGTTTGAAACTTCGGAGAACATCTCGAAAACACCACTTTCAAGGCCTTGGAAATTAAAATCCAAGAAAACTGAAGATTCCTCAACTGAAATATGTTTTCTAGGTGTTTGAAGTTGATAAACTACCATTTTTGCTGAAAAACATGAAGCTTTTCAGAAAAAAAAGTTTGGGCACTGATAAGTGGCGATTTTGAGATGTTCTACAAAGTTTCAAACACAAATATCTTGGAGATGAAGCGTCCAGTCAAAATTTTGCAGGAGTAACTCTTTTCTCTAAATTGAACGTAGAACCCGAAAACAGAAACCTTTTCCAAAATTATTCAGGGGGGTGAAAAATAGGGGAAAATGGGGAAAAGTACCCCCTATTATCTCCACCCCTGAAAATGTTTGACGGAATGCGTCATTTTTTTCAATAGAGACTTATTTCAGTGAACGTTGGTTCAAATTTGAATGAAATCGGTTCATCGGTTCAAAAGTTATGCAAAAAACTGATTTAAAAAAACAACTTTGATGGCCTGTATCTCCGCTATAACGTTTGCGAGGGTATTTTTATTAAGGGAGTACCCTTTTTTTCAATTTTTCACTTCCCTGTGAATTTTGTTGCTATAATTTACAAGGAGGTTGACAATTGAAAAATAAGGGGACTTCCTTGATAAAAATACTCTCGCAAACGTGATAACGGAGATACAGGCCTTCAAAAAATGTCACTTCTCAAGTAAGATCCTTCACTTATTTTAATATACCTACAACAGCTTCATAAAACTTATTACAGCCCTGACGATGCTTAACAGCGAAACCGGTTGGCCAAAGAAGTCTTAATAATTATTTATGGTGTAACTAAAAGCAAAATAAAAAGTACCTATAACGTCAACACCATTGGAAGAAGGATGGAAGAATTTTTTCAATTCCTTCAAAGTTGGTTTTTCAAAACAGTTTTTTCTGCATAACTTCTGAACCGTTGAGCCAATTTTATTCAAGCTTGGGCCAAAGGTTACTGAGATAGGTTTCTATCGAATAATGATAACGCATTTCATTGAACATTTTTAGGGGCGAAGATAATAGAGGGTACCTTCCTCCTTTTCCCCCTATTTTTCACCCCATGAAATATTTTTTGAAATTGTTGTAATTTTTGAATTCTACGTTCAATTTAGTGAAAAAAGTTACTCTTGCAAAATTTTGATTGAAGGCTTCATTTTAGGGATATTTGAGTTTGAAACTTTGAAGAACATCTCAAAATCGCCACTATTCAGGGCCCAAATTTTTTCTTTCTAAAAAGCTCCGTGTTTCTCAGCAAAAATGGTGGTTTATCAACTTGAAACACCTAGAAAACTTATTTCAGTTGAGGAATCTTGAGTTTCTTTGAATTTTAATTTTTAAGGCCTTCGAAGTGGTGTTTTCGAGATGTTCTCCCAAGTTTCAAACCCAAATATCTCGTAAATGAAGCCTTTAATCAAGATTTAACAGGAGTAACTTTTTTCTCTAAATTGAACGTAGAATTCAAAAATTGCAACAATTTTTGAAAATATTCAAGGGGGTGGAAAATAGGGGGAAAAGGGGGAAAGTACCCCCTATTATCTTCGCCCCTGGAAATGTTTCATGAAATGCGTCAACACTGTTCGATAGAGACCTATATAAGTAATCTTTGGTTCAAATTTAAGTAAAATCGGCTCAGCGGTTCAGAAGTTATGCGAAAAAACTGTTTTGAAAAACCAACTTTGAAGGCCTGTATGTCCGTTAATTCGTTTGCGAGAGTATTTTCATCAAGGAAGTCCCCTTATTTTTCAATTGTCTACCTCCCTGTAAACTTTGTTGCATTAATTTCGGGACACCTGTATAGGGTGTTCGGGTCTGGTTATTACAAATTTTGAGGGATGATTCCCCTTCAAAAATAAAGTCGAAAGAACAAAGCACTTCATGGTCCTAAAATGCTTCCTTAAAAAGATACAGAGTGTTGAAGTTAACTTTTTTAAATCGTTTTTTCGCCGTAACTTTTGAACCGTTTGACCGATTTCAATCAAATTTGAACCGAAGTTTAGTCATTTGATTCTCCATCGAATGATGATACCACATATCATCAAATATTTCTGTGGGCGTAGATAATAGGAGGCGGTCCCATATTTTCGCCCCTATTTTCATCTCTCCTAATTATTTTCCCAAGTTGTGGATATTTTCTGATTCTGCGTTCAATTCAAAAGAAAAAGTTACATCTGCAAAATTTCGATTAGAGGCTTCGTTTTCAAGATATTTAGGTTTGAAAAATTGGAAAACAACACGAAATCGCCACTTTCCAGGGCCCAAATTGTTTTTTTTTTCTGAAAAGCTTCATGTTTCTCAGCGAAAATGATGGTTCATCAACTTGAAACACCCAGAAGACTCATTCCAGTTGACAAATCATGGGTTTTCTTGAATTTCAATTTTTAGGGCCAGGAAAGTGGCGATTTCGAGATGTTTTCCAATGTTTCAATCCCAAATATCTCGAAAATGAAGCCTTTAATCAAAATTTTGCATGGGTACCTTTTTCTTGTAAATTGAACTTAGAATTATGATTAGGTATCATGGACTCATGGTCTTAACTTAGGACCATGAGTTTTTTGTTCTTCCGGCTTTATTTTTGATGGGGAATCATCCTTCAAAGTTTATAATAACCAGACCCGAACACCTATTCAACATAAATGGATCACTCATAGTTATTCCCAAAAATGTTTTCAAAATTTCTTTTGATAACCGAAATATTAAAGTTTCAATTTTTTCCCTTTGACCCCCCCCCATATTTTTTGAAGTGAAGGCCAAACATTATTTTTTTTATTTTATCATACATCAACGAAAAATAACTGAACAGCACTGCATTGTATTTTTTCGTGATTCTTCAAAAACACCGCGAGAAATAAAATATCTCCTCCACGACTCACACCTGACGCTCACAGGCCAATTTCTCCAAAGTTATGACAGATACGTGAAAGTGACAGGCAACTTTCTTGTAGATAATTTGATTAATGTGATGGCCTTTCATTTGAACTAAGCCGTTTTTTTAATGGAATCGCCCTTAATCAAAACAATTGCAAAAAATACTTCAAATGTACCAATATTCCAAGATGGCGGCGATTTCACAACCCCTATCGATGGGGACTTTCTACACAGTAATCAGCAAGCTTTCAAGAACATCTCTACCAATTTTCAGAACTACATACACTATTTATTCCCGCTATTTTCCTGAATTATGCTTTCATTGACTGGGCTACTACTCTAGGTTATACAAGAAACAGCACTTAATTTCAACCAGGAGCTATGAACGGGAAAAGGAGTTCTGAAATAAAACAATGAATCAATGATACTCTAACATTTTGAAACAATAAACATGTCACACACATGGATCGACTTCTCTTTTTTTTTGACTTCTCATCAACTGAAAACTTAACTGATGCTTCCCGTATGAGCGTGGATCAACGGAACCATCTCATTCAAAAATTTTGAGAGCTTCCACGGCAGTTGATGCTGACACTTGATGAGAGGTGTCAGGTGTCAAAGTGAGAAAGTTGCCGAAATGTTCACATCACATTTACAATTAGTTAACAAATAAAAAATTAGATATGGACCTCCTACAAGCTTCACTAACTCGTAAATAATGCAGTTCCAGACTCGTGAAACAAGCTAAGTAGTCATTGATCGGTCTTCTGTCTGGACCAATTGGTGAATCACTAAATTGTAGTTATTCCAAAATAAAAGATCCCTCAATTGACTTGGTCTTCTTCTCTGTGAAAAAAAAAAAGAAATCAGCGATTACATTACACATATCAAATTGACAGCCCTGACGTCACTCCATGGCAGTTTGTCATTTCTCTTGAGTATTTTTCACTCAAATGACTTAAATCTGAGCAAGTTCCCTAAATGATTCGTTGAACAGATATTCATGTTGATGGATGGTTCAAATCTTATTAATAAGCGTTTTATTTGTATTCCTGGTATATTTAGCAGGTACGAATCTCACCTACCACGGTACCAGTGTAAGTAATATATATATATAGGTATACCAGAGTTGATTCCACTACCATGAAGGCGACTTTTTATATTATATGACTTTTCATATGGTAAACACCTCGGTTAAAACTTACCGATAAATTTCAATTGACAGTTCTTGGTTATTATACATCTTTCACATACTGAACGTATTCATCGCGGTGATAAAGGCATCGCACACCGGACAACGGCTTTTCTCATTCTCAGGTCGATTAACCAAACAACTTTAGTGCAAGCGGTACACACCTAAAAACACATCGATACTGCATTTTGGAGTGCAGTAACGAGATTTGGTATGGGCATACTTAATACCAAGACAAGCGATTTGACCCGCAGCACTCGATATTTTGTCCCTTAGGGGGCCAATGGGGGCCCTCCAAATTTTCAAGATGCAAAAACTTTCACATGACGATCATTGAGTATCGTCATGTATGTCATAAGTGAAGCTTACGGGTCTATTGAAAATATTTTCATCAATTGTCGTTGTGTCCGATTCATTCTTCACACTTGAAAAAAAATTTCTTTGGCAGAGGTCAAAAAAACTGTTTTTATTTTTTCTGCTACGCAAGGAGACGATAAATTCATATGTTCTGTTGCGTTCCCAACTAAATCGCATTCCCTAAACCTGATTGTAAAGAAATTTTTCTTGTAATGGTATTTTTCAAAGAAGTGGTGACCTCTTCAGTACTTCTTTTCCAAGAGCATTTCTTCCTATGTTCCCACTGGATATCACTCGTAATTTTTGCAGGAATGGAGACCTCGAACTCTTTTCCTGGTGGTTGCGAAGCAACATGACTCTAAAACGCCCAAGGGAGCCCAAAAAAAAATTTTTTCTGCTGGGCCGTCCAACTTACGATATTTTGATTTTATAGTAGGAGAGACGCGGACCAGTATTCAATCCAGGCTGCAGGCACAGGCGATTTGGTTTCAACAGAAAATATTCTTCCATGCCGTGTTTTATTGCAGTACAACAAAACGCAGAGTCGTAAGGTGTAAGTAGGTATATTTTCCGGTAGAACTTATTCGCCTAGACTAGATCTTATTTATTTGCGCGTCTCCCCTACTACAAAATCAACATGCCAAAAATTTGACGGCCCAGCAGAAAAAAAAAGTTTTAGGGCTCTTTTGTATGTTTTGAAGTCATGTTGCATGGAAATTACGAAGAAAAGAGTTCAAGCTTCTCATATCAGCGAAAATTGACAGTCTTATCCACTAGGAACATTAAAAAAAATGCTGTTGAAAAAAGTGTACTGAAGAGGTCACCTCTTCTTGGGAAAATGATATTGCGAAAAAATTGTCTTCATATTTGGGCTTACGGAACGCGATTTAGTTGGGAACGCAACAAAACATATGAATTTATCGTTTCCTTGTACAGCAGAAAAAATAAAAACAGTTTTTTTGACCTCTGCGAAAGATTTTTTTTTTCAAATGTGAAGAATGAATCGGACACTACGACATTTGATGAAAACATTTTCAATAGACCCGTAAGCTTCACTTATGACATACATGACGATACTCAATGATCATTTTGTGAAAGTTCTTGCATCTTGAAAATTTGGAGGGCCCCCATTGGCCCCCTAAGGGACGAAATATCGAGTGCTGCGGGTCAAATCGCTTGTCTTGGTATAAAGTACGCCCATGCAAAATCTCGTTACTGCACTCTAAAATGCGGTATGCTTTTGCGTACCGCTCCCACTACTTAGGCAGAACACGTGGTTGCAGTTGAGGCGTACTAACGATTTGTCGTTTTTGTAAGGTTTGTGACAAGAAGCACAATCCCACCCAAATCCCGGGGATTCCATTTTGGCGTCGGAGATACACGGAGGTTTATATATCATTTTGAAAGAAGAACAACAATAATTATCTGAAAATTCTACACGAAAGTACGAAAGCTTGTCTTCTCGCAATAAAAACAAAGTACCTATGTTTTATAGTTTATCTCATCTATTTTTTTTTGTTTCAGCCTGTTTCGACCATGATTAGGTACAGGGTCCGGCATAAAGTCTGGCCCTATTTTTTCTCATAACTGTTTATGCACATTACGAGTTACAAATAGGTACAGCACATAAAAGTGAAAAAAAAGAGCTTTTTACTTCATCGACCCCCTTCTGATGGATGGGAAGTATTGTGGTTGTGCGGAAGAACATCACATAACGACGGATAGGTATATCCGTTTTGGAGTGCCCCCAAACGATTAAGGCCATTTTGAAAGATGTTTCACCCCCGTAGTTAGGGTGGCGCCCGTTCGGAAATTTTGAATGACAATTGGGGTTGAGTGATACTGTCATGTCTATGGGTAGCCGCTGCTACTGGCTCCCTTTAGACGGTGCTAGAAGGGCTGATCCTTCTAGCTTGGGGGGTAGTTTGGGGGCTGAGATGGTAAAGGCCACAAGCTCTGATACAGAATACGTTTTATTCAATATAAATATAATCTATTAATCTACAGTAGGTACTTACTTAGACACACATTCATCCGATGGGGGCGAACCCCAGTTCGTACGCTGTCGCACTTCTTGCACTCGTCGCGGTCGTTCATCGATTTCCTTATCGATTCACCTATTCTTTGATGCGCTCCTAATTATAAGCGTTCCCTCTCTTCTTCACTCGTGACATGCCCCGGGCCCTTAAGGCTGGCCTCCAGCCTCCAAAAGGTCCGTCGGTGGCCTTTGTGACTTGAGACTAAGTGGTCATTTATCGTGACCGTGTACCCGAAGGGAACGGTTATAATTCCTTTCATGCAATCATTCATTCCTATAAAAGTTATGTTTTGCCTAAAGGGCCATGAAAGAAATTTTAAATATTTCACCTTAACTAAATGAATTTATATAATGCAAAAAAATATCGGTGTTTGTACGATTATCGCATGCTTGCGCGGTTGGAATGTTCGCGGTGTCGGTTTACCATTTAGGGATCTTGGTGTCGGGTGACGACTGTTGTCGGCACTTTCGTCTGTCTTATTATCACGTGGATTTTCGGCTCGGGAACATGTAAGTTTTTTGGCGCTTACTGTTCGGTTTTTCTACATACTGTCTTTTTGTAGGATCCCTCACGATGCACGGGTTTTTGGGCAGTTTCCACCCTCCGTGCCTGCATAGTGGGGCGGGGGTGATGTGTCACCTTCTTCTACCTTTGACGGTGGACCGGAAGTGAGTTCCTGGTTCCGTCTCTCTGCTCGGATGTTCCACAGCCGTTGTCAGCGATACCGCGACACGTCTTCAGCTTGCCAGCCATCCCCTTCGATGATAGCAACTACTCGATTCATTGCTTTGTGGGGTGCGCTGTAGACAGCCCTCTTTGGTCCCTTGCCACCCTCAGCATCTTTGGTGAGTGGCCGGTCTCGCTTTGGTGTCCTCTCCCGCTGGTTTTGCTTGTAGGCTACTTTTCTTCGCCTTGGTGTAGAGGCCGGCTAACGCGCTGCTCTCGTCACGAATGTAGGAGTGCAGATTTGGCCAGTGGGCCTTCTGGTCTGCTCTCCCCTCGCTCTCGGACTGAAAGCTGCCGCTGCTCGTCTGCCCATGGGCAGAATTTTCGGCAGTAATCGGAGATCTGCAGGCATCTTCAATAGCCAAGCCGGGTGATGGCTTTTCGTTTTTCTAAAACAACATTTTGTGTGGGTAGCGTGTCATGTGTTTACAATAATATAGGTACTTATGTAATAATAAAATCATCATTCAGCATTTTCTTTCGTTCTCTGCATGCATCAAATTTCACTTACTAATCTTACTATAGTAGTAAATCTTTTCCCATTATGAGTAATTCATTCATTTTAAGTGTCTATCCCAATATATTTTTTCCATTTAAAATTGATTTCCCAATAATATAAATAATATTCCCCAAATTTGAAACACTGTCTGTGTCCATGATTGAACAATAAAAACTTGATTCCAGTGGGTAAAATCTGGATCTTTGCTGAACTATTCAACTACCTATTTGGTTTGCACAACCTGTACTAGGAAGGTGAATTGATATAGGGGTAGGGGTGATTTTTTTTTCAAGTAGGGGAAATTGGAAATTTGAATTTCCGATATTGCAGTGTGGATAAGGGTTTTTCGACAGTGCAATATCTGTTTGGCCCCATAAATGGGCTTATTTGGTTTTTATCTCGTTGACCGAATTTATTTGACTGACCCCAAATTGGGCAGTATCAACTTATATTCGAATTTTCGTGCGAAAATTTGAGTAAAGTTGTGCATGTGTCCTCATTCAACTTAACTATGTAAACTCAACAAAAAAAAATGTATCCCTCTGGGGCAAGTCAAATTTTCTGCAGCTTTGGCAGGTTTTTTTTTTGAACGTTTTTCAAGGCATGCTATATGAATTTAATAAAGAATTAAAATCGTGACGTAACTTATGGCAAATTTTTTGTTGTTCCGGGTTGACTTGCATTCCTCGATTGGCCTGTTTCATTCACATTGTCGTCTTTACGTTAGGTCAGGGTTCCTCTTCGAGTTGTCTCGTCCACTAAAACAATAAAAAATCACTATGTTCGATACTTGGGTATTTTATTTTTTGGTTGTTTGCTGCTTTTAGGTGGTTCTTTCTGCCATGGATCCAATTTCCGTTTACATTCTTGATTCCTTTGTCTCCAACGATTTAGCGTCCTTTCGACTTGATGGTCTTTTTGGATTCTCTACGCTCATGTGGCAGTTTGGATTTGAAAATTTATTGCACCTGAAGAAAATTGAAATTAGTAACTCAAAAATTATACAGCTGACACTTCCAAAAAAAAAATTGAAAATTTCGGATTCTCTGAAAAACAAGTTGAAATTAATAAACATGCCCAAATCTGTTTTTTATCCCTATCCAAATTTTCGGTCGGGTGGTTTCTTCCTCCGTGTGAGAAATCGAAGGCCTGGAAACACTTCTTCTGGTCCTGGGAAGTTTTCGATTTTGATGTCAGGGGTTTCGTTTCGCGGTATTTTCGGGCGTGGTCCATCGACCATTGGCAAATTCCGCTTTCTTCCTATCGCATTTGCTTGCGATTGACTTGTTAGGGGTGGCAGTTTTATACTTTTGAGTGTGCTTTGTTGCATCATCTCTAACTTGTGATCCTCACATATTCGCGATTCATTGAAAATTGGCATTTCTATAATTTTTTCGTCGGCTTCGAATTTTTCCGCGTCGATTTTGTGATAACGTTCGATTCCGGTTTTTGCTTTTGGCTCTGGGCACCTATTTTCGTCTAGCGCAATAATTATTTCGTTATTTACAGTGTCAACCTCGGTTCCCTTTGGCATGTTACTTGTTTCTGCCTCTGCAGTTTCTCCTTCAGGAATTTCCGGTAGGTTTTCTATGTATTCTTCAGTACTATATGACTGGCGGTCATTTGACCTAATAACTTCTATATTTTCGCTTTCTTGACTTTGGTCCCTTGGCATCTCTAACAAAATTCTACGTTCGAAATCATTATCATTGACCCTATCTCTATTCAGTACTAGAGTTGGTACTTCGACACCTAATTGTGACGCATGCACTTTTTCTTCCGATTTGTTTTGTTCTGAAAGCCAATTTTGTTTTTCGCGAGGTTTTTCGCGTGTATTATTTTCGCTTATTCGCGGCGCAAAGCTTGGTTGTATATTTTTTATTTCGACATTATCAACATATTCGCGCTGAGTTTTGCAATTGTATTTTGCTGACGACTGGGTTCTTTTTGAGGTCACGCTACTCGTGTAGCAATACGATGTGCTATTTTCCTCTTCGCAGGTTTCGAAATTATTTTTTGTACCATGGTACTTTTGTACCTTACGCGCTGATTTTATCTCGACTTTTTGGCAACTTTTTGGGTTATTTCGGTTGTCCGCCATTGGGGATTTGCTCGTAATTTTTTCGAAAATGGCACGGTCCCTCTCCAGTTCTTTGGTTGATTTTGTAGTTATGATGTTATTTGTTCCCACAATCAAAACCTGAAGCTCGTCCCAAGTTGATACCGGATTTATCAAGAATGCCGTTGCCAATATTTCGAAATCTTCTAGCTGTAGGCCCTTTTTAAAATGTCTTATGAATTCGTCAATACTAATTTTTGGTGCTAACGCGAGTTCTAGACGCTCCTTTAGTTCTAATAAATTATAGTAAAAAGTCTTCACGTCTTCATCTCGAAATTGTTTTCGCGAATCCCACCGGTCCAGCAGCCTATCTTGCGCGAATGGGTCAAATTTCTTAATAAAGTCTGTTTTCACTTGTTCCCAATTCTTTGAACCATTTTCCGGGTTACGACAGTAGTCTTGGTAATGCCTCGATGCGTATCCTTGTAAAAATCGACCTAAATAACTTATCTTCAATCCCGCGTCCCAGTTGTTTGATCTGGCGGCTATTTCGAATTCATAGATGAAGTCATCGGCTAGATCTATCCCGGGGTTGAAGAACGGGGGTGGGGTATATGGCGTCTCCATTTTACCCTATTTCATTGAATTCTAGTCGCGGTTCGGAAAATTATTAATCACATGCTTGACACAATAAAGACCGTAGGTAGTAGGTCAGTGAATTATTTTCCGCGATTTGCGAATTTAATAATAATTATGCGTACGCGGTACATTAAAGAATGCAGGTGATAGGTACCTATCGTCGCGTAATAATTTTCTTGGTCGCGCGGCCTCAGAATTGCAACGTAATGATTTTCGCTATATTAGCGCGGTATAAACACGTCGCGTATAATTATTGCTGTACAATGCGCGCTGAAGAAAAAAAATTTGTGGTCATTATTTTCCTGATCAAAGCCTGTGGGGTAAAGGGACTCTTCCTTTGCCCAAAAGGGCTAGGTTAGGAGCCTCCACCATGTCACGTCTATGGGTAGCCGCTGTTGCTGGCTCCCCTTAGACGGTGCTAGAAGGGCTGATCCTTCTAGCTTGAGGGGTAGTTTGGGGGCTGAGATGGTAAAGGCCACAGGCTCTGATACAGAATACGTTTTATTCAATATAAATATAATCTAATAATCTACAGTAGGTACTTACTTAGACACACTTAGTGAGTGGTCATCACCGAGTGTGGAGTGAGGGGCTAAGGCCCAGGGCCTAGCCCTGGCCTAGCACCCTATAGTACGAATGTCAGACCATGTGTATGTGTAAGTATAGAACTAGTGTTAAGGAAGTGTACATATTATGTTAATAAACCATGTGATATAGATCTTTGCCTCTTCATCTAGAGCTACATACGCCCCCAACCTTGTAGATCTTCAACCCCGCGATAAGGGCAAACCCTTATCGTGACATGGTGAAGCCACCGGAACCCTTCTGTTGTTCATCAACACAAGGGCAAAATCTCCGGACCTAAAGGTTTATAGAGCATGATTTATTTATTTTAATATGTATAAAATCCAAATCGCGACACGATCAATAGACGCGGCAAAATCACAATAAGAAGCGTGATTTTTGCACCACTAGCTTAAGCCCACAGCAACTATCCCCCGGGATGCCGGAATAGGAGCCTTGTTGGAGGGTAATAAACTAGCGGGACTGAGAAAATTTTTATTTTCAAAGACCTACAAAATATATAATAATTAAATGCTAAAATAATTATTGTAAAAAGTAGGTCACATAGAAAAATTGCGCTTATTGCAAAACTGCAGGTATGATGTTTATACTTTTGCAATAAACATTAATGCATACCATCCAATCGTTGTTGAAATCAAAACACGTTGGGACACAAACAATTTTTGTTTCTTTTCTCAAAAAGATTTCAGCCAAATTCAGAAGGAGCATCATTCTCAGTTGGCAGGACGAAGTCCAACCAGGCCAAAACCACGGGATTCCAGATTTATTTTCAGCTATCTGAAAAAATATAAAGGCGTTAATAGAGTCAAAAAACTTGAAAGAGCCTCGCAATCACCTACGAATAGTGTTCGAGATAGGGCTGCGAGACCAACAGGGGAAGAACCTGGACATCAACGACCGAGAAAGGAAAAATCCTGGAATCCAGACGACTATAAGGACTTACCTGGAAAGAGAAGAGGAAGCAGTTGTAAAAAATACAGGAAACCATTATATTGTATTATGTAAAATCTGAACTAAAATTTATTTTCTTTCACACAAGGTATATAGCAATGAAGAACCAATGAATACAACCAGGAGGAAAAACCCGAGGTCAAGATAGCGCTGTCGAGACCAAAGGGCGATTGATCAAGTTCCAGAACAACCAAACGGATGCCAAACGCCAGCTGTGGGTCGGCCAACCCACAGAGGACGGGACGCAAAAACAACACGTAGTATCAAATAAATATTTCCTAAATACCGTCAGTAAGAAAAAAATAAATAAATCGCAGTGAACTTCAAAATTAATAATCAATAAAAAACGCTTTAGACTGGAAAAAGTAACTAGTCAATTTGATAGAAGTAATAAAGTAAATTGTAGCATAGCTATAATCAACGAAATTTTACAACCGCTCAAGGTCCTTCTCTTGAATCAATGTCCAAAGCCTTAGTACAAAAAATTGCAATAAACCTGGCTAAAACACAAAGCCAAGGTAGCCAAACCGTAACTTTATCAAACGGTACAATTACCTGACAACAAATGGACAAAGTAATACGTGATAAGCAGTCATGATACCTCGCATGATACAGTATTAGTAAAAGTAGTAAAATCCCCAGTTAAACCGGAAAAGGAAGTGCGCGAGAAGACACTGCGATAAACTGTCTAACTAATTATCTTTAACTAAGCGAAGCGGGTGTTTTAGCTAATAAAAAACCGTACCAAGAAAAAATGGTCTTCAACCGTTGGGATAGGAACGCATCCTGCAGGGAGCTGTCACAGGTTAGACAGACCACGGAAGCCGTCGACCATGGGCTAAACGGAAGCCAAAATCATGGACCCAGCGAAGGAAAGAAACCATTGGACGGATACCTGGAATCAGAAAAACCAGAGATGAGGAACACACCAACAATAAAGAAAAGATAAGTAGCACTGCAGCACTGCAACCCACCTTACCTCATTCAAAAGAGAATTTTTAACGAATTGAATAAGGGAGGTAGAGTTGTGAGAACTTTCATAAACTGTAATAAACAAGCAGTTAAAAGTCGTAGATTTTGGGAAACTACGCACCAAAGAAAAAACTAAATATGGGTACCTACACTACAGCTTCGGCCATCGAACGAAACTGTAGGGTAAAACAAAAAAGGACCACACTAGTGGATCCAAAAGCATATAATCTTTTTTTGCTCTCAAGAAAAAAGAGAGAGGTCAAGAGGTTCAATAAAGGGAAAATTGACATTGCTTTACGATGGAAAGAGATTGCTCAAAGATTGCTCATGGTGGGTGCTTGACATAGCATACAATCATACATTAACGGAAAATAGCTGATGCAAATCTTGGTAACAATTTATTATTTCCACACAAATAAATTCCATGTCATCAAAAAGCCAAGTAAGCTATTTTACCGAAACGTAAACGCGGAAAATCTATATTCCCAAAACAGAACACAAATGGTGCAATAAGGCCTAAGTGACCTTACTGCGTCACCGGGACCTGAAAAGTTTCTACAAAAAAAAGCAGCATACAGCTAATGCTTGAGAATGAATGTGAATAGTGAAAAGAGAACATGATTATCTGTGTATAAAAAATTGGAATTCATGGACATTTTAGAGAAAATTAGTACCTACCTAAGCTAAAGTTAGCATCGGGTTGCGAAATATTCAAGTATCACCCTGGTCTTAAAGACAAAAATCGTTCATTCCATCGAGGAAAAATTCCTACGAGTACACAAATAGAGCTGAACTTGAATATTTTGCTGCACAAGCAATATTAGTTTAATTATTATCATTGTTGTAAAACACGAGTGTAAACACAACACTCCAAGGAAATGTTTAGTTTTTGAGGGAAACACTTACCTATTGGTAAATCGTACGTTCATTCCAGATCCAGAAGAAACCAAAACTCCAGGAAAATGCTCAATCCTGGAAAAGGAAAAACAGTAAAGACGCACGCACGAAAACGAGGTACATACCTACCCATCAGGACGGCTGAAGCGTGGCGAATTGAGTAACCATGCACCAAAAACAACAGCCAATTCCTGCCACACCCATCAGCTCGCGGAGCGCGGGAGAGCCCTTGCAAGCCCGTGCAAGCCTTGCAACCCTGCCGAAGGAGGCCATGGACCCTCCTGAAGAAGCAGAACAAGCAAGATAACGCAAGAGCCATCCAAATCTACTCACCACTCATGCCAAACAGCCAAGAGCAACAGCCGATGGCATCCTGGACCAGAGCCCAAGCGACCGCAGGACGACGCTATCGACGTCAAGGCCTTACGTACCACAAGATGGACACAGTGGAGAAAAAGGGAAGTGGACCAGTCAAAACTTACGTGTTATTGACTGAAAAGTAAACAAAACAAACTACTTACCTACCTCAAGGAAAAAGTGCACGTCTCAAAAACACTGACACCTCCGGAAAGCGAAACCGCTTAAAGTGAATGTTTTACGATACCAGGCAAATTTCTCATACAAAGCATTTCCTTTATCATTATTATTGTTTTATTCATTTATTATTGGGATTTACTTAATTTGAATTGTATAAATGTAGAGGGATTATCTTATATTGTAAAATGGGATAATTTAAGACGCATGCAAGATCGTATGAGAGCACTCAAGAGTGAATGAGAAGCGAATGAAAGACTTACAACTTTGCACGACTCAAACTCCAAACAATAGATGGACCAATCATGTTTCGAGGGCGAAACATAAGGGCCGGCGGAGTTGTCACGTGCAGTGCAACGTAAGTAGGTCGAGCAGAGTTGTAGGTATAAGTGGACGGAGGAGGACCCCGACCAGGGAGAGAGTAGCAGTCGAGTAGTTGAGGGAGAGTGAGTGGTCATCACCGAGTGTGGAGTGAGGGGCTAAGGCCCAGGGCCTAGCCCTGGCCTAGCACCCTATAGTACGAATGTCAGACCATGTGTATGTGTAAGTATAGAACTAGTGTTAAGGAAGTGTACATATTATGTTAATAAACCATGTGATATAGATCTTTGCCTCTTCATCTAGAGCTACATACGCCCCCAACCTTGTAGATCTTCAACCCCGCGATAAGGGCAAACCCTTATCGTGACAATACATCATTTCAAAGCTGGTTCAATTGTCTATATAGCGCTGTTAATTTTTTTTTCGATTCGATGCAAATTTTCCAAGATAATGCCAATTTCAGCGTTTCAGATGGTTACAGCACCTTCTATGAGGCTGGCCTATAGTTGCCGAACCCATGACGCGGCTTATGTCCGTCTAGTGTACAAACAATTGCAGTCAAGTGCCCGAAAATTTGTATGTTTCGTTTTCGTTGGGCCACCCTGTATAAGTATGTAATCTGACGGCATAACTGCCGAACCGTTGATTCGATTGAGTTGATGTTGCCTAGACATCAGAAGTTTACTCTGCAATGAGCCCAGTCCATTTTGGCGGTCATCTGACAAACGGAAGTATCACTTTGGAAAAAAAGTTGCCGAAGATATATCTCGCGAAATTTGACTTGCAATTTGTCATTTGAAAGCCTTCCAAAAATTGTAGTTACGCGGAAACTTTCGAGAGTAAAACAAATAGTTTATCCATTTTCAAAACTTCAAACTTCAACCGTTTGCCATTTAATTGTTCAAAATCTATTCAGTCGTCCGCTACGAATTTTGAAATTTTTTCCTGGCCGTTACAGCCCAAGACGGTCGCTCACTTGGGTTTTGACCAGGAATGCCCGCGATCGGTACAGGAATCTACTCGAAAGTTATAGTTCTTGTTCGGGGATCGACTTTTTTCAAGAAATTCCAACTGACTTCGAAAACGAATTACACTGGGCATCGTATAGGCTAATGTTCAAATGCGACGCTGTCTCGGTTTTTCGGCGGTGATTTTTCAAAATGACTTCCTTGCCCATTTTAAACTTCGACCTAAGCCGCACAAGTATAGGGAAACATTTTTGAAATCAAACCACAATGGATTTGGAGTTTCCTCTCTGGAAAAACTGCCATTTCCTAACTTTTTATGTCGTGAACAGATTCCCACCAATTTTTATTCCAACAAAATTTAGCTGGTTCTTGAATATTTTCCTATAATTTCCCCTCAAAATTCTCAGAATTTTCCGAGGGTTTTTCACTTGGAAATGCTAAACCGGCCTGGCTCATCGAAACCAGACTCAAATGATGGAGCTCAAACTATAGCCCTAGTTGACGATTTTCACAATGAGATGAGCTTTAAGGTTTTCCCGGAAAATTCAAATTTTCCTGATTTTTTTTACAATTTCCTTGTTCACATTGAAAAGTCCCCAGCTATCTTCTTGAACCCCTGAATGCGTAGGTAACCACTATTCTCTAATTTAACTCAACTTATTTGAATTAAATCACGTTTCCCGCTTTTGGAACCTCTTGGCCGATGATCATCTAAACTTGGTATAGACAATACAAATAGAAAAGTCTATACTCAACAATTGAAGTGGCCCACCCAAAATTTTCAATGAACTTCAAAGTGCCCTAGCTCTCGAAAAAATAAGACTAATTTCAAATTTTGTCTCTTCACGCATACCTGCGTTCTTTGTCTATCAGAGGCCGGATACAGAATTGAGTTCAAATCTTCCTTGTTGGTTATACAGGGCGTCGCGTAAAACCCTTCAAAAACTAAAAAGTTTGAGTAACTCTCAATTCGAAAAAATATGTTTTTGGAAATTTTCAACTGGTCCAGGGAGGATGGTACACCCATATCTCGAAACGGTTTTTAAATTTTCCGATTATCTTTCTTCACTACAGGGTGGTTCGAGAAAAACAACTTCTTGGTTTTTTGGTCATACCTTTTTCCCTTGTTGACCGATCTTTATAATCTGTAGCACATGTTTAAGCTAAAGCTTCGGGGAACAAAAATATGTCTTCGAAATTGATGCAGAAAAAAACTTGAAATTGAGACTCTGCATCAGAAATGACATAGATCAGAATGGAGTATTATACTAAAAAAATTTTTTGATTGGAATGAAAACTACATTGAAAAATAATTGACCCGTGTTTTTTTATTCAGTCAAAAACCGTATCGTTTGGGCGCAATAAATAAATAACATTAACTATTTCTGACGTCACAGCGAGTCACCGCCTATACCGCCTGTGTAAATGACGTCAGAAATAGGCAGAATATAAGAATTTCGTTTATTTATTGCGGCCAAACGATACGATTTTTGGCTGAATAAAAAAATACGGGTCAGTTATTTTCCAATACAGTTTCTGATTCCATCGGAAATTTTTTTTTTTTTTCCAAAAGTATAATACTCTATTACCCTCAAAATCAGATCTGGAGATGAAACTCGTCCGAAATCAATTAGCTTCAAAGTCAACCAGTCAAAATGATCATTTCAAGATATACTTCTTCCTGTACATAAGAAGATTTCTTGACAAGGAAATTAAATTATGGCTGGATGTTTTCAGAAGAAAATCAGTGTCCCTCTTACCTAAAAACTCTCTGGGATGGATTCAATGCTTTATTCCACCAAATCAACTCCATCTTTCAATCACCAGTATCTAGGTTATACACGAGGGGTAAACCACTGATGGAAATTTTGTGCACCGATTTTCAATGATTTTCGAATTATTTCCAAAGATTCCCATTGATTTCCAATGATTTCCAAATGATTTTATCATCAGGGATTTCTAAATGATTTTCAACTTGTTTACAATGATTTCCATGGAATTGTACACCAGATTTCCAAGGTGTTTTACCCCTCGGTTATACAGCTTACTTGTGTAAACTCCATTTTGAGAAAATGAAACATCAATAAATTATCTTTGTCTTTATCTTTACAAGTAGTAACAACACCGAATTTTACCAGGAGCTACGAACAGGAACAAAAAGTCTTGGATAATAAAACAATGAATTAATGATACTGAACAATTTAAAACAATAAACACATCACACACGGGTCGACTTTCCATTTTTTTGCCTCCTCATCAACTGAAAACTGAACTGATGCTTTCCGTATGACCGTGGATCGATGAATCGTCTCACTCAAAATTTTGAGAGCTTTCAAGACAGTTGATGCTGATTGCTGACATTTGCGAGAGATGTCAGGTGTCGAAGTGGGGAAGTCGCCAGATTGGTTACATCACGTTTACAATTAGTCAACAAATTAAAAATTGGATATGGACCTACAAACTTCGCGAACTCGTAAATAATGCAGTTCTAGACCAGTGAAACGAACTAGTCACTAGTCGGTCTTCTGTCTGAAACTAATTGGAGAATTATTATCATAGTTCTTCCAAAATAAAATAAAATTTAAAACATACATTTTCAAATAGGTAGTTCGCAGAGTTTCCAAATCAAATTGGCTTCAGCTTCTGTTATTACTGGTCTTCTCGTCTGTAAAAAGAAACAAGAAAATCAACGATTGCATACACATATCGGGTAGACAGCTCTGTAGTCTGAGTCAACTCCATTTGTTGTGCAAACCCTCATTAATCTCGTTATGTCGTGAATTTACCCTTTTCTACCGTGACTCATTAATATGCCGTGAAAAGTATTATTGAGCTGTTACTTTTACATTCTTTGTCGTTCTTGTTTTGGCGTGAGTGTCTTTATTTTGTCGTGCAGTAAACATTTCTCCTCAAATTATCAAGAAACCGTGTATTTCCAACAGCGCAGAACAGGAGTTGATTATTTATTGGAGGTTGAACGTCAGATTTTAGGGGTTGATACGCAAAAAATAATCGATCAGCAGCGCACTTTGAACATGCCGTATAAGAAATTCAACAAAATTTTCGTTTATTTTGGTCGTTATTCGACTTTGAACTTTCAGTCATTTTTCGAAATGCTAGGGATGGTTTCAACAATAGGGATCCATGAGATAGTTCTGATCAGCTGGAACTTCTGGCAAGTATAACCGACATCATGGCGTCGAAATAGATCCACCTCCTGCTCATTCACGCGAGCATTCACGCCGGTAATTGCAATAAATTAGTTCTGTGATCACCGGCATCCCACCCTCTTCCCCTAGAAAGTGAAGTTGAGCTTGGAGGATTTGCGCAATAATAAAGTTTGATCACCTCAATAAAGGCTACCTACAACATATCAAAATCCCGTAAGGAATGTGCGGGGTCCTTTGTATTAGGTAACTGTACCAGTGTAAGTAGAATAGTTCTCGTATAGGTACCAGAATTGATTCCACTGCCATGAAAGCGACCTTTCACATGGTTAAGGCTGTATTCTCAGTAGGTAAAAACTATCTTAAGGATTTTTCCTTCAAAAATGGAGATGGAAACTCTTTTTTTTGCGGTGTACTGAGTGTATTGCCAAATTGAGTACAGAATGTTTCTCAAATATGTGAAAAAAAAAATATTTTTTCTTGACAACCTTTTTCAAAAATCGGCTCTGTAATACCTTTATTTTTGAGAGAGAAATATTGATACCCTGCGTATACAGCCTTAAGAACGGGGTTGAACTGGTAAAATAAGGCGTTGCGAAATCAATCGCTGTCGGCTTATTCTTTGACTGAATATCATCATTCAGGTCTCTTTCGAAAGATACAAGAATGTACTCTGGTGTGAGCCCATTGGCATTTCAAAAATTGAAAAAAAAATTGGAAATTTTGGAATTTGAAAAAATTAATTTTAGATTTTGGAAATGCCAATGGGTTCAAACCAAAGTACAATCTTGTAGCTTTCGAAAGAGACCTGAATGGTGAATTTCTGTGAAGGCGCATGCTCACAGTGATTGATTTTGCAACTCCTTATTTCACCAATCAACTCCGCCCTGAACACTTACCGATATCAGTTTATGCAAGGTAGTTTCGGAATAATGATTCGGCCCCTAGTGAAAAAACAACTAAATATTATAAACGTACCTACCAATAACTTTTTGTACATTTCAGTTGACTTTTTTTTGCTATACCTGCATCTTTCACCCTCTGTGCGGCTCTATATCCATACTGGTCAAAAGGGCATAGCACACCGGACAATGCTGTTGCGCAGGTAGGTCCGCCAAACAAGGTACGCAGAAAACGTGGTTGCAGTCGATGCGCAATCGCAGTTGATTGTATATGAAAGGCTTGCGACAAATGCCACAACTCGACTCCGAGCCCTGGGATTCCGTATCGGCGTTGGAATTACAGGAAGGTTTATCCATGATTTAGAAAGAGGCCAGGACAAGTATCTGAAAATTACTACACGAAACAAAAAAAAAACAATTATGTTTTATAGTTTATCTTATCTTACTTTTCTTTACCTCGACCTGTTTTGACCATAATAATTATGTACAGGGTCCGGCACAAAGTTTGGCCTCAAGGTCGGAGTTATATTGGTGAAATTAGCGTTGCTGAATCAATCCCTGTGGGTTCATTCCTTGATAGAATCTTATCATTAAAGTCTTTTTCGAAAGCTACAAGGATGCACTTTGGTTTGAGCCCGTTGGCATTCGCAAAATCCAAAAATCCAAAATTTTCGGAAATGCCAATGAGCCCAAACCAAAGTACATTCTTGTATCTTTCGAAAGAGTCCTAAATAATAGTAATAATAATAATAAATGCTTTTATTACACAAACCAACAATCAACATACATAATACCTATACAATGAACAATAAATTGATAACAATAAATAAGGGGTATGCGTAAAAGGCAGGGTTCAGCCTTTTTGGCTGCTCTACCACCCAACCAAAATACAATTTTAGAATACTAGGTATAGGACAGAATCGGAAACATAACAGGGATGAGTAACAACATGGAGATCTCATTACTGATTAGCTTTTTTTGTATTGTGAATTTTAAAGAAGGAATACTCAAGCCTTTGAAATCATGAAGAATAGAGTTATACAGGGTGTCCCGGAATTAATGTTACAAAACACACAGGGAGATAGAAAATTGAAAAATAAGGGGACTTTTGCTGATAAACATACCCTCCCAAATATTTAATAACGGAGATACAGGCCTTCAAAGTTGTTTTTTGGAAACAGTTTTTTCTTCATAACTCTTGAACCGTTCTACCGAATTCAGTCAAATTTGAACGAAAGTTTACTGAAACAGGTCCCTATTGAATAATAATAACGCATTCCATCAAACATTTCTGGAGGCGAAGATAATAGGGGGTGCCCTCCCTCTTTTCCCCCTATTTTTGACCTACTTAAATATTTTTGGAAATTGTTTCAATTTTTGAATTCCACGTTTAATTTAAAGTAAAAAGTGTCTCTTGCAAAATTTTGATCAGGGGCCTAGTTTCCGAGATATTTGGGATTCAAACATTGGAGAACATCTTGAAATCGCCTCTTTCCTGGGCCTGAAAATTAAAACTCAAGAAAACCCATGATTCGTCAACTGGAATGACTTCCCTGAGTGTTTCAAGTTGATGAATCATCATTTTCGCTGATAAACATGGGGTTATTCAGAAAAAAAAAACAATTTGGGCCCTGGAAAGTGGCGATTTCGTGATGTTTTCTAATGTTTCAAACCCAAAAATCTTGAAAATGAAGCCTCTAATCAAAATTTAGCCCAAGTAATTTTTTTTCCAAATTGAACACAAAATTCAAAAATTGGAACAACTTCAAAAAATATTTGAGGAGGTCAAAAATAGGGGGAAAAGGGGGAGAGCACCCCCTATTATCTTCGCCCCTAAAAATGTTTGATAAAATGCGTTATCACTGTTCAATAGAGACCTGTTTCAGTAACCTTTAGTTCAAGTTTGACTGAAATCGGTTGAACGGTTCAAGAGTTATGAGAAAAAAACTGTTTTTGAAAAACAACTTTGACCGTTATTATACGTTTGGGAGGGTATGTTTATCAATAAAAGTCCCCATATTTTTCAATTCTCTATCTCCCTGTGAGTTTTGTAACACTAATTCCGGGACACCCTGTTGCAACAAAATTTACACGGAGGTAGACAATTGAAAAATAAGGGGAGTTCCTCAATAAAAATACTCTCGCAAACGTAATAACGGAGATATAGACCTTCAAAGTTGGTTTTTCAAAACAGTTTTTTTGCATAACTTCTGAACTGTTGAGGCGATTTCATTCAAATTTGAACCAATGTTTACTAAAATAAATCTCTATTGAACAATGATCACGCATTTCATCAAACATTTTCAAACATTCCTTCCCCCTTTTCCCCCTATTTTTCACCCCATGAAATATTCTTCGAAATTGTTATAATTTTTGAATTCTACGTTCAATTTAGAGAAAAAAGTTACTCTTGCGCAATTTTGATTGAAGGCTTCATTTTAGAGATATTTGGGTTTGAAACTTTGAAGAACATCTCAAAATCGCCACTATTCAGGGCCCAAATTTTTTTTTCTAAAAAGCTCCGTGTTTCTCAGCAAAAATGGTGGTTTATTAACTTGAAACACCTAGAAAACTTATTTCAGTTGAGGAATCTTGAGTTTCTTTGAATTTCAATTTTTAAGGCCTTGGAAGTGGTGTTTTCGATGTTCTCCCAAGTTTCAAACCCAAATATCTCGTAAATGAAGCCTCAAATCAAAATTTAACAGGAATAACTTTTTTCTCTAAATTGAACGTAGAATTGAAAAATTACAACAATTTTTAAAAATATTTGTGGGGGTGGAAAATAGAGGGAAAAGGGGGAAAAGGGGGAAAGTACCCCCTATTATCCTCGCCCCTGAAAATGTTTTATGAAATGCGTTAACACTGTTCGATAAAGACTTATATAAGTAATCTTTGGTTCAAATTTAAATAAAATCGGCTCAGCGGTTCAGAAGTTATGCAAAAAAAAACGGTTTTGAAAAACCAACTTTGAAGGCCTGTATGTCCGTTATTACGTTTGCTACAGTGTTGAAGTTAACTTTTTCAAATCGTTTTTTCGCCGTAACTTTTGAACCGTTGGACCGATTTCAATCAAATTTGAACCAAAGTTCAGTAAACTGATTCTCCATCGAATGATGATACCACATATCATCAAAAAATTCTCATTCTGTGAGCGTAGATAATAGGAGGCGGTCCCATATTTTCTCCCCTATTTTCATCTCCTCTGATTATTTTCCCAACTTGTGGATATTTTCTGATTCTGCGTTTAATTTAAAAGAAAAAGTTGCACTCGCAAAATTTCGATTAGAGGCTTCATTTTCAAGATATTTAGTTTTGAAAAATTGGAAAACAACACGAAATCGCCACTTTCCAGGGCCCAAATTGTTTTTTTCTGAAAAGCTTCATGTTTCTCAGCGAAAATGATGGTTCATCAACTTGAAACACCCAGAAAACTCATTCCAGTTGACAAATCATGGGTTTTCTTGAATTTTAATTTTTAGGGCCAGGAAAGTGGCGATTCCGAGATGTTTTCCAATGTTTCAATCCCAAATATCTCGAAAACGAAGCCTTTAATCAAAATTTTGCATGGGTAACTTTTTCTTGTAAATTGAATTTAGAATCCGAAAATATCAACAATTTGGAAAAATAATCAGGGAAGATGAAAATAGGGGCGAAAATACGGGACAGTCTCCCAATATCTACGCCCCCAAGAATTTTTGATGAATTGTGGTATTATTATTCGATGGAGACCTATTTGACTAAACTTTGTTTCAAATTTGATCAAATCGGTCCAACGGTTCAAAAGTTACGGTGGAAAAACCATTTAAAAAAGTCAACTCCAACATCCTGTATCTTTTCAAGGAAGCATTTTAGGACCATGAGTTTTTTATTCTTCCGGCTTTATTTTTGATGGGGAATCATCCCTCAAAGTTTACAATAACCAGACCCGAACACCTATTTTACATAAATGGATCACTCATAGTTCCTCCCAAAAATGTTTTCAAAATTTCTTTCAATAACCAAAATATTAGAGGTTCAATTTTCTCCCTTTGACCCCCCCCCCCCATATTGTTTGAAGTGAAGGCCAAAAATTATTTTCTTATTTTATTATACATCAACGAAGATTAACTAAACAGCACTGCATTGTATTTTTTCGTGATTCTTCAAAAACACCATCAGAAATAAAATATCTCCTCCACGACTCACACCTGACGCTCACAGGCCAATTTCTCCAAAGTTATGGCAGATACGTGAAAGTGACAGGCAACTTTCTTGTAGATAATTTGATGGCCTTTCATTTGAACTAAGCCGTTTTTTTCATGGGATCGCGCCTCTACTCAAAACAATTGCAAAAATACTTCGAATGTACCAATATTCCAAAATGGCGGCGATTCCACAACCCCTATCGATGGGAACTTTCTACACAGTGATCAGCAAGCTTTCAAAAACATCTCTACCAATTTCCAGATCTACATACACTATTTATTTCTGCTATTTTTTTAAATTATGCTTTCATTGACTGGGCTACTAGTCTAGGTTATACAAGAAACAACACTTAATTACAACCAGGAGCTACGAACGGGAAAAGGAGTCTTGAAATAAAACAATGAATCAATGATACTCTCGAGGATACTCTAAAATTTTGAAACAATAAACATGTCACACACATGGATCGACTTCTCTTTTTTTTTGACATCTCATCAACTGAAAACTTAACTGATGCTTCCCGTATGAGCGTGGATCAACGGAACCATCTCATTCAAAATTTTGACAGCTTCCACGGCAGTTGATGCTGACACTTGAGAGCTGTCAAGTGTCAAAGTGAGAAAGTTGCCGAAATGTTCACATCACATTTACAATTGGTTAACAAATTAAAAATTAGATATGGACCTCCTACAAGCTTCACGAACTCGTAAATAATGCAGTTCCAGACTCGTGAAACGAACTAAGTAGTCATTAATCGTTCTTCTGTCTGGAACTAATTGGTGAATCACTAAATTGTAGTTATTCCAAAATAAAAAATCCCTCAATTGACTTGGTCTTCTTCTCTGTGAAAAAAAAAGAAATCAGCGATTACATTACACATATCAAATTGACAGCCCTGACGTCACTCCATGGCAGTTTGTCATTTCTCTTGAGTATTTTTCACTCAAATGACTTAAATCTGAGCAAGTTCCCTAAATGATTCGTTGAACAGATATTCATGTTGATGGATGGTTCAAATCTTATTAATAAGCGTTTTATTTGTATTCCTGGTATATTTAGCAGGTACGAATCTCACCTACCACGGTACCAGTGTATATAGGTATACCAGAGTTGATTCCACTACCATGAAGGCGACTTTTTATATTATATGACTTTTTATATACATAGTAAACACCTCGGTTAAAACTTACCGATAAATTTCAATTGACAGTTCTTGGTTATTATACATCTTTCACATACTGAACGTATTCATCGCGGTGATAAAGGCATCGCACACTGGACAACGGCTTTTCTCATTCTTAGGTCGATTAACCAAACAACTTAGGCAGAACACGTGGTTGCAGTTGAGGCGTACTAACGATTTGTCGTTTTTGTAAGGTTTGTGACAAGAAGCACAATCCCACCCAAATCCCGGGGATTCCATTTTGGCGTCGGAGATACACGGAGGTTTATATATCATTTTGAAAGAAGAACAACAATAATTATCTGAAAATTCTACACGAAAGTACGAAAGCTTGTCTTCTCGCAATAAAAACAAAGTATGTTTTATAGTTTATCTCATCTATTTTTTTTTGTTTCAGCCTGTTTCGACCATGATTAGGTACAGGGTCCGGCATAAAGTCTGGCCCTATTTTTTCTCATAACTGTTTATGCACATTACGAGTTACAAATACAGCACATAAAAGTGAAAAAAAAGAGCTTTTTACTTCATCGACCCCCTTCTGATGGATGGGAAGTATTGTGGTTGTGCGGAAGAACATCACATAACGACGGATAGGTATATCCGTTTTGGAGTGCCCCCAAACGATTAAGGCCATTTTGAAAGATGTTTCACCCCCGTAGTTAGGGTGGCGCCCGTTCGGAAATTTTGAATGACAATTGGGGTTGAGTGATACATCATTTCAAAGCTGGTTCAATTGTCTATATAGCGCTGTTAATTTTTTTTTCGATTCGATGCAAATTTTCCAAGATAATGCCAATTTCAGCGTTTTCAGATGGTTACAGCACCTTCTATGAGGCTGGCCTATAGTTGCCGAACCCATGACGCGGCTTATGTCCGTCTAGTGTACAAACAATTGCAGTCAACTGCCCGAAAATTTGTCTGTTTCGTTTTCGTTGGGCCACCCTGTATAAGTATGTAATCTGACGGCATAACTGCCGAACCATTGATTCGATTGATTTGATGTTGATGATGATATTAGAAGTTTTACTCTGCGATGAGCCCAGTCCATTTTTGCGGTCATCTGACAAACGGAAGTATCACTTTGGAAAAAACGTTGCCGAAGATATATCTCGCGAAATTTGACTTGCGATATGTCATTTGAAAGCCTTCCAAAACTTGTAGTTACGCGGAAATTTTCGAGAGGAAAACAAATAGTTTATCCATTTTCAAAACTTCAAACTTCAACCGTTTGCCATTTAATTGTTCAAAATCTATTCAGTCGTCCGCTACGAATTTTAAAATTTTTCCCTGGCCGTTACTACCCAAGACGGTCGCTCACTTGGGTTTTGACCAGGAATGCCCGCGATCGGCACAGGAATCTACTCGAACGTTATAGTTCCTGTTCGGCGATCGACTTTTTTCAAGAAATTCCAACTGACTTTGAAAACGAATTACACTGGGCATCGTACAGGCTAATTTTCAAATGCGACGCTGTCTCGGTTTTTCGGCGGAGACTTTTCAAAATGACTTCCTTGCCCATTTTAAACTTCGACCTAAGCCGCACAAGTATAGGGAAACATTTTTGAAATCGGACCACAATGGATTTGGAGTTTCCTTCCTGGAAAAACTGCCATTTCCTAACTTACTATGTCGTGAACAGATTCCCACCAATTTTTTTTCCAACAAAAGTAAGCTGGTTCTTGAATATTTTTCTATAATTTCCCTCAAAATTCTCAGAATTTTCCGAGGGTTTTTCACTTGGAAATGCTAAATCGGCCTGGCTCATCAAAACCAGACTCAAATGATGGAGCTCAAACTATAGCCCTAGTTGACGATTTCTACAATGAGATAAGCTTCAAGGTTTTTCCGGGAAATTCAAATTTTCCTGATTTTTTTGCAATTTCCTTGTTCACATTGAAAAAGTCCCCAGCTATCTTCTTGAACCCCTGAATGCGTAGGTAGCCCACTATTCTCTAATTTAACTCAACTTATTTGAATTAAATCACGTCTCCCACTTTTGGAACCTCTTGGCCGATGATCATCTAAACTTGGTATAGACAATACAAATAGAAAAGTCTATACTCAACAATTGAAGTGGCCCACCCAAAATTTTCAATGAACTTCAAAGTGCCCTAGCTCCCGAAAAAATAGGACTAATTTCAAATTTTTCCTCTTCACGCATACCTGCGCTCTTTGTCTATCAGAGGCCGGATACAAGATTGAGTTCAAATCTTCCTTGTTGGTTATACAGGGCGTCGCGTAAAACCCTTCAAAAACTAAAAAGTTTGAGTAACTCTCAATTCGAAAAAACATGTTTTTGGATATTTTCAACTGATCCAGGGAGGATGGTACACCCATATCTCGAAACGGTTTTTCAATTTTCCGATTATCTTTCTTCACTACAGGGTGATTCGAGAAAAACAACTTCTTGGTTTTTTGATAATACCTTTTTCCCTTGTTGACCGATCTTTATAATCTGTAGCACATGTTTAAGCTAAAGCTTCGGGGAACAAAAATATGTCTTCGAAATTGATGCAGAAGAAACCTTGAAATTGAGACTCTGCATCAGAAATGACACAGATCAGAATTACCCCCAAAATCAGATCTGGAGATGGAACTCGTCCGAAATCAATTAGCTTCAAAGTCAACCAGTCAAAATGATAATTTCAAGATATACTTCTTCCTGTACATAAGAAGATTTCTTGACAAGGAAATTAAATTATGGCTGGATGTTTTCTGAAAAAAATCAGTGTCCCTCTCACCTTAAAACTCGCTGGAATGGATTCAACGCTTTATTCCACCAAATCAACTCCATCTTTTAATCACCAGTATCTAGGTTATACACGAGGGGTAAACCACTGATGGAAATTTTGTGCACCGATTTCCAATGATTCTCGAATGATTTCCAAATAATTTCCAAATGATTTCCATCTACAGGGATTTCCAAATGACTTTCAACTTGTTCACAATGATTTCCATGGAAGTGTACACCAGATTTCCAAGGTGTTTTACCCCTCGGTTATACAGCTTACTTCTGTAAGCTCCATTTTGAGCAAATGAAACACCAATAGATTATCTTTGTCTTCATCTTTACAAGTAACAACACCGAATTTTACCAGGAGCTACGAACGGGAAAAGAGTCTTGAAATAAAACAATGAATTAATGATACTAGAGCAATTTAAAACTATGAAAACATCACACACGGGTCGACTTTCCTTTTTTTTTTGCCTTCTCATCAACTGAAAACTGAACTGAGGCTTTCCGTATGACCGTGGATCGATGAATCACCTCACTCAACATTGTAAGAGCTTCCACGGCAGTTGATGCTGGTTGCTGACACTTGAGAAGTGTCAGGTGTCAAAGTGGGAAAGTCGCCAGATTGGTTACAGCACATTCACAATTGGTCAACAAATTAAAAATTGGATATGGACCCACAAACTTCGCGAACTCGTAAATAATGCAGTTTTAGAGCAGTGAAACGAACTAGTCACTGGTCGGTCTTCTGTCTGAAACCAATTGGAGAATTCCTATCATAGTTCTTCCAAAATAAAATCAAATTTCAAACATACATTCTCATTACTCAAGTAGGTAGTTCCCAAAGGTTTTCAATTGAATTGGCTTCAAATTCTGATATTTCTGGTCTTCTCTGTAAAGAAAATACAAGAAATCAACTATCGCATTACACATATCAGGTTGACAGCCGTGGCGTTAATCCATTGGTCGTACAAACCCTCATTATGTCGTAAATTCACGACATATATGTATGAAAATAAAAATTTTATTTATCAAAAAGAAAGTGACGAGAGCACTGAAACCATTGTGATTAGTTGTAGTGCATCAGTTACGAGAAGAAAATACTACTAAGGCAAGTCTGATTTCCATCGATTCCAATTATCAAATGATAATTGTTTGATGGGGTTGAAGTAATTGCTTTGTTTTTAAATGATAGTGGGTTTTGTTCTTGATATTTCGAACAACCATAGATAAGAAGCGTCAAACCGATTCAATACCCTGTGATTGCTGTGAGTTTTTAAATACCTTGTTTCCAGCTATACCTTCAAGATACCAGAAAAATGGTGAAAACCTCAGTAACCCTCACGAAAAGATCTAGCTTTCTACATAGTATGATTTTGCAGACTCAATTAACTTGAGACAAAGCACTAGCAGTATTTATGCAAATCGAATCTGGGCGACAATTTCACGTGTTATCATCCAGATGGAATAAGAAAAGATTTTACCCTTTTGCCACGACCAGGAGTTCATGGGCATTTAAACGGTCGAATTCCAGAAAAAGAACCCCCTTCGAACAATGCCAGAAAATTCAAAGTCGCTTTGGAAACACTCCAAGACAAAAAGGAACATACCAGCATTTTGCAGGCTGCTTAATTAGAGGCTCACCGCGATGAATTGTACGCCTGATTGCAGATTTGAGTGAACGTGACATGGAGCTGCTGGATGAGTCTGTAAGTTCAAAACTACAGCACCAGCCTGAAATGAAAGTATTGAACGTGAACACTCAACTCCCATGTAAATTATTTGATCGATAAATGAAATCATGGCTATAATTTCGAAATACCAAGACAATACTTAGTGAACAATAATCCCTCTCTAAGTACAGCTGAACAATCGAGATTTCTTTTCGTACAAATGAAAATGGGCTAGAAAGAAGAAAGGGTTGAAATTAAAAAACAACGAGGTACCATTTAATCAGGCAGGGGATTGAAACTCGAGTGCGTTAGAAAACGGGTTCATCAATAGCTCTGCAAATTAGAAAGAATTCGTAACGGAATTAAACTGAAAGGATTGAGTTGATTAGTCGCAGGGTTCCGCACGTAATTAGGGTGTACCTTTCTTTCAGAAACCGAGTGTAAACTTGAATCAACTAATTCTTATCGTTAGCTGGTTTCAGCATGCCTGGAAACTATGTAATAAAGGTGAAGTGGGGTTAAATGACTTTTTTTATTTTTCAACATTCATTCAAATCATCCTCTCTTTCAAACAATGTGAGTTTACTGAAGCCTGACTGGAGTACTAACATGACGTGAGAGTGAAGGATGTGATTGATTTAAATGACTTGGGTAAAGGTGATTAAAATCTACGGCACAACAAAGATTCACAACTCAGGGTCAATGATGGTATCACGGCTAATGATTTATCAGGGAAGGCGGGTTTTCCCACACTACCTACAACTTTTTGTACATTTCAGTTGACATTGTTATTCTTACATCTTTCACTATCAGTACGACACAATATCCATCCTGGTCATAAAGGCGTAACACACCGGACAATGTTCTCTCTCAGGTCGCTTCATCAAACAAGGTATGCAGAACACGTGGTTGCAGTTGAGGTGCATTTGCATGTGTTGGTTTCTGAAAGATTTACGACAAATGACACAACTTGACTTCGATCCCCGGGATTCGGTAACGGTGTTGGTATCACACGAAAATTTATCCATAATTTAGAAAGAGGCCAGAACAACAAGTATCGGAAAATTACCGCACGAAAGCTTGTCTTCTTCGCAATAAAAACGATTGATGTTTTAACGTTTATCTCACCTGACTTTTTTATCTTGACCTGTTTCTTATTGTTCATTCAACGTCGGCCTATTTTCGCAACGAGGCCTGACACCGGCGCCGGTGAATCTTTTCATCCACTATACCGGAAATTCTGCCGGCCCTTTGTGTGTTCCAACACAGGGGCCAGGTAGGGATTTTCAACGAACACCAACATCGCATTTGGTCGGCACCATCGTTCGTATTCTACGTGCTATGCGACACACGGTGCTTCTTGCATTCAGCAAGCATTCCAACTAAATCGAGCAGCTTGTTTTCGAGACGGAAATCCAATCGTCCGTAGTGGAGACGCTGCGGAATCAATTCCAGTTTGCTCATTCTTTGAAACTTCCATCCAGGTCCCTTTTGGCAACTACAGGAAGCTGTTGATAAATTGAAGTTTTCCCGCAATGGAAAAAAAATGATGATTTTTGAAAAAATATTCCACCATTGATCTCATGATCAAGTCTTGATACCTTCCTAGAGCTCTCGAAAGAAACCCGAACGGCAAATTTCAGTCAAGGATTAAGTCCGCTGGGAATCAAATCAACGCCTTATTTTACCAAATCAACTGTATCTTTAAATCATCAGTAGCTGGGCTGTAACAATAACAATAACAAACTTCATTCATGTTAACACCATATTTACACCCGTCAAGCAAAAAAACAAAAAATAAATCAGTAATCAAGAAGTGATATTATCATCCAGGTGTTGAATTCATATGAAAGAAATTCTTGACTTGAATAGAAGGCTTTGCTCCACGATATTGCCTTGAGGGATGTCTTGAGCTGCGCTGGAGTCTCACTTTCCGAATTGCTTGGCAACTTATTGAAGAACATGACTCCATGGTAGTCTGTCGTTTCTCTAGATCGTCGCAGTATGTGAAATGGTACAACAAAATTGTCTCTGTGTCATGTGCTGTAAGTATGTGAGAAGGTCTGATAATTCAACTCATTGATAGACTAGGATCATTTTTGAAAAAGTGGCCTGGAAAGTGGTTCTGGAGGCAAGTCATGTTAAAGTTCATCAAAAAATCACCGTTTTCCACCATTTTTTATACCGGGACTGAGACCTGTCATCAATGTAGAGTGAATTGCATCTTATCTTGATAAACTGAGGTCTTATACTATCATCTTGACATGATTACTGTTGAAATTTCCAGAGGGGGGCGACTGGTGCGAGGAATGTTGACTGTGTAGACGATTCTTCTTTTCTCTTGATTTTGAGTGAAAATATACATGTTTGGTATCTTTTCCTATCAAATTTCATATTCTCAGTCCAATTATGGTGTCAAAATTGCAATCGGAGCAGGTTTGAACAAGTTTTACATGATGAAACATTTTTTTTGCCATTTTTTTTTTACCACTTCGAACTGTGTTATTTATTGCAAATCGGCATTTTTTCTAGAAATTCTTGCGTAGTTCGTTAGTCTGGTGTATATCACACAATACAGTCATGTAACTGATGTGCCTTTACTTTTTAAAATATAAAAAAATATTTTTTTGTGGAAATTGTTTGGCGCTACTTTTTAACTTTATTTTTTGCTATTATTTCATTGTATGATAAAGAACTGTGGCTCTCCACCTCATAATTATTAAGAAAACTTTACCCGAGATATTCTAGAATGTACTTTTTTTCAAAATAAGAGTTTTTCATGTCAGAACCTGATGCCCAGTGGGCAAGAGTCCTCTCAGAGAGGCCTGAGATGTTCTATTGAGCTCAAGAAACGGTTACCTCTTCCAAACGGCTTTGAGATGCCCTATCAAGATACAGAGAGGTTACCTTCTTTCAACTTTTTTGTGATGTTCTCTTGAGCTCCAAAAATGTTACCCCTTTGCACTTCTTTGAGATGTCCTATTGAGCTCCAAAGAGGTTACCTTTTTGCAACTTCTCTATGATGCTCTCTCAAGCTCCAAAAAAGGTTACTTTTTCGAACTTATTCAAAATGTTTTTTAAAATTATGAAGCTCCAAAGATTACCATTGAGGTTACTTTTCTCCAACTTCTCTCAAGAAGTTCTATTTCGGCTCCAATTTTTTTTTTTCAAATCTTCTTTGGTATGTTTGATTATGCTTTAAAAAAGGTTACCTTTTTTTTGGATTTCCGTGAGATGATCTGTCAAACCTCCAAGAAAAGTTACCTTTTTCGAACGTCTTGGGCATGTGTTCCCTACCATCAACCTTTCCAAAGAAGAATAACTCAAAATTTACGTTCATGAGATGTACTTATATTCGAAAAAGCCGCATTCCTCTAATAATACCCAGGAAAGATGTAGATCTAAAGAGATTTTGAAATCGAATGTAATAAATATAAATGATAAAACCTCTAATTGTATTATTCAACTTGTTTAGGGTAATGTACGTATCTGCCTCCGGTTGCACCAAGTCCTCTTCAGTTTCATTAGCGTATTTTTTTTTATTCTATAAATTATGATATCTCATTGCAAATCGGAGTTTTTTTTCAACAATTCTTGCGTTATTCGTCAATCTGGTGTATTTTACACAATACATTCATGAGCTAAGTGTGTCTCCACTTTTTAAAATATGAAAAACTTGAGTTTTGATCATACATACATCATACCTACAGCAAAAAAACAAGGTTGAAAAGTAGGGCCAAACAACTTCCACAAAAAATTTTTTTTCCATATTAAAAAAAATCAAGGCAAATATTGACTCTGTTATGGTAAATAAATGAGACCAACGAACTACGCAAGAATTTTAAGAAAAAATGCCGATTTGCAGTGGAATAACACAGTTGAAAGACGTAAAAAAATATTGACAAAAAACATGTTTCATCATGTGAAACTTGTTCAAACTCGCTTCTATTGCAATTTGAACACCGTAGTTGAACTGAGAATATGGAATTTAGTCGGGAACGATACCAAACATGTTCATATTTACTCAAAATCGAAGAATCATCTAGACAGACAAGATTCCTCCCCACCAGTCTTCCTCCCCTAGAAATTTTGACAGTAATCATGTCAATATGGTAGCATAAGACCTCATTGAATCAAGATATGATGTAATTCACTTTACATTAATGACAGGTCGCAGTCCCGACATCAAAAATGGTGAAAAATAGTGATTTTTGGTCTAGTCCCAAGTTGAAAGAGACTCCAAGGTTACTCCAAGAAACTTGACATGTTCATTTTCTGTGCTTATTGTTCTCAAAGAGAAGACAGAAGAACAACACCGAATTATACCAGAAGCTACGAACGGGAAAAAGGAATCTTGGAATAAAACAATTGTTCAATAATACTAGAGCAATTTAAAACTTTCAACACGTCACATACAGGTCGACCTTTCTTTTTTTTGACTTATCATCAACTGGAAACCGTGCCGATGTTTTCCGTCTGACCGTGGATCGACTGAATCACCTCACTCAAAATTTTGAGAGTTCTTCCACGGCAGTTGATGCTGACACTTGAGAGGTGTCAGGTGTCAAAGTGAGAAAGTTGCCAAAATGTTCACACATCACATTTACAATCAGTCAACAAATTAAAAACTGGATATGGATCCACAAACTTTGCGAACTCATAAATAATGCAGTCCTAGACCAGTGAAACGAACTACTCATTAGTCGGTCTTCTGTCTGAAACTAATGGAAGAATCACTAATTTAAGTTATTCCCAAATAAAATCAAATTTTAAACATACATTTTCAAGTAAGTAGTTCGCAGAGCTCCTTGATCAAATTGCCTCCAACTTCTGTTATTATTGGTCTTTTTCTCTGTAAGAAAAAACAAAAAATGAACATTTTTACAATCTTTCGTCATCGCGGCGACCTTACAACACGCTTTCCATCGTGGTGATGAGAACATGACACACCGGACAACGCTTTTTGTCAGGTCGCTTGACCAAACAATTCAGGCAGAACACTTGGTTGCAGTTAAGGCGTACTCGCGATTGGTGGGTTTTGAATGGTTTGCGACAATGGACACAACTCGACTCCACACTCTGGGATTCCATACCGGCGTTAGAATTGGACGAACGTTCAGTCTTCGGTTTAGTCATGATTTTGAAAGGGGCCGGAACAAAGTATCTGAAAATTCCAACACGGAGCTTGTCTTCTTCGCAATAAAAACACGCATGTTTTATAGTTTATCTTATCTTGATTTTTTTTGTGTCGTCCTGTTCTAATCATGATTATGTACAGAGTCCGGCATAAAGTTTGGCTCTATTTTTCTTTTAGGGATCACGCTTTTCTACTGATAATTTGCAATTCACATTACAAGTTAGTTACAAATAGGTATATTCATACTACAGCCCACACAAAAGGAAAATAATGGGAGCTTTCCACTTTCCCGACCCCTTACTAATGGAATGGAATACTTCCCATTGTGGTCGTGTGGAAAAACATTACATAACGACGGATATATCCGTTTTGAGGGGCCCACAAACGATTTGGACCATTTTGAAAGTAATGTCTGATGTCTGCCTCTATGTATGTGTGTTTTCTTACGACCACCTACGAAAGTGACCCCTTTCACACGCTATAGTAGGCCCAAAAGTTGTCAATTACGTCAACCTACCCAACCTGTGCGTTATGAGCCGTGCGTTATTATAACGCACAGTTCATTCGGATCACGAAACAATACGAATTCAAACGACGATTCAATCACAATTTCAAAAAACCGGCTCTCAATACCACCCTAACTCTGATTCACAAGCAAACCAACAATAATTCGCACCTACAGGACTGGCCTCAGTCATGTCCTCTCAACCGATAGTATGGGTTTGACATGCTTATATAACCTTATCCAATGCCTAACCCTAGCGGTGAGATGTATAAAAATAAATATCCTACATAATTTCCAAGATAATTTCCTTCCAACAACAGTAATTGTAAATTTATGAATGAAATTCTCACCTACACTTAGAAAGCATCAGAATAATTTTTTTGTAGCAAGCAAATGTGACCACAACAGATTAAATGGAGGTCCATTTAGAAATCTTGGGCTGCACCAGCCCCATCCAATACACCCAAATACTTTGAATAAAGTTCACATACTAAAATGTCACTAATTTCATCACTGGATTTTCGATTTTCTCACAACGAGACGTTGTTGATAAATAAAGTCCCATACATCTGCTGATGACCAGAACGTACCTTTCCCGGCTGGTAGCCGAGGCCTAAGGCCGCTATTGCTCATCAAAGGATAAAAGAAATTGTTCGTGTCCTTTATTATTGACGGTTTTGGCCGGCTGACGAAAATACCATGATGGCTTGATGGTGAGAGACGCCACCTCCAACCTTACGTGCTGCAACCAAGGCGCGAGGCGTGTGTCCAAAGAGCTCTAGTTCGATTCCTACGATTCCGCGAATTTTTTCATGAAAAAGATCATTATTTATATTTTGGAAGCAATCTAAATTTAAAAGACTGGTTTTTGATGGGATTCTTGATTTTTTGTGCGATATTTCGGTGTACCGCTCGCTTGTAAGATGCTTAAGCATGACAACAGCCACCGGCAGGCTTGGTTAGAAAATAGCGGTGTTTTTCGAAAAAAAATTGAAAAATGTGAAAAAAAATTTAATTTTTGAAAATTTGAAATACATACACATTTTCTTTATAAACCCATTCAAAATCACCCTTATTCATGTAATTATTATTTATCCACTGGTTTTTATAAAATTTACGTTCACAGAAAAAACACGAAAATGACGTCTTAATTTGAATGTAATTTTCTCTCGGTCGTAGGAAAAATAGCGTACGTAACTCGCCGTAAAGTGTCTTACTTTCATCATTTGTGTGATTTCTGCACTCGGCTGCGCCTCGTGCATTAACTTACACACTCATGCGTAATGTATCACTTTCCGTACTTGTTACGTAATGTACTAATGTTGTATGTAATCTGACCTCTAACAGCATGACTGCCAAAACCTTCAAAACTTTGCCATTTGATCAATCAAAATTTAACCAGTGGATTGAAACGAAATTTTCTAGGAAACAACACAACAGAAGGATCAAATTTAGTCTGCAGTCGGAGCTTCTCACCGTTCCCCAGTCGTGCGCTACGAATTTTCGATTTTTTTTTCCTGGCCGTTACTACTCGACACGGCCACTCACCCATGTTCAAACCAGGCACATCCGCTTTTGGTGCAGGACTCTACTCTGACGTTCTTTCTTGCTCGGAGATTGACTTTTTCAGAAAAATTCCAGCTGGTGCCGAAAATGGATTGCATTGGACGTCGTGTATGCTAATCTTCAAATAAGACCCGGTCTCGGTTTTTTGGCGGTGAATCTTCCCAAATTGAAGTTTGCAGTTTCGTGTATTAAGAAACAAATGAAGTGAAAACTTCGACCTGCGGCAAGCTCCACGATTTATTTTGGATGAAGATTTGCTTCGGGTTATCGTCGGAGAAGAGATCAAATCAATTTTGAGGGGGGGGAAGATTCTTGAAGTTGAACCAACAGTTTTCCAATTTTCCAAAATTTCCGAAAGTTTTTCACTTGAAAATGCGAATCCAAGATCTTATCGAGACCGGACTCGAATAATGGAGCTGAAAATGGAGGTCCAGTTGACGAATTTCACAATGAGATTATTCAAAAAAAGCTTTGAAGTTATTCCGGAACATTCAAACTTTCTTGGAACATTTTTCTATCATTTGTTCAATTATTATGGAACATGCTTCGGATGTGTTGCAATCTTCCTTTCAAATTCCAATTTCCCACCCGAAGCGACGCGACGCCGACGTCTAGTAAAAAATTTTCTATCCGTTCTTTGCTACTCGTCGGGGAAGTTTTGGAGTGACAACCTATTTTTTTCGATGAATTACAAACATTTATTATTGAAATACCTACAGATTTACACAAAATTTATACATATTTTTAGTACCAAGGTTTACATATACATGATTATGTAGTGGCGAGTTGCGAGCATTCTTGAAACAATAGAAGGAGTACCACTATCATTAGTTGATACTTTCGAACGCCCGATTGCACAAACGTGATATCAAATTTTAGTTCGGTACCAAACAAGGAATACAAATGGGTAAAAGTGCAATAAAATGCAAATCTGGTCTCTTCAACGAAAGAACACGATTGGAATATCAAATTTGGCCCCATCATGCGGCTATTCGCATTCCAAAAGAAACGTAAACGTAATAGTCACTCGCTATTTTGTATCTCTCTCAGCTATATTTTGTATTTCCATCATATTCGTTCCTTGAAGTATTCGGATTTGCATTTTATTCCACCGTGAAAATTTGATCCCGTGTTTAATACCGGACTAAAATGTGATACCACTTTTGTGAAATCGGGCATAACGTATGGTCCGAAAGTTTTGAGAAATTGTTCAAAGCTTATAACTTTTTGAAGAGTCTTTATTTTTCAACTTCATATTGCAAAAATTGACATCATATATAACAATAACACATTTATATTCAGCATATTGATAATGGACCATTATCTTCGATAAGTCTCAATTTTCTTCCGCCATGTTCCATGATTTTCTGTATCAATTTCACAAATGTGAAATTCTCTAATGTTATTGAAAAATGCGACGCCGTAATTGGTCTTCATTTGCAGCTTCCCATCCCTTGTCGTATACTATCTTGCTCAATACTTACCAAAAATCTTCTATTGGTCGAGCTTGCGGTACATTGAGAGGCAGGAGCTCAGAGAAATTAATCCTGCTGTTGTCCAGAGAATGATCGAACATGGCAGAAGAAAACCGAGAGCCATCAAAGATAATGGCCCATCTTCAATATGTTGAATATTAATTTGGTATTGTTGGAAATGATGCTAGTTTTTGCAATATTGAGCTACAAAATTGAAATTATCCAAAAAAGTTATTAGTTTTGAAAAAATTCCCAAAACTTCTGGACCATACGTTGAGAGAGTCAATATAAGTTCAGTATGGTCAGACTTGTGGGGTAGGTGGTGTTTTGGGCCGGACTTTGGAAAAATATTTTTCGTTGATTGCGTCGTAAATATGGGCGGCTTTTTGTTTGAAATTTTGTTCCGTGCCATATGTTGCGACGATCTTGTGCAGCAGACTTCTGAACTTCTTTCCTTTTTGGCGGTGGAGTACTTTCGCTGGCGATGTGTCACCGACGTTGACGAACTGATAGAAGAAAAACGAAATTTAAAAATGTTCTGGATGCAGTAAGAAATCTTGTAAACGTTTATTGCTCCCTTCGTTCTTCAGGTATCTATACCTAATTTGGTGACAGAGGGAAAATATCCGATTTTGAAAAATTCATAACTTCGTAATGGGTTGTTAGATTTTATTTTTTTCAAACTATTGCAAAGGGAACTGAAAGACCTTCAAAATGATGTGCAAGTCGACCCCTGTTCCCATTTAAAACTCTCGGAAGGGTAGTCACCCTGCCTAGAGGAGTGTAACGGAAAAATTTAGATCAAGCTTATTTTGTGTCCCAAAAAAAAAATCGAACTGCGTCAGCTTTTTCTCAGAGAAAGAATTGTGCAGTCAGATATTGAAGGTGGGTCTTTTCCAAAAATCACCCTGTATAAAGCTCATTTATATCAAACTTAGTGTAACATACATGTGTAACTGTATTTTTAACGACAACTCTTGTGTAGAAGTTAGAACCCTACATGGCAGGTACGCACGTTTACGATGAATACGAGCCAGTCAGATTGCAATTGGGCGATTGCATGGAATTTGGTTCATCTTTCAACCGTCAGGAACGTGACAGTTGCTGGGGGATTTAGCTTTAATTCGGTTGGTATGGTGACAACTGGCACCTGTCTGATGATTCCTTTTTCACCTGAGCGTGAGACGCACTGGGGCACAAAACAAATGATTGGCATTTACCGTAGTTAACAGACAACGTGATGATGGATGAATAATGGAACTATTGTTAGCGACGTTAGCGTAAATAATGTTGGGTTAACAAAATGTCAGATGTTGCCTGTGAAAAATGGCGTGATTGACAGACGATGTGACGTTTTCAATTACCAATACATACAAACTGAAAGTCCTAGGTCAAAACGCCCTCTACATGCAATCACCCTATTGAGAAAGAGAGGCTCAAAAGCGCATGGCATGTACACTCGACAGCAAAAATAGCGCCCGATTGATTTATGACGAAGACGACTGTTTGCTTGGCCTGCTTTGCCGTAGTAGGTAGATATGTACTCAAAATAAACAAAGCAATTCTGTCGACAGACCGGGTGTTGACTAGACGGTCTTTTGTAGTCTATCTACCACCACATTGAGATGGCCATTGGCCGGAATATTAGTCAAATAACGCAGTTTTCTTCAGTAACTTATTCTGTGGACGAAAATCACCATTCAGGTTTTAGCCCAGGCGCCAGGGAGCAAAAATCAGCTCAATAAGGGAATAATTGTTTCCTGGCTGAAAACCAGCTTAAAACGATCTGTGTGGCTTAGGTTTTGACATACACTCCCCCCTTTCGGAAATGTCGGCGTCATGTCGCCATCATCACCAAGAAGTGCACCAGCGTGGTTTTTGCCGAATATCTTGATTTTGGGCCATCTGACAGCAAAAAATGTAAACAGTCGTTTTGAAACCAATGAAATTCCCTACGGGATAGTTTTTAAATGACCTTTCTGCGACCTATGGTTTTTGAGATAGAGCTTCTGGAAGCGAGATGCATTGTCGTAAAAGCTCCATGGCCACTTGACTCGAAAAACTAAAACGATGTGTCGATGTGACAAAAAAATTTCAAAATGAGATTTATCGAGAATCCTTCATGCTATAGTTGCGGTGATGGTCTTAAACTTTCTCTTGAACCGTTGATTACGAATATTGAAAAGTCAAAAACGTCACATTGTACATATGGTGTGTACACAGGGTGTTCCCGTAGTACTACGGGATTCAAATCAGAACAGAGAAATTTGACAAATTTCTCCGATATAGCCTCCGAAAAGTCAAAAACGTCACATTGTACATATACAGGGTGTACTGAGGGAATCAAATCAGATCAGAGAAATTTTACATATTTCTCCGATATAGCCTCCAAAAAGTCAGAAACGTCACATTGTACATATACAGGGTGTACTGAGGGAATCAAATCAGATCAGAGAAATTTTACATATTTTTTCGATTTAGCCTATATGCGACACTCTAAGCACCTAACACAAGCCCAACATCAATATGGATTTGCTCTATAAGCTTCACTTGATACACTTAAGAAGTGGTCAGCTCACAGCTTCACTGTAAAATGTTTTGAAGGCCCTCTGAAATCATCAAAATATTAAAAATTTACAGTACCAAGGAATGTATATGACAGTATATTATATACCAGGGACCAAAGTGAATTTTAAATTTGGGAATTTGGACCCAAAGGGCCCTCGAGCAACAAATTTCACCCAAGGGATCAAAAATTCACTTTGGTTCCTTGGTATATAATATACTGTTACATACATTTCTTGCTATTGTAAATTTTGATGATTTCAGAGGGCCTTCAAAACATTTTACAGGAAGGCTGTGAGCTGATCACTTCTTAGGTGTATCAAGTGAAGCTTACATAGCAATGCATATTGATATTGGACTCGTGATAAGTGCTTAGAGTTTCGCATAGGCTAAATCGAAGAAATATGTCAAGTTTCTCTGTTCTGATTTGATTCCCTTAGTACAGTCTGTATATGTACAATGTGACGTTTTTTACTTTTCAATATTCGTAATCTACGGTTCAAGAGGAAGAGTTTAAGACCATCACCGCAATTATAGCATGGGGAATTCTTGAGTAATCTCATTTTGATTTTTTTTTTGTCACATCGACATTTTACTTTTTTGAGTCAAGTGGCCATGGAGCTTTCACGATAATGACTCTCGCTTCCAGAAGCTCTATCTCAAAGACCATAGGTCGTAGAAAATTAATTGAAAAACCAAACTGTAGGGAATTTCATAGGCTTCGAAATGACTCCTCACATCTTTTGCTGTCAGATGACCCAAAATTAAGATATTCGGCAAAAACCACGCTGGTGCACTTCTTGTTGATGATGGCGTCATGACGCCGACATTTTCGAAAGGGGGGAAACTAGTATGTCAAAACCCAAGCTACACAGACCGTTTTAAGCTAGTTTCCAGCCAGGAAACAATTATTTCCTTATTGTTTTCTCTGGCGCCTGGGCTATTTTTGAAAGCTGGGAAAATGGTCTTCAAATTAACGAGATCAAATTTTGAATTTTTGAGAAAAAAATTAAAACTCGAGCTCGTTAAGTTGGAGACCATTCTTGTAGCTTCCAAAAGAGACCCAAAATGGTAGGTTTCTTCCAGTAATAAGGTTACTGAAACTGAAGGAAAACTGTGTCCAGTGCCCAATATTCCGGCCACCTCAAAACGATATTTGAATGCTTTTGTGTTCAAGTTGCAACGTGTATGCTCAATTACTAAAATTAAAAATGCTCGACAAAAGTTCTAAGTCAAATAACAAAAGTGCAGAATGCCGAATCTGGTCATTGTCGGCACTTACCATTACTAAACGTCTCAATCGTTTATTGAAGGAATAGCATTGGTTCATTCATTTCAGGTTCTACTTCTATCTGCAACAGTAGGGCAGGCCAAGCAAAAAATAGTCGTCTTCGTCACAATTCAAGTGGGCGCTATTTTTGCTGCCGAGTGTACCAGCTGCTGCACAAAGCAGAAGTTCTCAACCGCTTTTGTGTCATGTCTACCCTCGTGTCTACCATTGTTACAATTTTATTTAAAGGTACTTTTAATGAAAATTATTGAAACTTCACACAATCACACTGTGTAGAAGACACTTTTCGCAATAATGATCAGATTTTTCACTTTTCTCTCTGCTACCATAGTGCGTTTTACACACGTTTTCCACGGACGGTTTAGTCGGTTAAAAACCAATCGCATAATAACGTGCACGGTACAATACCAGTCTGCAGAAAAGTTCTAACACCGATCTACACTAAGCTCTATGTAAATGATACTACTATACAGGGTGTTTGCAAACTTGGTGTAGAAAATTGAACCGCGTTGGGGAAATGCTTCAAAAGTATCAGAAAAATGTTGAAAAAATTAAGGGTTCTGTTTTTGAGAATATGGAAGGTCAAAAGTTGGTCGTTCGACCCCCTCTGTTTTCGTTATTTTGAGATATTCAAGTAAACTCTCCCTAACAGACCAAAAAGCATTGTTTTTGAACATTAGAATGGGTTTTGTAATTTATTTACTATACAGGGTGTGTCGTAAATCCCGAAAATCCAGTTTTCTTCAGAAATACGCGTAGAAAATTTGACATAGAAACCATTTGTTGCTCTACATCAGTTTTATAACCTCTAAAACTTTTCGCGGGCATTTTCGAGGAAAAACAGATTTTCAGGATTCATGACTCACCCTGTACACTGAATAAAGTTACAAAACACATTAAAAAGTTTAAAAAATCTTCTTCTTAGTCTGATGGAAAAAGTTTGGTGAAAGTCTTTCAAACTGACGAAATAGGAAAAAGGGGTCGGTTTATGAAAATCATAGAAAAATTTCAACATTTTTCTGTCACTTTTAGAGCATTTCCCTGACTGTGGTTCAGTTTCCTACCCCAAGTTTGCAAACGGCCTGTATTTATAGATAATTATGGGTATGGCAGTTCCAAAACCGGACCCTCATTTAATCCCCAAAACCACGTTACCAAGTTTTTAGGCAACCAGTTATACACCTTGCAAAGGAAGATTCATTGTCTCGATGTTTTCCCAACAAGGTGTCCAAATGGTGGCCTTGAATTTGATCACATGGTTTTTGAGCTCAAATAATGGACAATTCACTTCAAACAAAAAAACACTTACGTTTTCGATGCGCAATCTCAGCTCCTTGTCCCAGACGATATTGTTCAGTCCAAATGCCACGCCGCAACAGGGGCATCTCCAGCCTGTTCCGAAAAAATACGTGGACAATTTAAGGCAAACGTTGCAGAACTTATGACCGCATGTCAACAAACGGATAGGGTAATAGCACGGGTCTTCGCAAATTCCGCAGCTCATTCCTTCGCAGCTCGCTTCGCAGTCCATTTTGTGGAACTTTGTTGAACTTTCGATGCCGATGAAGAGCCTGAGGTGTTCCTGACTTGGAAGTTGAGCGTAAACAAGCAAAGTAGGTTTGCTGCGGCTCGTTACACGCAAGATCCAGTAACAGTAACAATTAACAATGCAAGTGGTTCCTACTTTCTCTCCTTTTGCTTTTATAAGGTTTCTTTTTTGGGTTGGCAGCAGTGTCTAACGGTTTGCGGCCATCCGGCGCATGCGCCTTGCCGTCAATCAGTTTCGGCAACTGCAGCGCACAAGAATAAGGGTCAAATTCAGGGCCAACACTCGCACTCATTCTTCACTCAACTTACCCTAACACAATGGGATTTCAATGGGATTTTTGCCTGAAAGCATTGTGTTGGGTCAAATCGAGTGAGAATTAAGTAAAAGTTCAGGGTGAGTGATGACTCTAAATTTGGCATTGAAACTGTGACGGATGGTCAGCCGTTTCTTTAGGGCTCCCGAATTGTTGGGGCATAGTGCAGTTTTCTAATTCTTTTTTGAAATTAGGTATAGGCCGCTCACTTCCGGCGCTACACCGAATTATCAGAGAAAAGTTGAGAATCCGAACCATTATTTCGCATTTATATTGCTTTCAAAAGGGGTACAAAACCGTCACTTGAATTCAAATGAAGACCGGATTTTTAGGCTCTTGAAAACGCGGAACTACTTAGTAGATTACACAACAATAGAAAATTAACATAAGAAGTCCAATCATAATCTGAATAGATGATAGAACTCCAAAACAAAATATTTCTTAAATTCAGGTACAACAAAATGAAAAAAATACAGTCTCAAAGAATATCTAATTCTGATAATTCAAAAACTATAGGAAAAATACCTATAAAAATATATAATATAAATACAAATATATAATGAATTGGCGCAGATTGGCAAATGCGTATTGAGGAAAATACAAACCTTCAATTTTGGGAAAAAAAAATTTGGCCATTACTTCGGCATTTTGCTCAATTTTGGTATTTGCACTTTTAGTCATTGCCCCCCGAGTTGCCCACCTTATGGAATTTCAGTTTTGGCTACATGTGGTCAGTGGCGTAGATAATGGAAAAGTCGCGATATTTCCTCTCAAATTTTCTACTCGAGTGGAATTTTTTGGAAAACTGAAACCACAGTCCTAATACAAGTTTCATTCGGGGGAACAACCAGCTCAAGTGAAATTCAGATGTGAGACCTCGTTTATGGAAAAAAAAGTTAGAAAACGCACCTGCAATCTAGATAACCAGCCCAAAACCACAGTTTCTTTCGAGTTTCTTCTTTCCCATGCTTATAAGGTGAGAAATCAAGTATAAGCAAGTTTATTTGCATGTTGTTGAATTTTTGCTGTCACATATAGGCCAGTCAAATAAAGAAAGCTGGAGGGAAAAAACTGTTGGAGTTTTGAAAATTTGACAGTGATGTCTGGTAAGGTGTACTGTTGAACATACTGAAAGTCCCCAACTCTACCTATTGAGCTCGAGCCGCCATCTTGGAAAAATGGTCCTTCGATCCAGTTTTCTGCTTATATTTCGCTAATCATCAGAGATATTCAATTAAGTTTAAGAAAACACCAAGGCTATAAAATTGTCTACAAAAATTGTTTCATACCGATTTTTTTATCGTAACTGTTGATATTAGGAAAATTAAATTAACAAAGAAAATATCAAAAAATTAGCGATTTTTTGCCTATGGCTTAAGATATTGTCTTCAAAATTTGTGAAGATGTTGGCAGTCTACATCAAAGCTAAGCGTGCCAGTTGAGAGAGAAAAAAAAAATGCGAAAATTTTTTTTTTTCAATTTTTTTTAATTAAGCAAAAATTTGGTTATCGATTTTGACATTTCCAACAAGGCGGAGTGAAGGTTTCAATCAAACATCATTCAGTTTTGATATTTACGTATTGTAAGACAGGATTTCATTAATATTGTGCCTTCACGAGCTTCTGGAATGCTCGATATGAGTTGAACTAAAAGAATAATCGCTAAGTCCAAAAAGTGTTGTTGATTGGTTCTGAAGGAGACATTTCGAAACAAAAGACATCAGCGAAGGATATACAGGAGGTCCAAAGGTTATTTAACTGTATATGAGCCCCATAATGGTGTGCCTTATCCAAAATAATACAAAAGAATCAATCAAAATGTTAAAATCCACCCTGTTTAACAAAAAGTAACGATACAAAATGGGAGTAGTAAAACATACCTGGTGCCAAAAATACAGCCTTTACATTGCTGAGAAAAGAACAAAATTAATTGATTTATCTGAAAGTTATTAGTCCTCAAACACGACTTTACAAATTTCAGCAAGTCAAATAGGGAAAAGTAGAGAGAAGTAACTGTCGGAGTTTCAGAAATTCGACAGGGATGTTTGCTGAGGTATACTAATGAACATACTAAAAGTTCCCGCCTCTACCTGTCGCGCTCGAGCCGCCACCTTGGAAAAATGGTCCTTCGATCAAGTTTATTACCATTTATTTATTTTTGTAGACAATTTTATAGCCTTGATTTTTCATTGAACTTAATTGTATATCTCTGATGATTAGCGGAATATAAGCAGAAAACTGGATCGAAGGACCATTTTTCCAAGATGGCGGCTCGAGCTCAATAGGTAGAGTTGGGGACTTTCAGTATGTTCAACAGTACACCTTACCGGACATTACTGTCAAATTTCCAAAACTCCAACAGTTTTTTTTTCCCTCAAACGGAAAAAAGTGTTCTAATTTGACTGGCCTAATATTCAAAAATGCGGTACTCATTGGAAAAGTAATGCGTTTATTGAAGGTTTTTCGTCAGTACAATAGAAATGAGCCGCTGCCAGACGACTTTTTTCCAATGGTATCCGGAAAGGCCAGTCCCGTCAGCAACAAGGTTCCCGAAAATAGCAGCGAAGTTCAGTTGACAGTAGAGTGTGGCAGATATCAAGAGAACTCGACAACCGAGAATCGCAACTGGAGAGAAACAGCTGGAGATCCGTCTGCAGGTGCAATAAAACAGAGGGATTCACGTAATTCGGCTGTGGATATCTTGAATGTTTTCAAAAGCACAATGGAAAAAATATTGTAGAAAAATGGCCAGGAACCATTTAAGTTCCTGCATGTTCAGCAACTGTTTCCGATCGGAAAAACAGGGTCAATTTTTGCAGAACCATGCTGGAGATGGTATTGGAAAACCATGTCATCTGGGCAACAATTTCTTGAGGAATATATTGTGGACAGAGGAATCTTCTTTTTCTACCTCGGGCTCTTTCAGCCGACGTAACTCTCATTTGTGGGCAACAGAAAATCCTAAAGCAGTTGGAGATGTGAAGAAACAAAGTCGTCAAACTGTAAACGTATGGTGTGGCATTTTGCGAAGTAGAATAATTGGTCACAATTACTACAAAGCAACCCTTGCAGGACAAACTTTATGCACAACTAATTGATCGATGTCCTACATGGCTTGGAAGAAATGGAACAATCTCGTGGCCAGCTCGAAGTCTGGGCCTCAATCCGCTTGATTACTTTCTTTGGGGAGCTTTGATGCAAAATGTCTACGCTCAAGACATCAATAATAAGAACCACCTCAAAGTGCTAGTCAGAGAAAAGATCAATTTTCAAATAATTCCAATTCCTCAACAATGTCGTACCAAATTGATTTTGAATTCAGCTTAGATTTTCTATCAAAATATGAGAAAAAAATTGGGCCATTCTATTTAAAAAAATATATATATTCTGAACCACACTGTATTTTGGTGAAGTAAAGAAAATGTGGTTACAGATCCAAAAAGCACACAAAAAACTGATCAAGGGAAGTTTTTGAGTGACAAAAATATGGTGAGAATAGCTTAAAACCCATTAAGACCGAGATTAAAAATTTTGATGAAATTGGGGTTTTTTCACCAAAACATGTCAATACTATTACATATACAAGAAAAATAAGTATTTTCCATGTTTTTTATAAAAAAAACTGCCCAAATGACATGGCTCCATATGGAGCCACTAGGCGCTACACGGGTAGTTTCACAATGATGCGTGATCCATGCAAAGAACAGATAAAAATGTATCAAATTGTGAGTTATATTAGGTAATACATATCATTTTGTGAAAAAATGGTATAACAAATATTTAAAATCCATATTTTCACAATAAATTTTGATAAAATCTTCATATCTGATGTTTGCCTTTGGATTCTTTCCCTGATATACCTCAAAGTTTATTAGATATCAGAGGGTGTATCCAGGCTCCAGACTTTGGAACCAAACCGTACTGGCTTGCCACGTATAAATTGTTTGCACCCGTGGCGACCAAAAGGTCTTATCATAGACTCATCATATGAAAGATTTTGTCTGTCACAAAATGTTCGAAGAACTTTTCTTTCAACATGTCTGCTATCGGTCGCAGTTTGTACATCTTAGCGCGTTCATCCACAAGGTAGTTATTGGCAAAATGTATAAAGCGAAAAATTTGGGAAAACCGGTCTCTTCTCATGGCACTAGATACTGGCTCGTTCTTTATATCTTTTGCGTTCTCCCAATAATTTCTTTTGGACGGCAAAATGTTGTATCCATTTAGAATCAGTATGGCAAAGAAAGTCTCTAGTTCTTGAACGGTTACTGGCGGATCTGGAAAATTTTTGAATTGTGCGTAACTTGCCGTTTCATTCCTTATTTTTTCAAATAAATCATTTGAAACAAAATGATTGAAAATAATAATATTTCTACGCAGGTCAAATGTTTGTATTGTGAGTGATCTGGGCTTGGAAAATGTACAACTGGAAGCTCCAAATCTGCTAAATCCAAAAATGAATAATTTCGGGACTTGATAATCACTACTAATTGTCTTCCAATATTTTCAGGCTCTTCAGTGACTTCTGCAGGTAACTGATCTTCCTCAGTACCTCAGTTATATCTTGAGTACCTCCTATACGCACATTATCCGATCCGTCAGAACAATTTCGGCATTTGCAGCAAGCTGTTTCCCGCTCAAATTATCAACAAGTCCAGGTCCTTCCTCATCTGCTAAATCCTCGTCCGTCAAAACATGACTTTCTGGAGGCTCTATGAATACATCCAACACTTCTCTATTATGATCATCATCGTCGTGCGTACGATCAATGGCTTCCTGAAGAGTTATTCCACTAAATTATAATTTATTATGTTCAGAACTCGGCAACACAAGTTATACCGATAACAGCCTAGTGGCTCCATATGGGCTCAGCTATGTTTACGGTCAAAAAACAAAAACATGAAAAGCACTTTGCATCCACAAAACATCTCATAGGCTTGAATGATAATATAAGAATGCAAAAAATTATTTATAGAACAACTGTGACATGAATAACATCAATAATAATATTTATATCAAAGTGAAGTTCATCGTTTCCCGGCGAAAAATTCTACACGTATTTTCAGAGCGCTAGCAAGGAAAAAGTAACATCGATCAAGATGTTTTTTTTTGCGAGTGTATATCATCATTATCCATTCTAAACGGTGCAGGTACACTTTTATGAAAAATAAAGGTTTTTACCGAAATATCAGTCATAATTTCTATCAAGAAATGGTGGCTCCATATGGGCTCGTTAGGCTTTAATGGGTTAAATAACATTTCGGGACATCCTGCACATAATGCTCATTTTCAAACTTCCCACGCCAAATTTCTCGCCGCCATTTCTTTTCCAAGAAAATACCGATGCAGGTCGATTTCAATTTCGAGGGGAAATTCTTCTTGAACTTCTTCGCGCCTACCCTACCCTATTTTAGAACTCTTGAAGAGACATTGCATTCCTTCTGTTACACCAGATTAAGGGAAATGAATGAATAAGCGACAATGAATGTTGAAAATGGAATTCATCAGATTTTCATCACAAATTTCTCAATTTACAATTTTGTTAAAAAAAAACACTCGTAATTTTCTTAAAAAAATGAAATTCATCAGATTTTGAGCCCTCCATACGACTATAGCTTTCTAGATTAAAACGTCTTTGCACTTGAATCTATAACCTGGTATCTGTGTGTATATCTTTATTGTATGTATGAGTTGATAATATACCTTCATTAGTATTATACCGTATGATCAAAAACTTCTTTCCTCTAGGCAGGTTGTGGTCTGGTCATTGGCAGGCGAACGAGGCTGCTTTTGGCCAGGCCACAGCTTGCCCAGAGGAGGAAAGTTTTTGATCATAGGGTAGATACCTTGATATCAAAAAATATCTTGGTCAGGGGTGGTCTTGAAATGGCAAAATTGGCCGCCTACACCAATCCCGGGACTGTATATATACGGCGTCGGCGCCACCCCCGCATGGGGTGGTCGGAATTAGAATTGTTGATCTCATTATCCCTAATTAATTAGAAATGTACACACATCAAAAGAATCAGGGGACAAGCAAATTTGGACGATTTTTGAAATCATCATAACTTCTGATTCCCGTAAGCGATTTCATATCGGTTTTCGGTGTTCAATAGCCCAATCTTTCATTTTCATGCCTTGATCACGTCAAACACGAAAAGTGTTTCATGAGGTTGCTACAGGGTGATTGATGGAACAGTGTAAAACTGCCGAAAGTTCAGTACGAGCGCGATTTCCCAAAAAAAATATTTCATGGGTTCCGATAGCACAGTTATGAAGATCGGTGCTTTAGCTTCGGTAACGTTTTCGAATTTTAAAAATCGAAGGTGAATTGCCGAAGATATTGATCATTTTGTGCCGCCATGTTGAACTTCCAAGAATGAAGAAAGTGATCCGATTTTATTGAAACTTGGAACACACTCATGTCTGGTTCAAGTGATTGAAATTCCAAGGTCAAATGTCACTTCCAATCACTTTTGAGCCGCTATATTATTTTTTTACATAAATGATTCAATTTGAATGAAACTTGAAACACACTAGAATCGAATCATTTACATAAAAGTTTAATGTGGCCGCTTGGAAATGACCAAGAAAGACATTTGACCTTGGAGTTCCAATTACTGAAACCAGATATGAGTGTAATCCAAGTTTCAATGAAATCGGATCAGTTTCTTGGAAGTTCAACATGGCGGCATAAAATGATCAATATCTTCGGCAATTCACCTTCGATTTTCAAAATTCGAAAACGTTACTGAAGCTAAAGCACCGATCTTCATAACTGTGCTATCGGAATGCATAAAATATTTTTTTTGAAAAATCGCGCTCGTACTGAACTTTCGGCAATTTTACACTGTTCCATTGATCACCCTGTAGAAACTTTATAAAACATTGTTTGTATTCGACGTGATCAAAACATGAAAACGAAGAATTGGGCTATCAAACACTGAAAACAGATATGAAATCGCTGACGGCAATCAAAAGTTATGATGATTTTAGAAATCGTCTGAATTTGCTTGTCCCCTAGATTCGTTTGATGTGTGTATATTTGTTGAATCTTGAAACTACACCACAATTTTTGTATTTTTTCTTTCTTTTACCAACCGGTTTCGGCTTTTCGGCATCGTCAGGGTTTGTATAATATTTAAAATTATATTCTTTTTTGGAGAAATTTGTAGAAGTTTTGACATTGAATTAATTGAATTAATTTTTGACGAATGTCAAAACTTCAACAAATTTCTCCAAAAAAGAATATATTTCAAATATTATACAAGCCCTGACGATGCCGAGAGGCGAAACCGGTTGGTAAAATAAAAGAAAAAATACAAAAATTGTGGTGTAGTTTCAAGATTCAACAAATATACATTTCAACTTTATACAACACCACTACAAGACAAAATGGATTCTTACTTATTCACCTAATTAATTAGTTATGTGAATATTGTGAACGGTAGTCGTTGAAAGCTTGACACTAATTTTTCTTTTGTTACAGGTATGCATACACTTCCGCCCCATCAAAATGACCGAGTTCGTGAGCTGGTGAGCTATTTGTGGTAACAAACAAACAACTGGCATTTACTATGCGTGAGGCCCAGGCTCCATGGCGTCATTGTGTTCACTTACGTATTGGATTAAAAAATCTAGAGAAAACTTCCCTTCAACAGGTCCCTTCGTTTCGGTTTTTTTGAGTGCGCATGTCTGGCGCGAATTTCATAGTTTCGTACACCGATATTGAAAATTAACACTAAAAAATATTGTAGTGCACCTAAAATTCCACAAATAAATTGGCTGAATGTTAGATATCATTTTTTATATTCAAAGGAAATGTTTCATTGAAATTGAGTTCAATGATCATTTGTGAAAAGTTCAGGAACAACGAAATTGGCAACAGCGCTCAAAACAACAAGACATCGGCGCCAACTGCCACTTGTGACAATTATGATAACACTTCTCGTTTCTACCGGACCTACATTTCATTTTCTCATGTTTTGAGGAAAGAACAGACTTTGTTGAAAATCGCTGTACCGAGAAGGAAGCTCAAAGAAGCTACGGAGTGATGCATTTACGGTATGTGTAAAAGTGACAGCCAGGAACCAGTTGTTGGTCAGGCGGCTAGACAGAGCATGCAGCGTTGCCATTCAACTGACAGGTGTACGAAAGTTTTCAAAATTTGGAGCCTTCAAGCATGCGCACCTACTCAAACGAAGAAGCTTATTAACAGTAAGAGAACTTTGAAAATGGTTGGGGGAGTGTATAATAGTTATTTCAACAGGTCCAATCGATTTACTTCATGAGAAACATGTTCCCGTGATTTTGATTGTTCCAACCCTTCCTGTTTTCAAGCAGTGACGTTATCGACACTCTTTTAAATTGCAACACCTCTCCTATTTTTTGACAAATAATGATTGATAATGAGTAATGACGTACTTCACGGCTAGTACTTGACAAAATGATAATATATTATTATACGAGAGACATACTTACTATTCACACGACTGGTTTTGGGGCACGACGAGCTTGCGATTTCAAAATGTTCCAGTATGTTCTGAAATGTTCCGGAAAATCGAGAATATCCGTGATCACTCTTCAACGTTCCAGAATGTTCCAGTATGTTCTGGAATATTCGGGAACAGTCTGGAACAATCGGGAACATTCCATATCATTGTAGAACATTCGAGACCATTCCACAACATTCCAGAATGTTCCGATATATTCTGAAATGTTCGGGTAACTCAAGATCATTTGAGATCATTCCACCACATTCCAGTATGTTCCTGTATGTTCTGGAGTGTTAGAGAATAGTCTGAAACGATCAAAAAACAACCCGGAACATTCCAGATCATTGTGGAACATTCCAGAATAATCTTCATAGTTGTGAAAGGTTCTGGAACATTGTCGACTATTCGCAGCCTTTTTGGTGTGGGGCCACCTATTGGTAGAGGTACAGTACAGAATATTTGAGAGTATCCGAGATCATTCCGTATCATTCCAGAATGTTCCGGTATATTCTGAAATATTCAGGAATAGTCTGGAACGTTCAGAAACATCACATAACATATCATACCATAACATTAAAAAATTTTCCGGTATGTTCTGGAATGGTCGGAATAATCTGGAACGCTCAGAAATATCCTGGAACATTCCAGATTATTGTTGAGCATTCGTGATCAATCCACAACATTCCAGAATGCTCGGGTATGTTTGGGAATAGTCCGAAACGTTTGGAAACATTCCAGAACATTCAAATTCATTGTGGAACGTTAGAGATCGTTCCACAACATTGTAGAATGTTCCGGTATGTTCCTAAAGGTTCGGAAAATCCCGTAACATTCCGGATCATTGTGGATTATTCGAGATCATTATAAAACATTCCAGAATGTTTCGGTATGTTCTGGAATGGTCGGGAATAGACTGGAACGTTCGAAAACATCCCAGAATATTCCAGATCATCATGGAGCATTCGTGATTATTCCGCAACATTCTAAAATGTAACGGTATTGTCGGGAATACTCTGGAAGTTTCGGAAATATTCCGCCACATTCCAACCTATTGTGGAACATTCAAGATCATCCCACAACATTCTAGAATGTTCCGGTATGGTCTAAAATGGTCGGGAATTGATCTGGAACCTTCAGAAACATCCTGGAACATTCCAGATCATTGTGGAGGATTCGTTATCATTCCACAACATTTCAGAATGTTCTGGTATGCTCGGAACAATCGGGAACACTCCAGATCACTGTAGAACATTCGAGATCATTCCACAACATTCCAGTATGTTCCGGAATGTTTGAGAATAGTCTGAAACGATCAACAACATCCCAGAACATTTCAGATCATTGTGGAACATTCCAGAATACTCTTGAAAGTTGTGGAAGGTTCTGGAACATTGTGGACTATTTGAAGCCTTTTTGGTGTGGGGCCATGCACCTGTTGGTAGAGGTACAATACAAAATATTTGAGAGTATTCGAGATCATTTCGCCCCATTCCAGAATGTTCCGGTATATTCTGGAATATTCAGGAATAGTCTGGAACGTTCGGGAACATCCAAGAACCTTCCGGATCATTGTGGAACATTCCAGAACAGTCTCGAATGGCGTGAAATATTCTGGAACATTTTGGACCATTCTGAACCTTTTGGGTATGGGTGGGGCTACCCATTGGTAGGGGAATATGAAGCAAGATCCGTCGTGGTTCCGAACGCATATTTCTTATCGATTGTTGATAAAAAGGAAAAAGCTGATGTGATTCAATGCCCAAACGTAAAGGAGCAGAAGATCTTGCCTTGCCAGTACTGTATCAAAACGGCGAAAGAAAAAAAAAAGTAAAAGAGCAGCAAAAAAATTAAGAAGTCGAAGAGCGCGAAGCACGTTTACGTTCCCAACAAATCAAAATGAGCACCGTGAGAAGCAGAGGAACTGAAGAACAACGGAATGAACGAATTGCGACACAATCTCATAACAATAAGACACCAGGAGCCGACTGGCCAAGGCCGCTAGACCGCAATCCCGGCCTAAATTTTTGTCGAAGGGCCCCCAAAACTTCGGTCGATCAGGAGCCCCCGCAGACCAAAAGTAATTGGGTTAAAAAAAAAATTACACGAAAACAAAATGGACCCCGAGGCTCCCTTCCTGTTATTTTTTCTTCAGTAAAGGGGCAGTGATATTATAGCGCAATAGATAGATGTAGTTCAGCAGTTAGATTTTATACAGTTTGTGACAATGAATATGGTTACAGTAGGTAGTTGCGTTTTTAAGCTGCTGAGTTCCTAGAAGATGTTTGAATGTTTTTTTTAATCAGGCCACAGCCACCAGGTATGTAGGTAGGTTTTACCAGGTAGTTAGGTACAAATACTTTTACCAATTATAATAATTTCAATTTAAAATTCAAAAAAATTTTTTTAGCCTGTGACCTCCCTCTACGTCACAGAGGAGCCTCCAAATCACACCAGCGGCCCGACTTTTTGAACCCCAGTCCGCCCCTGCCAAACACTGCGGCCCGTATTCATATCCCCCTTTTAGCGTTAGAAGCGGTTTTAAAGATGCGCCTCTAACATTTCCGTATTCATACGTGGTTTTAGCGCGCATCTATCATCACTTTAAACAGGCGTCTCTAAAGTCGTCTTAAAAGGGGATGTTTAGAGACGCGTCTATTCATATGTCTCTTTCACGTGTCTTTAAGCGATTTTGGATGGTCTCACGCATGCGTCAAGCTAGATGGGATCCAAATGTGCCAACAGGCGTGTTTTGAGTCCATTTAACCTACAAGCTGTGCCGTGTGTTCTTGGGAAGTGTGACGAAAATCACATTTTCTTTCTAAAATATTGATTCAATTGAATTAATTAAGCATGCCGCCGAAAGTGTTTTGCGAGGTTTTATGCAATCCGCAGTACATCAATGTAGCAAGAGTTGCCAGCACTTCCGTTTTGCCAGGCGGAGCTGCTCGGGGTAAATCACTAGACAAAGAAAACAGGTCCAGCTGGGCCGTGATTGGTGTATGTATTTACTTTCTCTATCTAGTGATCTACCCGGAGCGGCTCCCGGCGCAAAACGAAAGCGGCTTGGGGTTCTTGCCTACCTGCATCTACCTTCGGGTAGGTAGTTTTGAGTACATTTCACAACGTTGCCAAATCAACACCCCCTTTAGTTAGATGGGCCCTAACAGGACGTAAAAGGTGGCCTATGAATACGACCGCTTTTATCAGGTAGCCGAGCGCTTTTTGTTAGAGGCATGCTAAATGTGGCTTAAAAGTGGGATATGAATACGGGCCATTGTTTTTTACGCAATATACGATTCTATAATCCCTTTTGAGGTAGTTTCGACGTTGCAATTTACATCCGCAACAAGCGAGAAATTGGCAAACAGTCAGACACCTACAACGGCGAAGTGATATGGTCAAAACCGAACCGGTGCTCGATGAAAAACTCAAATGTACCTGAGAGCTGAAGTAGCGCGACAAAAACTTATCTCCGTAAACTTTACCAAGACAAACTTGCTACGATAAATATTTTGAACCGAATTTCAGAATGTCTAGCAAAATAGAAGAAGACCCTCGAAATAAGTTCATGTACTGCAATATCTGCAAAGACATTTGCCATTATCCTATTTGGTTGCCATGCGATCACAGGTTTTGTGAAGTTTGCCTCAACTTGTCTGTGCATTTTTTCGAAAAAGGCAGCGTATGCCCCGTTTGCGGCGTGAAATTTGTTGAATACGAGGCCGTTGTGGACATACCCATGCGACGGTGGATCGCAAACGTAAGTTTTTGTTTGTTTGTACGAGGTGCTCCAAATTGTTTTTGTTTTTTTTTGAGGGGGATTCCGCCTATTTGCGGAAGACATCGGGCAAGTTGAATCGCATATTATTGTCATCGATTTTCGAGAAAAATCAATAAGAATCGATTGGTTGAAAACCGCATCTTTGACCGAATTATACGTCATAACTGACGTTCCCCCGATTTTGGCAAAGTGCCATAATTTTTATATCTATTAATATATTTGCAAACGGTACAGTCTTTCTGCAGGCACGTTTTTGCGTAAACTGAAATTCCAGAAGTGAAAGAAAATTCGGAAAATCAGATTACTCAGGATGAACTCCAGCTTTTTGTAATGGACATCGAAACGTAGCAGGCTTGTGCGTCAGAAAAATTACTCATTTTCTAACTTTCTCACAATAAAAAGTCTCAGGTAACTTGTCTTTGTTTGTCAGTTGTCTGCCAAAGTAACCAATATAACGAGTGATCGAATAAATTTCTCCTCAAGTCGCCTATGATTCCTGAAAATCTCGCGGAAAAACGTGGCTACCAAGGAGACCGAGGCCTACTTTGAGGAGAAATTTATTCGATCACTCTTTATAACGTGGAGTTCAATTGAAAATTTCATTAAAAAACAATTGCATTACACCAGGCGATTGATAATTGGCTGATGTCAAATAAGTAGAAAGTAAACTCGATGAAAATGAAATATCAACTGATAACATAGTAAAAGGATTGTGAAGGATAAATATTGACAAGTTATATTTTTGAAAAAACTGTAAAATAAGTGATTTTTCCGATGTCAAAAAACTCTGACAAAACCAAAAATGTTTCATCACTCTTTTCATACTGAAAACTGAGCACCGATCGAAGTTTTTTATTGTTATTTCTTCTTTTGTCAGCGCATCGACAAAGATACAACGATAATGGCCGGGCGCAGCGTAGGCCACCACATCAGAACGGAGTTGGAGACTATTATGACGACATACGCGACGGAACGACAATTTCAACAAAGAAACCCCAATTATTATTATCACGTTAATCAGACGTATTTTACCAAGTTTAGACCACCGAGGCTACGTCGACGTCCCCCGATTGAATTTTTTTTAACTCCAAAATAATGTACTAAGATCAACCAGTAGCGACACAACTGATTCCTGTAATTACCAAAAATAGCTCGCGATAACAATGTATCGATGATAGGTATGTTCACAGTTCCTGTAAGTGAGTCTTATTTTCAATATAAATGTTGTTCAATCATTGAATCATATAATTTTTCTTGTTTTTTTTCTCAGCAATGACCCTATATCTAGCTCAGTCTGCATTTGAAAACTGGAAAACAGGCTCGATTTTCTCGGGGTGACTCATTCTCGACGAAGATTGCGTATATGCTTTATCAGTCACGTTCTTCAGAAACAAGTAGCAAAGTCCTCACGGGGGTGAGTCTCATGAGCGCATTTTCGGAGTGCAGATGAGTACACTGTTCACTGTTGCCTGTAAACAGATTGTCCCAAAAGTACCACAAGAAATCATTATTTTCTATGAAAACACGAGTAGTCAATGAATAGATGAAAACGACAGAATGACATCAACCAAAACTGGAAAATGTCCTATAAGTAAGAATCATACCTATGTTGATCACAAGCACGGAGCCAGAAGCAGCTTGCTGAACCGCAGCGCCGCGACTTGAAAATCGCATCTGCATAATATAAGTGCATAAGTATAGATTCCGCATGAAAATAAAGATCTCTTCCTTGAGAATGAATCAATCGGGTTAATTTTTTCACTGAAAATTTCCTAATTTCTTTCTGCATCTTGGTTTTTTATTTTTTGAAATATGGGGAGTCAAACGGTAGAAGTTTGTGTCTCTTTATCTTCTCTATCTTAGACGATTCCAGTAAACTGTTCAATACAAACTGAAAACTTCTTTTTATTTTGAATTGCTGTATGTGACTTGAAATCTTAAGGTGGGTTCAGTCAGCTTGGTTTTAGTTTTAGTCGTAGTCGTTGTCGTAAATTTGAAAGTAGAAAGCACGCGTCATATGCGCGGCGTTCATACAGAGTTTTAGTTTTAATTTTAGTCGTAAGAATTCCGAACTTTACCGGTATAAGGTATGAGCATGGATGGTGATGGTAATGGATTGTATGTATCAATAAAAAAATAGCATAAGCATTTGCTTCGATTTCAGAGGAGTTGTACTCCTCATAAATGCAAGCAAATACTTATTTATGCTTATTTTTTTACGAGTTTTTATATTAATACTACCCATTATGAACACGGACCGTATGAAGATAAAGGTTCGCGCAGTATCATTCGAGCTCCTATTGGTCAATTCTTACGACTAAATCTTGCTGTATGAACGCTCTTCTCTGTTACGACAACGACTAAAACTAAAACAGCGACTAAATACGCTGACTGAACACACCTTAAATAAGCTGACTGAACGCACCTTCAGTCGCTGTACAGGGTGAGTCATGAATCGTGTCGAACCAATTTCTAAAAAATTGCAAGCAGGCCATTTTCAACTCCTACAAATATTTTTTGTTGAAACGCTTTTGGAACCCTTTAGTAGCGTTTCAGAGAAAAACTCTGATTCTCACGATTAAAACCTGTACCCTGTATTTGACTCAGCCTGTACGGTATATGAAATTGCAAAACATTCAACAGTATGGAGACATTGCTTCTGGGAGTCCAGAATTAGATTTTTTGGCTAGCCCTCTCAGAATTCGCAAGCTCACCCCAAAGTTGTCAGTTGGAACTTCGTTACAATAAATTATCATCTACGGCTATTTGCGGGAAGACTCGACACTCGAAGTTTTCTCCACATCTAATCACCACTTCCTGTTTCAAGTATAGTTAGCAATGTGGCTAACCCAGAAGGACCAATAACTGTTCCAGGTGTTTTCCGAGGCACAGGTACAGCGTAGGACGATTTGTAGGTTGTTGACACTGAGGGTTACTTCAGTTGAAGATGGGCCGATAACATTTTGGATAAGTCACGAATGTTATTTCAATAGCCTTGCAAGTGAGCTTGCAAGTGAAGAATGTGAAGATCCAAGAGAAATGAATATTTTTTCAAGCAATAATTACTCCGAAAAAAAGCATAGCATGAGGAGAACGATGAAATTGATGAAAATCAATATTTTGTCGGCTTTCCTCTAACTTTTGTCAGAGCCAATACTTGTGTTGACAAAGTGTCCACCAAACTGCGAATGAACTCCTGAGAAATAGCTTCCCACTCTTCCTGAACGGCATACATCAAATCATTTATATTTTCCAGTCGCCCTTTCCTTTCGTTCAAATTTATTTTTAGCTTACTCCAAACATGCTCAACTGGATTCATATCCGGAAACAAGGGCGGCCAATCCATTTCTTTGATATCGTGGTGCCTCAATAAATTAGTGATGATTCAAGCGCGAGATGAGGGCGAGCATTGTCGTCAACCCAGATAAAATCATCACCGACATTTTGAGCATGGGACACCACAACATGTTCAATAGACAAATCCCTGTACCGTTCACTCGTTCGTGCTCTCTCCTCTTTGTCCTCCTCGTGTCACCAATTCAGTCCTTCCAGTCGTGCTTATTTCTCCGCAAACAGTCCCACCTCTTCCTCCAAAAGTCACTCTTGCCTCCACGTGCTCTTCCAAAGAACTTTCATTCCTCTCTTTCCGCATACAAGAATACGTCAATCCGATTTTTTCTTGTCCCAGTTTTTTGTTCTGGTGAATTTGAATTCATATTTCCAATATTTTGAGAACTGATACGAGGTAGCGTTCACTGGTGAATCGATTTTTGTCAAATAGCTGGTAGCACATCAAAAAGGTCCAAACATATTGCATACATGCCAAATTTCAGTTTAATTGGATGCACCGTTCAAAAGTTGTCAATAAAGATTACAGACAGACAGACAGATGGACTGATTTGATTGATAGAATCACATATAGGGGGTCAACATTTCAAGAAATGATACAAAACATGCCTATGTTTCGAAATTTAAGGCAAAAAAAATCCAAAATGGAGGAAATGTGGTCAATCCAATTCTAATGGCAGTCCCATGTTGACTGAAGAGAGAAAAAAATCTTTTTTAGTGAAAATCTGAATTAGAGCAGTACCAAACGTACGCTGCCAACTGATGGGCTTTGCTTTACCCTCACACCACACTATAGACAATAGGAACGTGTTCAACAGGGGTGGAAAGTTCTAATGTTTTTGCCTTGCTACAGGAACAAAATACAGTATTCACAATAAAAAGAATCCCAAAAATTCAAAAACTGTTCCGAGGAAACACAATCATCATTCTTCATAAATTTGGTGATGATACCTCCAAAAAAAATTTTTACGAAAACGGAGGTATACGTTGTTTCAGATTGATTGCTATCTCAGTAGGCATTGGAAGTATATGGTAAAAGTCGCTTTAGCTTTGTCTAGTTCTAAAACGTTTATTGTTTTAGTCCCAAGTCAGTGTGACATGTCAATCAAAATCAACCGCGAAGTCTTTTACTGTCGTCCAAACTGTCATGTTTCTGTCCACTTAGATAGCTTTTGGGAAGAAAATCGTAATCAGCACCTATCGACGCAAGTTTTAAGAATCTGTACGTGTTACTTATACAGTTACTGTTGTTCCTGTTACGTTATACATACTGTTACTGTTGTGTTGTTCCTTCATTGGTTTTGATTACCTGATAATTTTCACACCATGTGTGGGGATCCAGTTCGTTTATCTGCGAGAGAACGTGAAATACTTTGACGCTGTTACGAAGAATTCTTCAGAGATTCCAACAATGCAGCTGCCAGCATTCAGCGCGTTGCTTTGATCTTTAGTAACGTACAGCACGGTCAAACGCATACTGGCAAAAAGAAGCCAAGGTTTGTCACTACTTACAACCAAAAAGTGGCCGTGGATCCCTGGGCCCAGTCGAGAAAAAAATCAGCCAGGCGCCCGTTCTCAATCAAAAGAGTAGGTACAGTACAGTCTGTTGTGCCATATCCTACCAGATTTCGTGCTTCTGTCTTCACTAAAAGGCTCAGTTGAAGTAGAACAGCGTAACTCGGCTTTCGACGGCTTCCTTGATATCTGATCCCTCTCAAGGACATGAAGTTTGCTTTACTGCTTTACTATCTATACCTGTGTGATATGTGGACAATGTTGATTGAGACTGTGGCAAGAACAAAATCTGCTGACTCCCCAGGTGCCTATTTTTTTTAGTCCTGAGATCGAAAACAGAGACAGTTCGAAATCAAATCTGCATATACTTTCTTCAAGTGCACCTTGAATGGGGTGCCGCACGTGATACTCGATAAAAAACTGAACAAATACTTTCTGACCGAAAGGAGTGAAAGATCTGACTTATAACCTGAAAATAAATAATGAAGTTTCCATGAGATTTACACTTTTGATTTGATGTTTTTGTAACTAAATATAAAGCTGCATTTAGATTTTCATGACCTACTGGGATAGCAATATTTCTGAAACAACGTATATGTTGAACATTCACCAATTCCTCACCCAGTTCATCACCCTGTAGAAATTTTATGAAAGGCTCCATGGATTTCTTATTGACAATAAAGATGGCAAAAAAATTGGGCAATTTAGTACTTGTAGCAGAGTCAGAATCGTTCGTGGCAATCAAAAGCTTTAGCGGCTCAAAATTGGGTAAATTTTTGCTTTGTAAAACTTTCATTGTTGAGCAGTTTGGTAACTTGAATCAGATTGTTGCTTGAGAATTCAAAAAACTGTTGAAAGGTAGTAAAAATCGACTCCACGATCTAGAAATAGGTTGATGTTGATAGTGACAGGCTCCGCAGCTAATGGTGAAAATATCGACTTTCTACCCCCAAATAGATTCTTAATGGTATGCGCTACACTGGTGGAAGAGACAAAAAACGTTGTTATATCCATCGTAATAGGTACAAAAAAAGACAATATTGTGTTGTTTTCGAGGTAGTTTTACAATAATATACCTCTGACTTTATTCTCACCCAAACTATAGGTGGATATATCTCACAGCTGAACAAATAACAAAAAACGTATCAACAATAAAATGATAATGAACCCAAGCACACACTGATAATAATATATTGCAAATCAGTGAACCACCCAGTTTGATCGCCTGAATTCTCGGCATTGTTCATGCCACTGGCCCCTGTACAATAGCCCACTATCCAGTAGAACACAAAGTACATCAGGACCAGCGAAAAGAAAGCACCAAATTTAAAGGAAGGACCGCACATTTTGACCAGATATCTGCGGAGCTTCATCAGAAATACCAAAGTTCTGGGAAGTTTCCCTTGTTCCAAATCGAGACGGTCCTGTAAATACAGAAGGAATTATTACTTCAAGAAATTCAGGTCGCCTGTGAAAAAGCTCACCTCCATTAACATTTCGTCGAATTGGTCATGGTAGAATACTACAGGTCGGCGTGTGATGCTCCGTTTCTGCAAAAGAGTAGAATTATTATTGATAACTTTAATTACTCGTTCGATCAAAACACGACAGGTGACATTCGAAATCAAAAAGAAATGTGCTTACCAGTATGACATCAGCAATGGCTGGACGTTTCGCAAAATCCTTGAAACCCTTATGGAGAAATAAAAAAAATTAGAATGTCGTTCAAAGTGGAATTTCTGGAGTGATCTTGCCTCTTCAATGATGTCTTCCATGGTGTCGACCACCAAGAAGTCCATATTCCGTCGGCACATAGGGCAAGTCCGGTTTCCAGGTCGCATCCACGCCAGCAGACACTTTTTACAGAAGGTATGATTGCAGCTGATTCGAAGTGGCTCTTCGAGTTGCTCGAAGCAAATGGAACAGTTTAAATGCGAAATATTCTTGTTATTGTCGAACACTTGTTCCATTTTGAGATAGATCACACAGCACGTCTTGTTTGCTTAAACGGTGAAGGTGAGCTGATTTCATATTCAATTCAAACCGTATGTGAAGACTGCCAACCGTGGATAGAGGTCCTGTTTCCAGGTATATAGATAAGTATACTGCAAAATGAAAGATCCATAGAATGCTTTGATCGGTTCCCACCTGAATGTTGGTCGTCGACTTATACTGCTGCGCAGGTAATAACCGCCAGGGCAGGGGCCAGGGCCTTTCTTTGCCGGGATTCTACGAAACTGCTTTTGTGGTACTTTCATCGTGTCATTGTTTTCTTTTGTCCTATTGTCCTTATTCTATGAAAGTGAAGAATAATCAAAAGATTCTTTGAAGTACCATTGCGGACAAAAAAAGAATAGATCACTGTCATTCATTTCATTTTCGCAACAAATTGGGTCCAAAATGGCTTGAGAAGTGATTTCAACCAAATTTGAGAAATTTTCTAGTCAAATTAACGAAAGTTAAGGAGTTTAGGTCAGTATCAAATCAAGGGATTTCTGTGAATTCTTTGACGATGTCTTGTTCGAAAACGAACAGTAACGGAGATATAGCCCTTCAAAGTTGAAATAGAAAAATACTTCGTTTTTTCAATAGCTTTTGAACCGTTCAACCGATTTTGTTCAATTTTGCATCAAAGTTTACTAACAACAACAACAACTAAGAAGTCTCTATTGAACAAAAATAACGCATTTTTTCAAACATTTTTAGGGGCAAAGAGAAAGGGGGTACCATTTCCTCTCGCCTTTCCCTCTTCCCTTATTTTCACTCCCCTAAATATTTTCAAAAATCGTTCTAATTTTTGAATTCTACGTTAGACTTAGGAAAGAAAGTTGCTCTTGCAAAATTTTGATTAGAGTCTTCGTTTTCAAGATATTTGGGTATGAAGCTTTGGAAAATATCTCAAAAACACCACTAAGAATTCAAATCCAAAAAAACTCATGATTTCTCAGCTGAAATAGGTTTTCTAGAATTTACAAGTTGATGAACCACCACTTTTTCTGAGAAACGAGAAGTTTTCAAAGAAAATTTTTTTAGGCTCATTGAAAGTGGAGATTTTGAGATGTTTTCCGAGGTTTTAAACCCAAATATCTCAAAAACGAAGCCTCTAATCAAAATTTTGCTATGGTAACTTTCTTCACTAAACTAAACGTAGAATTGAAAAATGGGAACGATCCCTGAAAATAATGGGGGAGTAAAAAATAGGGAAAAAAGAGGAAAGATACCCTACAATATCTTCGCCTTTGAGAATGTTTGAGAGAATGCATTATTATTGTTCAAAAGAAACTTATTTTAGTAAACTTTGGTCCAATTGTGAACAAAATCGGTCGAACAGTTCAAAAGTTATACGAAAAAAAAAACGATTTTTCAATTTGAACTTTGAAGGGCTATATCTCCGTTATTGTTCGTTTCTGAACGAGGTGGTTGAAGAAAAGTCTACCTATTTTTTTATGCTCTATATCGAATGCCAAAGTTTCCGCGAATAAACACCAGACACCCGGTAAAAAACTATACCGATTGCAATTCGACTACACAAGGTGTCGCATCGCATCAACAAACAAAATTATATGTGATACTCTGTATATCAAAGGTTGTATTGTAATTGTAAAATATTATGGTTTCCATATTTGAAATTCACAGAAAAAATTGTTCACGAAAAGTGTTCTGCTTTTCATATTATATCCTCTGCAAAAACTAACCACATCAGGAGATACTGTCAAATAGGACCTTTCAAAATTTGTATCGCGCTTTCTTCATTCAAAATCTCATATTGAATAGCATTTTTATGTTTCAGAGATTTAATATATCCTATTTTTGACTACATTTTTCATTGATGTGGTGCTTTCCATTTTACATACATTTACCCGCTCAAAGTTGCTTGCAGTCAACCCAACCTGGACGATTTTTCTTTGAACCACATTCAAAGAGTTATTATTTTGACCTAACGTATCCCTTTCAACTTTTTCCATCACCACTTCCAGAATTTAGGGAGAAAACAAAAGCCTCCACAGAAACAAAAATCGATTTTGCAAATTCAAAACTTTCCCGGGGAGTATCCATCAGGGACATTATTGAAAATTTTTGCTTGTGAAGTCGCTTCGCAAAGGATGTTTACCTGACTGCAAATTCAAATCTCCAAATTCCAGTGTTTCAAAACTTTTTTGGAAAATGTTCTTTCTACGAGAAAGCGATTTTGTTCTACAGTGTTTGCCACCAGAAATATCACATTTTGGAAACATTCCAATATACAGATTCAAATTCAAAACATTCAATTTTTAGGTAGGTGGGTAGACAACTTTACACAGTTACAGGCCAGAACAGTTAGACACTTTTCTGGCCAAAACTAGGCGAGTAGACAGTTAGACACTTTTCTGGCCACCTTCGCGTACAATGGCGAATGGATAATGGTTGGGTGAGTAGGTACCTAAAGTGAGGTAGTTGGTAATGTATCGACATTTCATGGCTTTATGGCCCATGCATTGTTAAACCAAGCGAAGAGTCGGTAGCAGGTAAACAACTTGTGTATATACAGTGTGCGTATATTTTTCTCAACAGGGGCAAATTGGAAATAAATTCATTGTACTGGTGACCCTTGACCTCCGTTTTTGGGGTCTTGGGGCTTTGAGGGGTGGAGGTGTTCTTTGAGCTGTTAGAAATGATGTTATCTACTTGCGCTAGGATCGATCTGACTTCGATTACTGACTCTGTTCCTCAGATTGATGTTGTTGGTGCCAGCCTGACTTTCGACAACAATAAAAAATTGCTCGTATTTGTTGTTGATATCCCACCACGCATAAGCAGTGTGGATTTTTGCCAATTTTTTGATGCGCTTGATGTAGCAAATCTGCTGGATGCCAGGCGTGTTACAAGCAAGAAATTGGCAAAACAAACCAAGCCTGCGCGCTCGATACAAAACTCAAAAGTACCCGAGAGCTGAAGCAGCGCAGCAAAAACTTATCTCCGTTTAGACTTGACCAGGAAAAACTTGCTGTATATGAATATTTTGAATTGAATTTCATCAACAAAATGAACGACCCGAACGAAGTCCTCATGTACTGCAAGATCTGCAAACACATTTGCTATTGTCCCATTTGCTTGCCATGCGGTCACAGATTTTGCGAACTGTGCCTCGACTTGTCTGTGGATTTTTTCGAGAAAGGTCGCATTTGCCCCTTTTGCGGCGTGAAATTCGATATAGACGAGGCCATTGAGGACAAACGTCTGCAACGGTGGATCCAAAACGTAAGTTTTTCTTTGTTTGCACGTGGCGCCCCAAATCGATCAGTAAAACCGCGTAAAACCGCATTTTTGACCGAATTATACGTCATAAACTGACGTTTCCCCGATTTTGTGAAAAATGCCATGATTTTTTCATTCATGAATCTATTTTCAAACGGTACAGTCTTTCTGCAGGCACTTTTTTGCGTAGACTGAAATTCCAGACGTGAAAGGTAATTCGGGCAATCAGATTGTTCAGGATGGACTTCAGTTCTTTGTAATTGACATTGAAACGTGATAGGCTTTGCCGTCAGAAAAATTACTCATTCTCTAACTTTCTAACAAAAACAAGACAGAACTTGTCATTATAGTTGTCTGTCACAATAGCCGATATAATATCGGACTTAATTTGAAAACTCCATTTGGAAACAATTACATTACACCAAGCGATCGGCAATAGGTTGATGTCAAATGAGTGGAAAGTATAATGAAAATGAAACATCAACTGATAAAATAATAGTATATTGTTCAATACATCCTTTTCGTATTGAGGCCATCTTAGCGCAAGCGTCAGCAGAGTGGTACAAATTCTAACAGACGACAGTTAACGGCGAAACAACAGAAATTTTAGCTGTATTTTGACACATATTTTTGAGGTTATGTCATTTTAGAACGCGATTTGCTCAGAAAAGCAGCTGCCTTATTAATCCTGCACTGCAGAAGGACCTTATATGGTAATTCCATGCTCTAATCGTCCCAACAAGCCCAACTGGAAAACAAATTGTCAACACATCTACTGTTCCAAATGTTCGTATCAATATTTAGGTGGGTAGAAGTCAAACAGTAATCAAAGTTGGAGCTCGTAATAGAAAATATTGGCAATATTTTGTACTTTTTAGGAGCGGCACATATTGGCATTTTGCTAGGTAATTGGCAGTTACCGCTAGAGACAAGCAGATGTACCCAGGGTAGTGCAATCCTTCCGTTCACATCTCAAGAGTGTTGTAAGTGTTCATATCACATCGCAGAGAAAGTCGTTTGCAAAATCATTGCTTACCTATGTTTTCACGTTTTGAAATTATATCGAATATAAATAGTAATATAATGGTGGGCTAATGGGTGGGTGAATCTATCAAATAGGGGAAGGTTACTTAAAATGGGATACTCAGCTAAAACGGGATACCAAAGGTTCTAACAAAACCAAGTATCGCCATCTAACCCAATATCCACCGGACTCAAGTTCTAGTCTAATGCAACGGTCAAACGTACTTTCGAGTTGACAGCTGAAGCGCGAGCCGTACCAGGTAGGTTTTATGGTTTTCAGATTTTCTGATCTAATATCAAGGGTTCATATTAGTAAGAATTGCGTGCGAAGTGATAGAGAGAACATGTTCATTATTTAATTACCTCAAGCCAAGATATGAACTATTGATTTGACCAACAAGTTTTTTTGATTTATTTTGGGGTTACGTGAAAAAAAATTTCGAATGTCAAATATGAGTGTTCGGGTAAAACGGGATTTTTGTCGTCCCGTAAAACGGGATATCCCAGATGCGTGGGGTGCAGAAGGTGGGTTCATGATGCCTGCGCCAGGGCAGATGAAGAAGGAGAAGATTTTCTTTGTGACTTCTGCCTCGAAGTCTGATTTTTTCTTTTTTTCTCTTTTCTTGTCTTATGCATAATTTAAGAATGTTTATTTTGCTTTTGTCTTGTTACCTAAGAATGATTGTTGATGTTCATATTTTATATGTCTGTTATACCTACCTAGTAGTTTCCATAATAAAAACTTGGAATTTGGATGTCTGGTTATCATATTCCTAATAGACTAGTCAAATCTATCAAGTTCATTTACTATCCCATTTTAAGGATATGAGGTATCCCGTTTTACCGTATGGGTTCCCTAAAATGGGATACTTGCACATTTCTTGGAAAAATAGTTATATTTCGGAAAATACATTTTCGTTCCAAAAACTCTTTGGGGTTATGATATAAAACAGAGCAAGGAGTAATTAGACATAATTAGATGAGGTTTGCTTTATCCAGCTATTATTTCTAAGGGTTCAAACCTTAAGTATCCCATTTTAAGTAACCTTCCCCTACATGAAAAGTTTTGTACCTAACATCGCTATCAATCACTTTCGCGTATGTTCTAGTCGAATTTGTACCAACCTGTTCGAATATTCGATTACGCGCCGGGAATCTTACTTATTCAACAATCGAACGCAAGCGCACTGTAGTAGGAAAATAGTGTATGAGCATGTATTGATGGCTAATACTCATGAGGATATGTTTACAAACACGAGCCGTAGGCGAGTGTTGTAATTCATCCGAATGAGTATTAGCCATTACACGAGAGTAGAATACTATGCTTTATCTACGACCATTCAAGAAGTAGATTGATTTAGTCCTCCGGCACAATACAATGCGGTACTTGCCACTGAAACAGATTTGACTGAAAATACTTTCAATCAATTACAATAGTAATAAAGAGTATTTCCTGAAAATTTCCGAAAAATATATCCATTGGTTAAAATGATTTGTTTTTTATGTTAAAGTTATGCATAATTTCAATCTTCTTACATCTCACCTCCATGGAGTTGCGGCAGAAGGAACTATATACGAATTTTCTTACATGTATTTCTCATTTAGCCGTATTATACAGGGTGTTTCAGGGATGATAGCAGAAAATTCAACTGTGGGTAGATCTCGTCACAATATGACGAAAACCTCTGTACCATTTTGCAAAGTTCGGCCTAATGACGAAGATACAGCCCTCCAAAGTTCACTTTTTTCGGAATTCAAAAATTTGTAACTCAAGAACTTTCTGACAAATTTAGCTCCAATTTAGCATAAGCTGGTTTGTCATAATTATCTATCAACCTGTCAAATTTGGAAAGAATCCAATCTGTGGCGTAGAAGTTATGAGGGGTCACCTTAAGCCAACTTTCCTTCGGATACTTCTAAATTATTGACCCTCATAACTCGTACACCACTGGTTGGATTTTTTCTAAATTTGGCAGGTTGGTAGATAATTATGACAAACCAGCTTTCGCTGAATTAAAGCTGAATTTGTCAAGAAGTTCTTGAGCTACAAATTTTTGAAATCCGAAAAAAGTGAACTTTGGAGGGCTGTATCTTCGCCATTAGGCCGAACTTTGCAAAATGGTATACAGGTTTTCGTCATATTTTGACTAGATCTACCCACAGTTGAATTTTTTGCTATCATCCCTGAAACACCCTGTATTCCGTTATTCAGCTCTGGGTCCCACTTTTCGACACAGTGATCTTCTAGTGATCATTAGGGTGGACCGAAAAAATCGAAATTTGCCAAATCGAAAAATAATAGTGCAGAAAACTTGTATTAGAGCTTTATAAGTATTCCTATGAAAATTTGGGAAAAATTAATTTAGGTCTTAGGGTGCCACAAAGCACTTGAAATAAGAAAAAACAAAACCAAATTTTTTTCGATGTTTTCAGATTTTTTTCTGCTGAAGGGCTGTATTGGGTCTTTGACATTGTGTGTACAGTTTTTTTATTCCAATTAGATTAGGTTTTTGGTTCTACAGGACCAAGTTTCCTAGTTTTTCAGTTTTTTCTAGTTTCTTCACTGCAACCATGGTGCGTAGACCATTTTAAGATACCTTCCTTTGTGAAATTTGCTCTCTTCATACTTAAAACTGAGCACCATACTTGAAACTGAGCACCGATCTGAGTTTTTCTTTTTATTTTTTCTTTTGGCAGCTCATCGCCAAAAATGCACCGATAGTGTTCGGGCGCAACATTGGCATGCACATCAGAGAGAAGTTGGAGGATATCATGACGACATACGCGACGGAACGAAATTTCAAACGACTAAACCCGGAATATCATTACAAAGTTAATGAAACGTATTTCACCAAGTTTAGGCCACCATTGCTGCCACCCGACATGTATCCCGAAATCGAAGTTCTTTTAACTAAAAAAAAACGGACATCAACCAGTAGCGACACGACTCCTGCATCTACCAAAAATAGCTCGCGATAACAATGTATCAATGATGTGTTCATATTTTGTGTAAGTTTGTTTTATTTTCAATATAAATGTTTCACCATATGGAATTATATGATATTTTCCTTGTTTTTTCTGCAAAAACCTAACCCAGTCTTCACTTGCAAAATGAAAATTGGCTTGATTTTTTGAGTAAAAAGTTGAAAGCAAAAAAATTGAGTTTTTTCAAAAGTATTCCACGGTAGATGTATGCACCTTATCAAGATTTTATGTTTCATCAATCACGTTCTTTGAGAAAAAAATCAGTGTGTTTCAGAAAGAGGGTGATTCGAAAAGACGGGGAAATAATTATTATGTCAACATGTCATATCTACCTTTTTGACATTTTGACTAGCTCAGTTCGTACTTATCCAAAACGGCCCTAATTTTCAAAGAGGATGCAATGAAGGAAGCATAATCTTGAACATTCAACCAATCTACAAATCAAGACTCTCGAACAAAACGTGAATTTCCGGAAAACAGTCCATGGAAAATGACTCATCACCACGCGAATTTCCTTTTTGTCGGAAGTCTTTTGCCCTCGATCAGTCAAATGTTTGGAATTTGCCTAATTTTTCACGACTTTTCAGATGATAGAGTTGACGATAGAGCGGTTCAAAATGCAGAAAAATATCATTTATTGGGAATTATTTTTTGTCTGTTTGAAACACCCAATATTTGCAAATTTCGGCTTGTCTTGGATAAAAGGCCTCTGAATAAAACACCATTTTCGTGGAAAGTGAATCACTCTGTATGTGTGATAGATAATGCACATCTGTGAATTTGAGCAAGTTACTACCATAGTAGTCCGGTGGACTAGGGTTACAACTATGCATTTTATGACTACGGAACAATTTTTTGCAGGCATGTTCAGTAAGCCTTCATCTATCATTTGAGAAGTGCTGCCAAGCAATTCTTCAATGTGGGGGGCCAGGGGGGCCCTTTTTTGACAACTTGAATTGTTTTTTGTCGATAAAATCCGTAATAAAAATGATAAATTGAAAATTCCAACGGATTATTGAGAAGCAACTCGGAAGGTCACTTATGTGTGATGAAAACTATTACAGGGTGAACAGATTCTGCAAAAAATGACTTTCCGTCAACATGCAATATAATAAAGAAAATATTGTGCCAAAGACCTTTAGCTTTGTCATTGGAAAATGCCGATTCGCGTATTTGTTGATCATATCCACCTGAACTGGTTGAGAACGGCACCCAACAGCGTCAACAGTGCCGGAGCTATATACAGGGTGGAAGAGGAAACTATTTTTGTTTTCATTCATTTCAAAAATCAAGATAGATGAAGTGAACGAAATTGAGAAATTGATGTTTCATTCAATGCATGTGAAGACACAGCAAACCGTTTTGAAATATCTTGAAGCGTTCCTAAAATATTTTCAAAAAACTGATGAATATCATCAAAATTTTACTTTTCACTTTTATTTCGTATTTTCCAGTATACAGATGTCTATCCTTAAGTTATGCTACAAATTTCACAATATACACAAATATACAATAAATTATGGTTCAAACTAAACAGCACCATCACTGGCATTATTCATGTATGCGTTGTATACAGGGTGTAAGAAAAAATGGCTATTTTTTTTTTGTATGTGAAAAAAAGCAAAAAGACGCGTGGATCACACATTCACGTCAGTAATTTTCGTTATCAGGTGTCTTGGCTTGGTTTGTTTCCCCGGAAACTTCTTACCTCCCTAATTTTTCACTTTTTATGTCTTAATTTCTCTATAACAGCAAATTAAACAACCATTTTTTCTTACACCCTGTAAATGACCCATTGACGCATACGTGATTGATGCCGGTGAGTGATGTGGCTGTTCAGTTTTCACCCTAATTTGTTGTTGAATTATAGTATATACCTCTATATAATGGAAAATACGAAATCAAAGTAGAAAGTGAAATTTTTATGATATTCTTCAGATTTTCAAAATATTTCAGGAATGCTTCAAGATATTTTAAAACGGTTTGTTGTGTCTTTACACGCATTGACTGAAGCATCAATTTCTAAATTTCGATTACTTTCTCCATTTTGGTTTTTGAAATAAATAATAACAAAAATATTTTTCTTTTCCACCCTGTATATAGCTCCGGCACCAATGACGCAGTTGGGTACGGTACGGTACGTACCAGTTCAGGTGCGTATGATCCACAAATATGCCAATCGGCATCTTTCAATGACGAAACTAAAGGTCTTTGGCGCAATTTTTTCTTCATCATATTGCATGTTGACAGAAAGTCATCTTTCTTGGAACCTGTTCACCCTGTAATAAGTCTCATCACACATAACTGACATTTTAAGTTGCTCTTCAATAACCCGTTGAAGTTTTTTTTTTAGCATTTTTATCACGGATTTTATCGACAAAAAACGATTCAAGTTGTCAAAAAAGCCCCCCCCCCTGGCTTCCCACATTGAAAAATTGCTTGGCAGCACTTCTCAAATGATAGAGAAAGGGTTCCTGAACATGCCTGCAAAAAATTGTTCCGTAGTCATAAAATGCATAGTTTGGGCAATATTTGGCGCTAGTCCACCGGACTATAGTAGGAAGTCTATTTTTAAGACGTTCAATCCTAGTTACTGAAGCTGCTATGTAATACGAAGGCGTAGAGTACGAAGGCGTAGAGCGGCCACTGCAGTGTTTTTTTCCTAATTTACACTTTGAAACTGTAAATTTACACTTAGAAACTGTAAATTTACACTTTGAAACTGTAAATTCACACTTTTAAACTGTAAACTGTAAATTTACACTTTGAAACTGTAAATTTACAATTTGAAACTGTAAATTCACACTTTGAAACTGTAAATTTACACTTTGAAACTGTAAACTAGGAATTGACACTTTGAAACTGTAAATTTACACTTTGGAACTGTAAACTGTAAATTTACACTTTGAAACTATGAATTTACACTTTGAAACTGTAAATTTACACTTATAACTGTAAATTAGGCATTGCGATGCCGGATTGGTTCAAGTTCAAGTGGTCAACGCACCCTCACCACATTCTCACCCTTATCACTTCATATCCATTGTTCCCACAAAAATTATTAAGAATAAAAATCGAAGGGGGTGGTTTTTTAACGCATTTTCGTAAGAAAATGACGCTTATATGGCCGGTTTGTCTGTCTGTCCGTGTAGAAATTGAGTATAGTTGTACTCCTTCTCGGGGAATGAAGTTAGAGCCTTCGAACTTCTTCTGAATGATAGCTGATGTCCCCAAGGGTGGCCAATGGCCATTATTTTCTTTTATCCATACATAGTTATCATTATTATTATCATCAAAAACCAAAGATTTACTGTGCACTTCTAAGAAGTTGAACTCCTCCTCCGGGAATGAAGCTAGAGCCTTGGAACTTCGTCCGATGGATAGCTTATATCCCCAAAGATGGCCAATGGGCAAGATTTTCTCATACATACACAGTTAACACTATTTTTATCAAAAAACAAAGATTTTCTGTGCACTTCTAAGAAATTGAACTCCTCCTCGGGGAATGAACCTAGAGCCCTGGAACTTTTTCCGATGGATAGCTTAGGTTCTCAAGGGTTGCCAGTGGACAGATTGGATTTTGTGGTTGCGCCGCCATCTTGGCCGCCATATTGAAACTTCTGATTAGTGGAACGATTTACATGAAACTTGGATCTCACTTGTCACATGTCACGTGTGATAATTCTTATTTTCCAGCTAAATTTCATGATTCCGCCGCCATCTTGGCCGCCATATTGAAATCTCTTATTAGTGGAACGATTGACATTAAACTTGGAACTTAATTCTTGTCTTGTATATACATTCTTATTTTCAAAATGAATTTTATGATTCCGCCGCCATCTTGACCGCCATATTCAAATCTCTTATTATTGGAACTATTGACATGAAACCATGAAGTTTTTCTTGTCTTGTATGATCATTATCATTTTCAAGTTGAATTCTATGATTTCACCACCATCTTGGCCGCCATATTAAAATTTTTCATTAGTGAAACGATTTTCATGAAACTTGGAACTTATACCCTTGTCTCGTATGATCATTCTTATTTTCAAGTTGAATTTCATGATTCCACCGCCATCTTGGCCGTCATATTGAAATTTCTTATCAGTGGAACGATTTTCATGGAACTTGGAAACCCTTTGTCACGTATGAACATTCTTATTTTCGAACTAAATTTCATAATTCCACCTTGGCCACCATATTGAAATCTCTTATCAGTGGAACGATTGACATCAAACTTGGAATTAATTTTTGTCTTGTATGAACATTCCTATTTTCAAGCTGAATTTCATGATTTCGCCGCCATCTTGGCCGCCATATTGAAATATGTTATAAGTGGAGTGATTGTCATGAAACTTATTGGAATTTACCCTTATCTCGTATAATCATTCTTATTTTCAAGTAGGATTTTATGATCCCGCCGCCATCTTGGCCGCCATATTGAAATTCTTCATTAGTGGAATGATTGTCATGAAAAATGAAACTTACTCTTGTCTTGTATGAACATTCAATTTTCAAGCCGGATCGACTTCATTTCTATCAATGACAGATCTGCACTATGAGAATGCGCTATTGCGACTCACGCACGTGAGGGGATATTCACTTGTTGAAGATATAACACCACCTACAGATTTTCACAGGACCTCTTTATCGGGCTGCCGCACCTTGCAGCATAGAAAGACTACCTACCCACTCAGCAAGAAAACATCTCTGTGACATCACTTAGATGTTCAAGTCTGAGTTCAAGTCACAACTGCGATGTTGACAAAAAAAGTCTATGCGATGTTGAGTGGACATCTCTGTTACCTCTTATGTCCGGGTAATTAGAACATGAATGAGATATCTCAAAGATGTCCAAATGTGAAATACTATCTACATCACTATTCCACATCTCGTATAGATATCACTTTTTGACGTACATATAACGTCGCATTTAGGATGTGTGTATTTTTAAAGAGAAATTAACTTTTCACCACTTTTCAACATAGTTTTATGTCATAGGAGGTTCCGCACCTATTTATACTAATTTTTACAATCTATACAGCACATTTTTTCCCTAAGAAAAGTTGTTGTACTATTGGCGTCCTCCGCAAGATTCGAACCTGGATCCCCACAGGTGATAGAGACACTGCTGCCGATTTGTCTAAGCTACCAAATTGTCTAATACAGTATATTCAAACAGCGCGCTTGATGTTCAGGGATATTTCTCGGGATATTTCATCAGGACTCCGAACGATACACCGAGCCCAAAGAGCCTCACTGGGGCTCGAAACGTTACAGCAAGACACAAGGGGCTCCGTTGGGGCCCCGGACGTTACAATAAGACATGAACGGGAGTCATCAAAGTATTCGAAAGCACAATAAGACAAAAAGGGGCCCATTTTGGGGTTCCGAATGACACAAGAGCAGACACAAGGGTTCATCAAAGGTGCGAAAGCCACGACAAAATGCAAGAAAGTCGAGAAGAAAGCCCAGTAGGCTTTCGAAGAACACAAGGAGACCCAAACGGGGCACACTAGTTCCGAAAGCCACAAGCACAAGAAGACACAAAAATGGTTCCAAACGACACATGAAGACTAGAGGGCCCGCAGGGCCTCAAACTAAACATGAAGACTAGAGGGCCCGCAGGGCCTCAAACTAAACATGAAGACATAATGGCTGTTCTGGCATCACACACATCACACATGGAATAGGGGGCAAAACTATTTATTAAATATTTTCCGACACACAGCTCAACGATGACAGCCCGCGAAATTTAAAAAATCTCTCAGTGTATGGATAAAAAAAAATAATGGCCATTGGCCACCCTTGGGGACATCAGCTATCATTCAAAAAAACTTCCAAGGCTCTACTAACTTCATTCCCCGAGGAGGAGTACAAATACTCAATTTCTACACGGACATACAGACAGACAGACAGACAGACAGACAAACCGGCCATATAAGCGTCATTTTCTTACGAAGATGCGCTAAAAAGCCACCCCCTTCGATGAAATTTTAATTTTTAATAATTTTTGTGGGAACAATGGATATACGTAAAGTGATAAGGGTGATAATGTGGTGAGGGTGCGTTGACCACTTGAATTTGAGCCAATCCGGCATTACAACGCTCAATTTACAGTTTAAAGTGTAAATTTACAGTTTCAAAGTGTAAATTTACAGTTGACAGTTTCAAAGTGTGAATTTACAGTTTCAAAGTGTAAATTTACAGTTTTAAAATGTAAATTTACAGTTTCAAAGTGTAGATTTACAGTTTACAGTTTCAAAGTGGAAATTTACAGTTTCAAAGTGTAAATTCACAGTTTGAAAGTGTAAATTTACAGTTTCAAATTGTAAATTTACAGTTTCAAAGTGTAAATTTACAGTTTCAAAGTGTAAATGTACTGTTTACAGTTTCAAAGTGTAAATTCACATTTTCAAAGTGTAAATTTACAGTTTCAAAGTGTAAATTTACAGTTTCAAAGTGTAAATTTACAGTTGACAGTTTCAAAGTGTGAATTTACAGTTTCAAAGTGTAAATTTACAGTTTTAAAATGTAAATTTACAGTTTCAAAGTGTAGATTTACAGTTTACAGTTTCAAAGTGGAAATTTACAGTTTCAAAGTGTAAATTCACAGTTTGAAAGTGTAAATTTACAGTTTCAAATTGTGAATTTACAGTTTCAAAGTGTAAATGTACTGTTTACAGTTTCAAAGTGTAAATTCACATTTTCAAAGTGTAAATTTACAGTTTCAAAGTGTAAATGTACTTTTTACAGTTTCAAAGTGTAAATTCACATTTTCAAAGTGTAAATTTACAGTTTCAAAGTGTAAATTTACAGTTTCAAAGTGTAAATTAGGAAAAAAACACTGCAGTGGCCGCTCTACGCCTTCGTACTTCTATGATCCAAGACAAGCGAAGATCACTTTTTCAAATTGCTGATTATGTTTTGAAATTTTATCAACTATACAGGGTAACTTATAAGTCCTGTTGAACCAGTTTCAATTAAAAATGCAATCGGAGCATTTTCAAATGACACAAATATTATTTGTGAAAGCTTCTTTGGAAAGTTCAAACTTGTTTGCGGGGAAACTCGACACTCAAAGTTTTCCCCCACGTGGCTAACCTAGGAGGACCAACACTTTCAGATGCTTTTCGAGGCGTAGGTACAGCGTGGATCGATTTGTAGGTTGTTGACACTGAGGGGTCACCCATCCATATAATGGCCCCGCGAAATGTTGCTCAGCGTTGTGTATTGTTTCACGAATACTTGTTTGGCCGCTGTCTCTATAATAAGGGTAGGTATGTAAAAACAAAACGCAATAGTTCTTACACGTATTTGGACTTTATTTACACATAGGTTGTATCACAGCCTCAGCCAGGTTGAGACAGCTCAACATAAGGGTGGATTCATTTCGAGAATATAAAATTTGTAATATAATATAAAATATATAGAATATAATATAAATATAAAATATTATACTATTCAAAATAGGAAGGCACGTAGTTATCTTACACTCAATGAGTATAGGAAGGGGTTTCGATAATCACGTGCCTAATATATAGTTATATCTATACACAACACCGAAAAAGAACACGGTTTATCAAACAACCCAGGCTGATATCTTGCCTTAAATTCAATCGCTGATTCTGCCAACAGACTCTGGGTCATAGTACAAGATGCAAAACAATGCCAAGTACAACAAGCCTACGAAAACCACAGAAACCAATCTGAACGGAGGACTCCACACATACCAGAAGACCTTCAGCAAGATGAAATACAGGATCACGAATAGCCTGGTTAATCTGCCATGTCCTAGATTATAATGATCCTGTGAATACAAAATAAATTATTTCCATCAGAGCAAACAATCAAACATCAGCAACAAGAACTCACCTCAAACAGCATATAGTCGAATTCATTGCTGGAAATGATAAGAGGTCTGCGAATGATGCTCCTTTTCTGTGGAAAGAGAACAAGAAGCGATGAGCTTCAATTCAAAAAAAAAATCTTTGCCATCATGAGGTGTAACCGAATGTTGTTACAGCACAGCGCTCGAGTGTCGTACTTAGTGGACAGGGAGCTGGTGGCGCAAAACTTACGTCATAAGGTACATGAAACTAACCCTGTAGGTTTAATGTGCGTTGATAAGGTTGTTGAAAATTTCTTTGTCTTACATGTCAGACCGGAGGCTCTAGGCTGTTATGAGCTTGTCAATTTTCGAAAAATTGGCCAAAAATTTACGTCATAAGGTACATGAATGAAACCAATTGGATTTTGTGTGGGAACATCCGCTTGATTGAAAATCTGGTCGTAAGACAAGAATTTTGGGGGCTTTCGGTCCATAAGACAAGTTCGAAATTTTCAAAAAAGGACCAAAATTTATCATTTTTTTCACATGCGTTTCGTTGACCAGCCCACTAAGTGTGATATATATTTGTAATCACGATGAAAGACGGAATCGATTTTCATGTTGAAATACAGGGTGTACGATTTGAGAAAAAAATTTCGATGATGCACCCTGTAAGTGCGTACCGTTCAAAAGAATTGTGAACAGATTCGAAGCATCGAAGCCCACTTGAAAAATCGTGTAAGAATCGTTTTTTATTCCTAAAATTATGTCAAAGGAGAAGTCTCCAAGAGGAGGTAGATTTTTGCCCTTTTTGAAAATTTCAAACTTGTCTTATGGACTGACGGCCCCCAAAAATTTTGTCTCATGACCCAATTTTTAATCAAGGGGATGTTCTCACACAAAAGCCAGTTGGTTTCATTCATGTACCTTATGACGTGAATTTTTGACATTTTTCGAAAATTGACAAGCCTATACCAGCCTAAAGCCTCCGGTCTGACATGTAAGACAAAGAAATTTTCAACAACCTTATCAACGCACATTAGACCTACAGGGTTAAAATCATGTACCTTATGACGTAATTTTTGAGGCGCCAGATCCCTGTCCATAGACCATGCAATCATGCATCCTCAGTACAAATAAAGAAACGTCAAGTGACAGCTTCTTGACAGTGTGAATAAACATCACGTAGTTAACGAAACTTTTGGATGCTGGAATGATCGCACACCCTTTTATCACCTGTTGATTTCCACTTAATGTTATCAGTGTTGATTCCACGTACTTTAAGGAAGAAGCAAAATATTGTCGTGCTAAGACAAGTACAAGTAAGACAAGACAAGTAAAAATCTATATATTTGATTGTGTATCACTTTACACGTTACGTGTCTAATGAAACGATAACGTGAAAAAAAAAAAAAAAAAAGGTTACGCTTACCACTATCACGTCTTCGATGGCAAGACGGCTTGCAAAATCGCTGTGAGCCTAGAAGAACAAAAACCAATCAAATCACAAAATATTGTGGAACCCAGTTACAAGAATACTCACTTCTTCAAGTATGTCTTCAATGGTGTCTACCATCAAGAGGTCTATATCTCGTCGGCACATGGGGCAAGTCCGGTTTCCAGGCCGCATCCACGCCAGCAGACACTTCTTACAAAAGGTATGATTGCAGCTAATTCGAAGTGGTTCTTCGAGTTGCTCGAAGCAAATGGAACAATTCAAATATGAATTATTCTTGCTATTGTCGATCACTTGTTCCATTTTGTGAAAGATGAAAAGCACGTCTTGTTTGCCCAAACGGTGATAGTCAACTGATTTCACATTCCCGTGCCAAAATTGCCAACCGTGGACAAAGCTCCCTGTTTCGAGGTATAGACAGGTGAGTATATGAAAAGATCCATTGACCGTTTTGGTCGGTTCAAAGCTGAATGCGTAGGTTGTTGACTTTCACTGCTGGACAGGTAATAACGGCTTTAGCCTTTCTTTGTCGAGATTCTACGAAACTGCTTGTGTGGTACTTCCATTGTCTCTTTGTTTTCTTTTGTCCTCATTCTATGGAAGTGAAGAGTAATCAAGCGATTCCCCAAAGTACTATTGCGGACAAAAAAGTCACTCTGTCATTAATTTTGTTTTCTTAAAAATTTGGGTCCAAAAGAGTAATAACACCTATAGTTTTCTTGGACCAAGAAGAGGAAGAAATGTTCCAATAAAGTTGGGTTCAAAAACGCGACTTAGGGAACCTAGAGCCCCTAGAGCGCGATTCATTTTATCCATAGAAGTTACCCTTCCAAGAAGTTCTAGATCCTCTCCCCTATAAGGAGCATCTCCAACCCACCTTTATTAGGACGTTTCTTTCTGTTTTTGGTCCAAGAAAGCACAATTGGTGTTATTGCTCTGATTTCTGAGCTCGGGATTAGGAAATTTCTGGAGAATCTCATTTAAAGTTTTCTTCAAATTGATTTATTCTAGAAACTTTGAGTCGAATCGAAATAGTACTAGAGGACTTGTTCCATAAAACAACTTCAATTTTCTAATTCAGAATGCAAAACTCATGAACAAAAAAATTAAACATAATTCATCGTCCGTTCACCCTTTGTTGAACGGACGTCATTGATCACATGTGGAAATCTTCTCCACAGCATTACCTTGAGCTTATAACGTGTAGCGGTCAGGTCAGGTCAGGTCAGGTCAAGTCAGGTCAGGTACAGGTACTGCCGTCGGATGTGTGAGGTGAAGGAAGAAGGAATACTTGATTAGGAGAAGAAAAAATCGGGAACTCGTGCCCAAGCTTTTGGACAAAAATGCTGCCCTCGGCAAATTACTATGTACAAATTATATTTTGTCGGTGCCAGAAGTACAGCAACAGAGTGGGTCAAGGCGTAGGTCTTTGATACTGACGGGTCACCCATCGATATAATGACCCCGCGGAACGTTGCTCAGGTTTGTGTATTATTGGACCATACTTATTTACTAACACTGTAACCAATAGCTGGGTGTGTAAGAACAAAGAGCAATAGTTTCGCATTTTGACTTCATTTACACATAGATGATATGACAGCCTGCCTCAAAGACAGCCCAAAATAATAATGAATCAAATTCAACAAAAAAACTGTATTTTATTGTAGTTTTAATAGTAGGTAGTAGCCCAGGCGCCAGGGAGCAAAAATCAGCTCAATAAGGAAATGATTGTTTCCTGGCTGAAAACTAGCTCAAAACGATCTGTGTAGCTTAGATTTCGACATACTAATTTCCCCCCTTTCGGAAGTGTCGGCGTCATGTCGTCATCATCAACAAGAAGTGCACCAGCGTGGTTTTCGTCAAATATCTTGATTTTGGGCCATCTGACAGCAAAAGATGTGATAAGCTATTTTGAAACCAATGAAATTCCCTACGGAATAGTTTTTAAATGACTTTTCTGCGACCTATGGTTTTTGAGATAGAGCTTCTGGAAGCGAGAGGCATTGTCGTAAAAGCTCCATGGCCACTTGACTCGAAAAACTGAAATGTCGATGTGACAAAAAAATTTCAAAATGAGATTTCTCGAGAATCCTTCATGCTATAGTTGCGGTGATGGTCTCAAACTCTTTCTTTTGAACCGTTGATAACGAATATTGAAAAGTCAAAAACGTCACATTGTACATATACAGGGTGTACCTACTTAGGGAATCAAATCAGATAAGAGAAATTTTACATATTTCTTCGATTGAGCCTATATGCGACATCTAAGCACATAACACGAGTCCAATATCAATATGGATTTGTTCTATAAGCTTCACTTAATACACGAAAGAAGTGGTCAGCTCACAGCTTTACTGTAAAATGTTTTGAAGGCCCTCTGAAATCATCAAAATATTGAAAATTTACAGTACCAAGGAATGTATATAACAGTATATTATATACCAAGGGACCAAAGTGAATTTTTAATTTGGGGATCTCGACCCAAAGGGCCCTCGAGCAACAAACTTAACCCAAAAGATCAAAAATTCACTTTGGTTCCTTGGTATATAGTCCGGACGCTAAGGTCAAAATTTAGGGGGCACCCTTCACTTTTATAACAAGCAATGCCACTTGGCATACCTGTTGCCGAGACCATGTTTGACCGATTAAGATCAGGAGCCAAAGTCGTAGGTGATGCAGGCGCCGTATACAGGGTGTCGTATAGAAAAAAAGTGAAAAATTCGTATATCATTAACCGAACCAGATGGACTCACGTGAGTAGGCACATATATCCACAATATATCACCCATCGAGGAAAAGTCAACAGTTTTGGAAAATCTTGAGCGGTTCCTGAAATATTCCGAAAAAACTGAATTTTCTTCTAAATATTTTATTTCTTGGTAAATCAGTGAATTTTCAAGATATCGAAGTGCAACTTGGTAGGTTTATGGCGAGTATTGTCATAAATAAAAAACGATCAGGAGCCAAATGCAGGGCCTGCTATTTTCAGAAGTAAGACAGTCAACTTTTTTTTCTTTGTCACCGCCATCTTGAACCTCCGTTTTACTCAACAGTTGGAAAAGTGACAGTCGAATGTGAGAATGTTAGCATCCAGTCACCCTATTACAAAAAAGATGGCCTTGAAGCAAGGTGAGGGTGTCTTCATCGAGAAAACATTGTCACCCAAGGTTTTCATGGTAATACGCATTTGCAGCGCCTGTGATGGCTGTTGAGAATTTTGAAAGAGCAGAGTGAGTTCTTCGTCACAATTCTACATTCATTTTAAGCTGAATCACCAAAATTCATGATGATCGGTCCAAATGTGAACTCTTGATGGCTTGCTGAACCAAATAGCAGGCGCTTTTTGGTGAGAAATGCAAAAAAATCGGGCTATCATTATCATGTTATCCCTCACGAAGAGGAGGCTGTTGCAAAAACTGAAACAAATCAACGCTGAAATATTTTGTGAGATTGAAGCCTATATTCTTGAGCCAATAAATGTTGAACATATGCGTCCGGTTGCCAGAGAGAAGACATGGAAGGCGTGCATGCAGAAAAACAATTCAAAATTCTTATTCACATATTTCATTCAGAAACCCACCAAAAGTTGTTGATCAACAATATTACATCCATTTTGAGATTTAGTACCAAAATTCATCATCGTCGATCCAGAGACAAAATTTTGGTAGCTTTCTGAAAATAATACGTGGCTCAGAACTTGGAAAAAACTTTCTGCATGCAAGTCTCTCATGTCTTCTCTCTAACAAATGGGCGCATGTGTCCAACATTTTATGGCTCAAGATTATAGGGTTGACTCTCCCAAAACATTTCAGCGTTGATAAGTTCAAGTTTTTGCAATAGCCTTCTCTTGGTGAGGGATGACATGATGATGATTGCTCGATTTTTATTGCATTTTTCACCAAAAAACGCCACATATTTGGTTCAGCAACCCACCAAAAATTTACCTTAGGACCGATCATCATGAATTTTGGTAATTCAGCTCATAATGAATGTAGGATTGTGACAAAGAGCTTATTCTGCTCTTTCAAATCTCTGATTAGCCATCACAGGCGCTGCAAAGGCGTATTACCATGAAAACCTTGGGTAACACTGTTTTCTCAATGAAGACACCGTTACCTTGCTTCAAGGCTATCTTTTTCATAATGGGGTGACTGGATGTCAACTATCTCACTACTAGCGTCCCTCCCATTTGATTTACACAGGCTATACGCTAGTTCATTTAGTGAACGCAGAGATACGCTAGTTCATTTAGTAAACGCAGAGATACGCCAGTTCTAACCGTGTCTCACGAGTTACGCTAGTCTTATTAGGGGCCATCGATAGTATCTTGCACACAATGAGTAAAAAGAGGTTTTGATAATAAAGGGTGATTCAAAAATAAATGTCAAACCACCTTGAAGGTGCGTTATATAGAGATGTAGTAGAGTGCCGGAAAGTTGTTGGAAATTTTTTTATGTCGTTTAATTCCAAAGTCGCGTAGAGACAGGGGTTGGTCCTTCGATCGCTTCTATTCTCGTTATTTCATAAGATTTCAGTGAACTGTTTATGCACGGCAATTGCAAGAATACAAAAAAAAAACACTGAATCTGTATTGCATTTCTGTTTTTTTTTTGTACTGGGTGAGCTGGGAATCGTGGAAATTATATTTTTCCTGAAAGTGCCTGCGAACAGTCACAGTGGTCCCATAACCTATTTAGAGCACAATGAAACACAATTCATTGTCATAGAATTCTTTTGCTTGTATGGAAAACAAAAAGTGTGTTCCAACAAACCCAAAAACCGGCACTGAACACTGAACGGTCAAAAGCACTGGCACAAATAAGTTTTCAGGTAGAAAACGGAATAACCGAATAAATAATCACTTGTGCGAATGCTTTTGACCGTGCATTGTACGGTTTCGGTGTAGGTTGGAGCAAACCTAAAGATTCGATACACTTCACCAAAATCTTTTGTATTGACAAATATATGAAAGGGCTTGAAGACCAATTGTTTCTCAATAACTTCAAAATTGAAAGACAGAATCTTTTCAACCGGGTTCCAGCACTCTGCTACATTTCTCTCCAACATATCTTTAAGCTGGCTCGACACTTTTGAATCACTTTGTATACATAATATATTATACATGATACCGAAGAACAAACCGATGATAATAATGTATTAGATAATTTTCTAGTACAGGTCCAGCGAACAACCAAAGATAATATCTTGCTGACATTCAATCGCTGATTCTGCCAACAGAGTCTGGCTCATAGTAGGTACAGGATGCAGAACAACGCCAAGTAGACCAAGCCTACGAAGACGAGAGGAAACAGTCTAAACGGAGGACTCAACACATACGAAACGACCTCCAGGAGGAAGCAATACAGGATCATGAGGACCACGAATATCTCGGTCAATGTGCTCTGTCTTCCAAGATTGTGATGATCCTATAAATACAACATGAATTATTCAAAGAAATCCATCTGAACAAACATCAGCGACAAGAACTCACATCCCGACTCACCTCCAACAGCATATAGTCGAGTTCATTGAGGCTGGAAACGATCACAGGTCTGCGAATGAGCCTCTTTTTCTGTGGAAATAGATCAAAAAGCGATGAGCTTCAATTAAAAGAAAAGGAGAAAGCTGAAAAGACTATAATGTAGAAAAGGTTGCGCTTACCATTATCACGTGGCTTGCAAAATCGTTGTAAGCCTAGAAGGAAAAACCAATTAAATCAAAACCAGATTTTGAGCCCCAGTTACAGTTTGAACATTGCGAAACGCAGTTAAAAAAATACTCACTTCCTCAAGTGGGTCTTGGACGGTGTCTACCATCAACAGGTCCATATGTCGTCGGCACATAGGGCAAGTCCGATTTCCAATAACAAGATAACAAGTTTTGCAGAACACGTGATTGCAGCTATCGCGACGCGGTTCTCTCAATTGCTCGAAGCAAATCGTACAAGTCACAAACGAGGTATCATTGATATTATTGACATTATCACCGTTCACTTTGGCCATTTTGCAAAAAAAAAATAGTAACGTCTTGCTCGCTCGAATCCTGAATGTGAACTACAGTGCAGAGCTCTAGCTTAGGACTAAGGATTCACATCATTCACAATTGCCCTTTTGTCTTCCAGGTATAAATGAATCACAGTTCAGGATAACTCCTTTCCGGTGTTTACATAGTCAATAGCAGGTATAAGTCGTTTGAATAGAGAGAAGGCCATCATCAACTTTGTTAATGCCAAAGCGCTTTGGCCATTAGCCAACACTCATATTGAATATTCTGATTGATCTAGCAGAACGTCGATCTTCACTGGTGCGCAGACTCTACTCTGCGCAATTCTACAAAATGTCTCTCTGACATCTCAAGGCGAAAGCGGACGATACAATGGTGTGTTTCTGGACCGCTAGATGGCGTGAAAAATGGTTCTAGGACAATTCCCCTCGCGGACAATTCTCCGCGGACAATTCTCCGCAAGCATTGCGCCCACGCATGACCGGGCTAATTGGGGCTCTAAAAGACACTTCAAGACACAAGGGAGGATAGGGCTCTGAATATCACAAGAAGACCTGGCGGAGCTCACTAGGACCCCCAACGATACTTAAAGACACGAGGAGAACTAGCGGGGCTTAAATCGCCACAATGTAGACACAAGGCTAGATAGGGCTTCGAATAACATGGAAGGCATGAAGGGCTCAATGGGGCTCCAAACGACATTAGAAGACACAAGGGTGCTCAGTAGGGCCTAAACCACTACAATGTAGACCAAGAGAGAAAAGGGCTGTAAAAATCGCAAGAAGGACTGACGCGGCTCACTAGGGCTCCAAATGACACCCAGAGGCACAAGAGAGCCTATAGGGCTCCGATCAACACATGGAGACAGTAAGACACACAGGAGCTGATTAGAGCTCCAAAAAAAAGGACAGGTTAAAAAGTGGCTCAACAGGGCTACAAATGTCACATGAAAACACAGGGGGGCCTAATAGGGCTCCAAGAAACCTGGAGAGGTGCAAGGCAGCTTTTTTAGATTCCAGAAATATCGAAAAATCAGAAGGAGGTCACCGGGGTCACAAACAATAATTGAAGTCACAAAGGGGCTCGATAGGGCTCTAAACGATAATTTAAGATACAAGGGGGCTCAGCAGAGTTTGAAACGCTTCAATGTAGATACAAGGGAAGATAGGACTCTTGTAATCGCAAGAAGGCCTGGCGGGGCTCACTAGAGGGCTCCAAATGACACTTCGAGACACAAAGGGGGCCCTGTGGGACTTCAGCCGACACATAAAGACTCACAGGAGCTGACTAGAGCTTAAACTGAAGTAATTCAAAAGGGGCCAGCAGGGCTAAAATTGAACATGAAGACACAAGCGGGCCACACAGGACTCTAAGAATTCCAAGAATGCACAATAATCTTTTCAAAATTACTGATGGTTCAAGAAGTCAGAAGGAGGTCATCAGAGCTGCAAACGATGATTGACGACACATGAGGGCTTATTAGGGCTCCATACAGTACTTGGAGACACAAGGGCGGCCTGCAGGATATCGCCAAAGCAATAACTAAAGCAATGTACGGAGGGGCTCAGCAGGGCTACAAATGAAACATGTAGGTAATTGAAACTTCAAGAAATCAGAAGGGGATGCCAACAATAATTGACGACACAAGGGAACTCATTAGGACACCAAGCGATATTTGAAGTTACAAAAGGGCTTAACAGGGCTTGAAATGTTTCAATGTAGACACAAGAGAGCAGAGGGCTCTAAAAATCGGACGAAGGCCTGGCGGGGCTCGCTGGGGCTCCGAATGACACTAAGAGATACGGTGGGGTCCTGCAGGCCAACACATGAAGACTAACAGGAGTTAACTAGAGCTTTAAAAACGAACACATTGTAAAGAGGGGCTCAGGAGGGCTACAAATGATACATGAAGACACCAGGGGGCCACATAGGGCTTTGAGAAACCTAACAAGGTACAAAGGAACTCTCCAAGATTCCAGAGTCTTTAATAAATCAGAAGGGGGTAGCCTGGGCTGCAAACAATGATTGAAGACACAAACACAAGGGGACTCAATGGGGCTCCAAATGATACTTGAAGATACAAAGGGGCTCAGCAGGGCTTGAAATGCTTCGATGTAGAACACAAGGGGATGGGGCTTCGAAAGTCGCGAGAAGGCCTGGCGAGGCTTACTAAGGCTCCAAATGACACTTAGAGACACAAAGGGCCCCCTGTGTCTCTGTGCTCCAACCAACACATAGGACTCACAGGAGCTAACTAGAGCTCTGAAAACTGAAGCAATGAAAAAGGGGCGTAGCAGGGCTACAAATGGAACACAAAAACACAGGGGAGGCACATAGGGCTCCGAGAAACCTAAGAAGGGGAACAACGAAGCATTCAAAAATTCCAGAAACTTCGAGAAATCAGGTGGGGGTCACCTGGGCTGCAAACGATGATTAAAGACACAAGGAGGCTCAATAGGGCTCCAAACGATACTTGATGATACGAGGGGGCTTAGCAGGGCTTGAAATGCTTCAATGTAGAACACAAGGGAGGATAGGGTACCGAAAGTCTTAAGAAGGCCTGGCGGGGCTCACTAAGACTCTAAATGACACACAGAGACACAAAGGGGCCTTGTAGGACTTCAGCCAACACATTAAGACTCACAGGGGCCAACTAGAGCTCTAAAAACTAAAGCAATGAAAAAATAGCCTCAGCAGGGCTACGAATGGAACACGAAAACACCAGGGGACATAGGACTCCGAGAATCCTAAGAAGGGGGCACAAGGGAGCTTTCGAAATTTCCAGAAACTTCGAGAAATCAGAAGGGGCTCAAACCAGGGATGCCAACGATAACTGACGACACAAGGGGACTCATTAGGACTTCAAACTTCAAACGATATTTGAAAGCACAAGGTGTTCACGATAAATCTCACCCCCCCCCCCTCTATGAAAATGGTCCTTCGATCAAATTTATTACCATTTCTCCAAGATGGCGGCTCGAACACAACAGGTAGTGGCGGGGACTTTCAGTATGTTTATTAGTATACCTTAGCGAACATCCCTGTCAAATTTCTGAAACTCCGATAGTTACTTCTTTCTACTTTTACCCATTTGACTGGCTAAAATTTGTAAAGTCAAGTTTGAGGACGAATAACTTTCAAATAAATCAATTAATCTTGTTCTTCTCTTCAGAAATGTAAAGGCTGTCCTTTTGGCATCAAGTATGCTCCACTATTTCCATTTTGTATCGTTACTTTTCGTTATACAGGGTATAATTTAACATTTTGATTGATTCTTTTGTACTATTTTGAATAAGGCACATCAATATGGGGCTCATATACAGTTGAATAACCTTTGGACCTCCTGTATATCCTTTGCTGATGTCATTTGTTTCGAAATGTTTCCTTCATAACCAATCGACAACACTTTTTGGACTTAGCTATTATTCTTTTAGTTTAAAGGTGGGTTCAGTCAGCTTGGTTTTAGTTTTAGTCGTAGTCGTTGTCGTAAATTTGAAAGTAGAAAGCACGCGTCATATGCGCGGCGTTCATACAGAGTTTTAGTTTTAATTTTAGTCGTAAGAATTCCGAACTTTGTCGTATGATGCCGACTTGCAGGTTGCGTAATTACCGGTATAAGGTATGAGCATGGATGGTGATGGTAATGGGTTGTATGTATCAATAAAAAAATAGCATAAGCATTTGCTTCGATTTCAGAGGAGTTGTACTCCTCATAAATGTAAGCAAATACTTATTTATGCTAATTTTTTTACGAGTTTTTATATTAATACTACCCATTATGAACACGGACCGTATGAAGATGAAGGTTCGCGCAGTATCATTCGAGCTCCTATTGGTCAATTCTTACGACTAAATCTTGCTGTATGAACGCTCTTCTCTGTTACGACAACGACTAAAACTAAAACAGCGACTAAATAAGCTGACTGAACGCACCTCAATAGTGCGTTCTCCTAACCCGACGGCGCAGATGCAACATGGACGCAACTGTCGCTATTAAGTGCCAAATTTGAAACATCCAGACAAATATCGATTTTTCTATGGAACACCAGGCTATTTCATGAATAAGCCTCCAGATAGATACAAAAAAGTTACTAGAAATGTGAAGGAGAACCAGTCGCAAGCCAAATTTCTATTTTGTATAGTTCTTTTTTACAAAATAATGGAAATATTAGAAGTTCGTTGCTTACTCCGCAAATGATCCACAGTCTGTTGATCGCGATGTTGTCAGATTTGGCATGGCCGCCGTTACCAATAATAATTTATATTGCAATTACTGTCACCTGAAATAGTCACTATAAAATCAATTAATTTTGCAAGATGCTTCCTTGCGCATTTCTAGTTTAGAAATCTGACACCATACTGCATGAAAATTCAAAATTTGAAAATTGCTATATCGAAATAATTGAAATTTATATTTCTTGTTCACTTGGCAACCCCGAACAAGGCTTCTGCCGTTCTCCCGCCTGGCTTCTGGGCCGGAAAGTTTTATGCAATCCGCAGTACATTGATGTAGCAAAGATTGCCTAAAACGTACCGTGTGAGAGTGGCTCTTGCGGCTCGCCTACCTTTGGCCCCAGAGGCTTTCAGTTAGAGGAGAGTCAGAGGGGGCCCTGATCAAAACTTCCACTCCACGTGTTCGCGGAAACGGAATAAAATTAAACCTTTTTCTTCATCGTATCGACTCTCGGTTCTACACTTGTCATGAGGCAGTGTTTATTTCCATTTTTTCTTGTAAGAACCGGAAGCGTACCTTCCTATTCCACCTTCAAAATGATTGTTTTTAATTTTTTAAAGATTAAAATAACATCAGACTCACAACTCACAAACAGTGAGCATCAATATTTGAAAATTTCACTTACACAAACGATTATTGATAGGTTTTCTAATCATGTTACGTGTTAACAGACGCTATTTGTCTGGAAGTTTCAAATCAAGCGCCTAAATAGTACGCGCATGGGCCCGGATAACACGTAAGATACACAGTCCTATTCATATCGAGCATTCCAGAAGCTCGTGAAGGCACAATACTAATGAAATCTTGTCTGTCAATATGTAAATATCAAAACTGATTGATGTTCGATTGAAACTATTACTCCGCCTTGTTGGAAATGTCAAACTCGAAAACCAAATTTTTGCTAAGTAAAAAAAAATATATATTCGCAATATTTTTTCCTATTTCAACTGTCACGTTTAGCTTTGATGTAGACTGCCAACATCTTCACAAATTTTGGAGACAATATATCTGGTCATAGGCGAAAAATCGCTATTTTTTGATTTTTTTTTGTTAAGTTATTTTTATTAATATCAACATATACGAAAAAGAAACGGTATGAAACAGTTTTTGTAGACAATTTTATAGCCTTGATTTTTTATGAAACTTAATTGAATATCTCTGATGATCAGCGGATTATAAGCAGAAAATTGGATCGAAGGACCATTTTTCCAAGATGGCGGCTCGAGCTCAATAGGTAGAGTTGGGGACATTCAGTATGTTCAACAGTACACTTTACCGGACATTACTGTCAAATTTCCAAAACTCCAACAGTTTTTTCCCTCAAACGGATAAATTTGTTCTAATTTGACTGGCCTATACCCCGAAACAGATTCTCAGTGGTACGCTTCACAGATAATAGGGACAAAACCTTGTTATTCTCAACTTAGTAGGTGAAAAATTACTTTACATTAACATTAACATTAAAATTTACATCAAAATGACGGGGTTAGGTGGAAGAACAGGGAACCCTTTCAACGGGGTAACCTGAACCTCGCCTCATTTCTATGATTGAAATGTTTGTTTTATTTAAACTGTTATTTTTCACTCAATAGGAATAAAAGACATTTATTGTTATTATTATTATTATTACTAAGTAGTTCTACAAAAATATACCTTTTGACTTCATTTTTACACTAATTAGAGAGTACCTATACCTCACAGCCCAACAAGAAACGTTTAAACAATAAAATGGTAATGACCCCAAGCATGAACCCATACACAGAACCAATAACATAGTGCAGTCTAGCGCACCACCCAAATAGGCCTTTCGAAGCCTCACAATGGCCCGCTGTCCAGTAGGACACAAAGCCCATCAGGACCAGCAAAAAGAAAGCACCAAATAAAAAAGGAACGGACATCTTGACCAGATACCTGCGGAGCTTCATCAGAAATACCACAGACCTGGAAAGTTTCCCTTGCTTCATATCTAGACGGTCCTGCAAATTACAGAGACAGAAGGAATTACTTACAAAAATACAGGTTGCAGGTAAAAGAACTCACCTCCATTAGCATTTCGTCGAATTGTTCATGGTGGAATACTACAGGTTGGCGTGTGACGCTCCGTTTCTGCAAAACAGTGGAACAAATTGTTGATGAGCTTCGATTACTCGTTTGATCATGAACACAAATGCTAAATATGTAGAAAAACCGTGCTCACCAATATGACATCAATGACGGGTGGATGCTCCGCAAAATTCTTATGACCCTGAAATGGGAAAAGAAACAGAAAATCAAAACGTCCTTCAAAGTGGAACTTCTAAAGTTATCTTACCTCTTTGATGATGTCGTCGATGGTGTCCACCATCAAGAAGTCCATTTCTCGCCGGCACATGGGACAAGATCGATTTCCATTTCTCATCCAAGGCATCAGGCACTTCTCACAAAAAATATGATTGCAGCTAATTCGAAGTGGCTCTTCGAATTGCTCGAAGCAAATCGAGCAGTTCAGTTGCGAATTACTTTCGTTACTGTCGAACACTTGTTGCATTTTGAAAAAATCACAGTACGTCTTGTTTCCTCAAACGATGAAGGTGGAATGTAGTCTGTAGCGAATACCAGTTTCAAATTTGAACTGTGGCAATACTGACAAACCGTGGACAAAGGCCCTTGTTTCCAGGTAGGTATATATAGATAAATGAAAAGATCCATGGAATTTCATGGTTAGAGAGATAGATCTATTTATTTACTCGAATAAATTTTACATTGTAAAATAATTTACCTAAAGAGGTGTAGAGCCGTCAATTTAAAATGAGGTACATACTTAATATATAAAGATGGACAGCGCAAAAAAAAGTGCATGCAGTGGTATACATACAAAAAAAAAGGCACAAATCACAATATCAGGTAAGTACAATGGATCACAAGATCTGACTAGAATACGTAATATTATGAAAAATTATTACAAAAAGGCTGTATCACTGAGATATTCATCTATCGAGTAGTATGCTTTCTTGATGAAAATTTTCTTTAAAACAATCTTCAGTTTTTGTACCGGAAGACTTCTGATTGATTGCGGTATTTTGTTATACATCTTTGCAGTGGTGAAGTGAACACTTCTTTGAACATAAGCAAACTTCGGTGTTGCAGTTTTCGTATCGCTCCTATTTCTAGTGGAATATCTGTGTTCTCGCGTGCATTCCTCAAAAAGGCCAGGATTTCTTGCAACGAACATTACGGATTCGTAGATGTACAAACATGTGAGAGTGAGTATATTATACTTTTCAAAAACCTTTCTACAACTTTCCGTTTGTCTCATATTCAGAACCGACCTCAAGCACTTCTTCTGCAGAATTAAAGCTCTCCCAGCGTGTGAAGAGCTTCCCCAGAAGATTACCCCGTATCGAATCCTGGACTGAATATAAGCTTGATAAGCCATCAAGGCCGCATCAACACTTACAAACCTTCTCACCATGCGCAAAGCGTAGCAATACCTTGACATGCCGATACTCAAGAGGCTTATGTGCTCCTCCCAGTTAAACCGCGAGTCAACCCTCACTCCGAGGAAAGACACGCCACCGACAGTGGTAAGAGTCCTCCCGCCCCACTGCAAGGCAAGCCTACCGTTCCCCCTCTACGAAAAGGCGAGCGCTTTAGTTTTACCGACATTCAATTTAAGATTGTTGTCAGCAAACCATTCTTCCAAGGCATCCAGTGTCTCAAACACTCCCCGGGCAAGTGACTTAGGATCATTCTCGCTGAATATGAGCGAGGCATCATCCGCATACTGGATCACATCCCGCTCAACCACGGACGGAAGATCGTTAGTGTAGATAAGATAGAGGAGGGGTCCGAGAATCGATCCCTGAGGAACCCCTCTTTTGATTTTAAGAAAATTGGATCTTTCGGTTTTATGCGTTTTTTTGTTGTAGCACACTACACACTGCGACCTCCCGTCCAGGTAAGATGACACCAGCCGCAGCGACGCCCCGCCCAATCCGTACGAACGCAGCTTCGAAATCAGAATCTCATGATCAACACTATCGAATGCTTTGGTCAAGTCCAAGCTCACAGCCAGCGTCGCCCTTCCCTCGTTCATCGATTTTGTGATTCTATAAAGAGCCTGATAGACTGCCCTTGTGGTCGACCTGCCTTTTCTGAATCCGTTTTGGAAATCAGAAAGCAAATTGTTGTCATCAAGATGTTTTTGGAGACGCGAGTGAATTGCCTTTTCAAAGATTTTGCTTACATTGGATAGCAAAGCAATGGGCCGATAATTGCTCAGTTCTGATTTGTCACCTTTTTTATGTATTGGTTTCACGAGAGCAGTCTTCAGAGCATCCGGAAATAATCCCGTCTGCAATGCTCTGTTTAGCACGAAACACAATGGTTTGCAAATGTCCTTATTGACAAACTTTAAGAGCTTGACCGGGATCTCATCTTCCCCTACAGAACCGGTGCTATTGAGGTTTTTCGTGATTTTGAATATCTCTGCAGGAGTTGTCTTTCTAAATGTTGAAATAGCTTTGTCAATTTTATTGATACCATGTTTTGTATTTTTTGACGGTAATTTTGGGCATTGATCAATAAAGAAGCTGTTCGCAAAGTTAAGCACATCCGCATGTTTAACATTATCCGTGAGTGAACACGCCGACGGTTGACTGGCATTAGAATATTTTTTTACAATATTCCAGACTGACTTACATTTATTTTTTGAATCCGATATAAATTGAGTATTTGACTTCTTTTTTGCTTCAGTTATTACCCTTTTGAGGACCCTCGAGTACACATAATACCGTTCGCTTGTAATTACACCAGCGCGTCTTTCGAGGTACATTCTACGCTTGGTGGAGGAAGAAATTCTAATGCCTTTGGTGATCCAAGGTTTAGGAGGGCTATTGATATCGACTTTTTTTTAGAAAATACAATATTTATCATTTGCTTTAAAATTTGCAGAAATGTGTTATAGGCAGCGTTAGAGTCCAAACAATTGTAAACAGGGCTCCAATCTACTCTTTGGACTTCACTCTTGAACGCTAACAATTTTTTTTGACTTTAAATTCTTTTTGTTTGTGTCTTTGGCTGTAAGACAATTTTATCAGTAGTGATTCTGATTAGTTGCGCCTCATGATCTGAGAGGCTAGTAGTGACGACCTCACTGCGATATGTGATTGCATTAGTGAAAATGTTGTCCAGAGCGACGCCGTTGTAGGTGTGATCCTGGTCGGCTCAAAAATAGTCTGGCTCAGATTATATGTATTTAGTGCAGTTAAAAATGACTGTTTTTCTCGAGTGTTATTCAACAAGTTGATATTGAAGTCACCGCAGAGGACAGTTGTGTAGTTTGGAAAATGTTCATGACTTATTGTTAAAATTTCATTCAGACTATTTACAAATAAGGTATGATCTACATGCGGAGGACTATAAATACACAATAAAATTATAGCGAAAGACCTACACACAAGGAACGAGCACTCTATCACACCCTCAATCGATTTGTCTTTCAACTTTTTGATTTCTTCAGCTTCAATGTCTTTTCTCGCAAAAATACATGACCCACCATGTAATCTTTTTTCTCTGCAATAAGATGATATGTTGTGGTACTGCTCGAGGTGAAGTGCATTTTTCTCCGCTGTCGTGCACCAGTACTCGGTGATACAGACGAAAGTTGGCAATGTGGGTAGCTCGTTCAAAAAGACTTCGACTTCCAACGTTTTGTTCTTAATACTCTGGACGTTATGATGAAAAACAGATAGCGTTTCTGTAGTGTCACTATTAGGGGCAACTTCAGCCCTAAACAAGGAGCTGTTGGTATTAGCGAGTTTATCTATGAGGCCACCGTGGTTGAAGCGACGGTTTTGTCTTTTAGATCTTCTAAAAAATTATGGTTTTCTTCACTTTCATTTTTGCGTTTTTTCGAGTATACAATTCTGTATCTTCGATATGCGACTCCCATAGGCCAAAATGTAGAATCGTAGACTTGGTCTTTGTAGTCAAAGTTGATTCCCACTTTGAAGCATTTACTGTCTTTGGCCTTGTAGTTGACTTGGATAGGCACAACGACAAGGTCTTCGTCACCAAGCTTGGTCAGTTTACCGCGTATGTGTTTCTTGACAATTTCATCAGTAACATCATCCTGTACTCGTGATATAAACAACCATGCTTTTTTCTTTTCTTGCTTTCTTCCTTTAAGGCCGGATTGACTGACATCGGCCTGTCCCACTTCGGCTTTTTCTTTCTTCTTGGTCCTTTTTATCTGTTCCCATTCATCACGTTTGGGTTCTTCGTTCCTTTTATTTACAACCACAGCTGATTTCTGTTTACTTGCAGTTTTCTTGTCACCCGGCTCGTCAGATAAGTTTTTGCGCACGATTCTCGCTAAATAATCCATATCAGCTGGTCCCTTCAGAGTGTTGTCTTTTTCTATTTTCTTCAAGGCCTCGTTAAAATTGTTGGAGGTATTTTTTTCAATACCTTCTATTCGCTTTTGCTCAAGCTCGTCATGACCCTTAATTTGGAATAAAAGGTCGTCTTTAATTATTGTTAAGAGGTCCTGGCGTATTTTTGCTTCTATGTTAGTGATTTCTTGTCGAATTTTATCGGTTTCGGTTTTAACTAATTTCATTATGATTTCTTTGAAATCTCGCCCTTTGAGAAACTTGATCACAGGGTCGTCAATTTTAGAAGTCGATTTCGGTTCTGATTTTGATCCCATCGTTGGTTGGTTGGTCGTTGGTTGGTTCGCAGCTGTGCTTTGACCATTGATTTTTACTGCGCGCAGGTTACAGAGGCCAATAAGCCCTCCCTCGGACCCTCCATTGTTCACATAACCTTCACCTATACACACTTGAAGCCTTTGCCGGGATTCTACGAAACTGCCTTTGTATTTTTTTTTCTCATTGTTTTGTCTTATTCTATGGAGGTGAAGAGTAATCAGAATAATCTTTAAGATGTGGACATCTACCTCAGTCCCAGCTAAATCATACCAGCTCAATTCGCTTCGATAATAATCAACTGGACCAAAATGGAAGTTGACGACCTCGAAATTTTGTTTCGGGAAAAATGAGGATACCTGGAGAAAAAAATCTCTTGATATTTGAAATTTTTATGACGCTCGCTTGATTGATTTTTCGACAACAAAGTTCTGTTTTACATCACCTGATTGTCTACCTTATAATATACAGGGTGGCAATGAAAGGTGTGCAAAAATGACCTGACAATATCAACTTCCCATTTTGAGGAAACAAGTCGCAAAACTTCCTGGGTCACATTTTTGAACAGCGTAATTCAGTATTTCGAAACTATTTTGAACTCTCGGTCGTATTCTGTCTTTTTAAAGCCGCGAATACCGTTACAGTACATTCAGCTATATTAAGTACGTTCCTGTCAAATTTTAAATGCAATCAAAAATCCTGAACCGTTCCGAGATATTGATGTACGCTTTCTAAAAATGAGACTCAACAATCAGCTCAAAAAAAATAGAACCTTATGGTCAAAAGAGTACTTTGTCGATCATCAGAGAAGTTTCCTGAATTCGTCAGTTTTTTCAAAGATATCATAATTTTAGTCGAGGCAGAGTTTCAAGGTGACCGACTTCAATTTTGACTAGTTTATCAAGGCAAAAAATCGATCATTATGATAAGAACGGACCCTGAGCCTTACGCTTCTTGTTGGGGGGGGGGGGGGGGGGCGGGAAACCTTGCCAGGTGCACCATTTTCAGAGAAAGTGCAATTTCAACCAAGCGAGCACAAGAACTCGGAAATTTATGACCAGCAATGATCGTAAACACTCACTCGTACTTCCAATAACAATAAAACTCTCTATTTTGATGTTCTGGGGTGACATTCCACCCTGTGACCTCGTGTAACTTACTCTGTTTTGTCGAGCTCTCGGTCAAGCTCGACAAGCTCGGACATCATTGAGTTGAAATGAATAATTTTTACTGAAGTGACGCACCCGAGCTAAACTAGATGAATTTAACGGGTCAACTGAGCTATGATGAGGTAAACTGATCTGGCTTGACCCGACCTGCACTGAGCTAGACTCACCTGGACGGTTCTAATAGTTTTCTACTCCAATGTCATTCATTACTACCCCTGGTTCACGCAATCAAAATCCCGAAACACAGGATTTGAAAAGCAAACAATAATAGTCCAGAAATTTCAACTGTTTATATCGCCAATAGCTAACAAAAATTGAAGCCAGCCGGATTTTTGTATAATATAAGCTATGGGAAGCATGTAGCTCAACATACTAAAAGTCCTCAAGAACCCGGTGTGAGCTTCGGCCGTTGTGGCCCCGAGAAGAACTTGAGGATCAGCTTTTCACGTATATCTCGTGGACAATAGCACTTGAGAAAAATGTTCCCGGAAAGAAATTGTTGGAAATTTTATTGTCTACAAGAAAGATCCTTACACATTTCATCGTCAGTCCTCTCATTCTTCGTCAAAACACAAGAAAATTGAAATAGTCCAGATGCTCGATACTGAAGACTGTATGGACCTTGAGATTTATGATGGCGAAGTGCCACGGAGAGGTGTTGCTTGATCCACTCTTTTTTGATTGGAACTTGAAGCTATCAATACGAACTATGCCGGCGGCATATACAGGGTGGAATAAAAATAAAAAGTTGAACATTTGTACCTCAAGAACCAAAATAGGTGGAGACATGTTAATCGCTATAAATAATTTTGATTTCATGGTCATAAAGTCGTCGTAAACTTGAATTAAATATCTTGAGCCGCTCTTGAAATATCTTAAGAAGACTGAAGCTGTTGCCGATAAAAAAAAAATTCGTCCACTTATCAGAAGAAAAGTTGACTGTGTTTTTTCTAAAAGCAGTTGGCCTAGCGAGTGTTATCCACTGTTATTTCATTTTAATTGTAGTTTATCATTGTTTCGATTCAAAACACCAAGTTTCGATTCAATATCTGAACAATTACTGATATACGGAAAACTATTTTTTTTTCGTAACGACTTCAGTCTTCTGAAGATATTTCAGAAACGGCTCAACATATTTAATCAAAATTCACGACGACTTCATGACCATGGAATCAGAAATGTTTTTGGCGATTTACATGTCTTCACCTGTTTTGGTTCTTGAGGTTAATGTGTTCAACTTTTTATTTTTATTCCACCCTGTATATGCCGCCGACATAGTTTGTATAAATGGCATTAAGTTTCAATCAAAAGAGATTAGATCGAACAACACCTGTACCAAGTGGCACCCCGCCATCATAAAACTCAAGGTCCATACAGTCTTCAGTATCGAGCATCTGGACTATTTTAATTTTATTGTGTTTTGACGCAGAAGGAGTGAACTGACGATGAAATATGTAGGTACCTTTCTCATACACAATGGAATGTTCAACAATTTTTTCCCGGACACTTTCTTCCTAAGTGCCATTGTTCACGAGATACACGCGAAAGATTGATCCTCAAGTTCTTCTAGAAGTCACAATGGCCGAAGCTCACACCGGATTCTTGAGGACTTTTAGTATGTTAAGCTACATGCTATAAGCATAATCTGAGCTTATATACAAAAATCCGGCTAGTTTTCATTTTTGTTCGCTATTTTTTTTATAATTCCTGGACTATTGACACATTTTTGGAAAAAAAACCCGTTTCTTTTGTATTTTCCAATGAATTTTGAATTTTTTATTTTTTTCTGATAAAACAGGATCACCGTCGTCTCAGTTCTCCAATTACATTTTTGACGTTTTCTTCCTTTATTTCATAAAACAAGTCACAACTCTATCCTAACGACACCGAAGGACCAACCGTTATGAACATGGGTTTCGCAACATGCGTAGCGTATGTTAGTATGTTACTAGACGTGGGTCGTCAAGTAAGAGAATCGCCGTTTCTGTAAAATCCAATAGCCATTTCCGCATCTCATCAGTTCGAATCTGTTTATAAACATAGGTCGTATCGGCGCAATCGCCCAAGCTGTTCCCGGTCTTCCAACGGCGGAAAGAGAATCGACGTCCATGTTCACGAACGAACATCGTTAAGGAACATGCATGTTATGAGACAGAGAATAGGCCTGTAAGTCGGATTTTTGCTGGAAATTTGAAGACCCAGAAACAGGTTAATAATGACATGCTTCACAGCTAGTAGTGAAACCATCGACTTTGCTACCCCGAAACAGATTCTAAGTGGTACGCTTCACAGATAATAGGGACAAAACGTTGTTATTCTCAACAACCAAGTAGGTGAAAAATGATATGTAGTTCTACAATAATATACCATTTGACTTTATTTTCACACCAATTATAGAATACCCATACCTCACAGCCCCACATGAAACTTTTAAACAATAAAATGGTGATGACCCCAAACATGAACCCATACACACAACCAATAACTGTACATAAGCAGCACAGCGCACCACCCAATTAGGCCTTTCCAAGCCTCACAATAGCTCGCTGTCCAAAATAACACAAAGCACATCAGAACCACCAAAAAGAAAGCACCAATTAAAAAAGGAACGGACATCTTGACCAGATACCTGTGGAGCTTCATCAGAAATACCACAGACCTGGACAGTTTCCCTTGCTCCATATCGAGACGGCCCTGCAAATACAGAAGAAATTACTTCACAAAATTCAGGTCGCAGGTGAAAGAACTCACCTCCATCAGCATCTCGTCGAATTGTTCATGATAGAACACTACAGGTTGGCGTGTGGCGCTCCGTTTCTGCAAAACAGTAGAACAAATTGTTGATGAGCTTCGATTACTCGTTTGGTCATAAACACGAATGCTAAATATGTAGAAAAACCGTGCTCACCAATATGACATCAATGACGGGTGGTTGCTCCGCAAAATCCTTGTGACCCTAAAATGGGGAAAGAACAAAAAAAAATCTAAACGTCCTTCAAAGTGGAACTTCTAAAGTTATCTTACCTCTTTGATGATGTCGTCGATGGTGTCCACCATGAAGAAGTCCATATCCCGCCGGCACGTGGGACAAGACCGATTTCCATTTCTCATCCAAGGCATCAGGCACTTTTCACAAAAAATATGATTGCAGCTAATTCGAAGTGGCTCTTCGAATAGCTCGAAGCAAATCGAGCAGTTCAGTTGCGAATTACTTTCGTTATTGTCGAACACTTGTTTCATTTTGCAAAAATCACAGTACGTCTTGTTTCCTCAAACGATGAAGGTGGAATGCGGTCTGTAGCGAATACCAGTTTCAAATTTGAACTGTGGCAATACTGACAAACCGTGGACAAAGGCCCTTGTTTCCAGGTAGGTATATATAGATAAATGCAAAGATCCATGGAATTTTATAGTTGGTTCGCAGCTGTGCTTTGACCATTGTTTTCACTGCTGCGCAGGTAATAGAGGCCAATGGGCACTCCCTCGGACCCTATTGTTCACATAACCTTCACCTATACACACTTGTAGCCTTTGCCGGGATTCTACGAAACTCGAGACGAAACTGCATTTGTATTTCTTTTTTCTCATTGTTTTGTCTTATTCTATGGAGGTAAAGAGTAATCAGAATAATCCTCAAGATGTGGACATGTACCTCAGTCCCAGCTAAATCATACCAGCTCAATTCGCTTCGATAATAATCAACTGGACCAAAATGGAAGTGGACGACCTCGAAATTTTGTTTCGGGAAAAATGAGGATACCTGGAGAAAAAATGTCTTGATATTTGAAATTTTTATGACGCTCGCTAGAGTGATTTTTTGACTACAAGGTTCTGTTTCACATCACCTGATTGTCGACCTCATAATATACAGGGTGGCAATGAAAGGTGTGCAAAAATGACCTGACATTAGCAACTTCCCATTTAGAGGAAACAAGTCGCAGAACTTCCTAGGTCACATTTTTGAACAGCGTAATTCAGTATTTTGAAACCATTTTGGACTTTCGATAGTATTTTATCTTTTCACAGATTGAGAATTGGATTCTAAAACAAGCATTAATGATGAGCCAAATGGTACGTTCTCCTGACCCGACGGCGCAGATGCAACATGGACGCAACTGTCGCTATTTAGTGCCAAATTTGGAACATCCAGACAAATATCGACTTTTCTATGGAATACCAGGCTATTTCATGACTAAAACCCCAAATAGATACAAAAAAGTTACTAAAAATGTGAAGAAGAACCAGTCGCAAGCCAAATTGCTATTTTGTATTGTTCTTTTTCACAAAATAATGAAAATATTGGACATTCGTTGCTGACTTCGCAAATGATCCTCAGTCTGTTAATCGCGATGTTGTCAGATTTGGCATGGCCGCCGTTACCAATAATAATTTATATTACAATTACTGTCACCTCAAACAGTCACTATAAAATCAATTTGTTTTGCAATATGTTTCCTTGCGCTTTTCTAGTTAGGAAATCTGGCACCATACTGAATAAAAGTTCAAAATTTGGAAATTACTGTATCAAAATAATTGAAATTTATATTTCTTGTTCACTTGGCAACCCCGAACGAGGCTTCTGCCATTCTCCTGCCTGGCTTCTGGTCCGGATAGTCTTATGCAATCCGCAGTACATTGATGTAGCAAGGATTGCCTAAAACGCAACGTGTGAGAGTGGCTCTCGCAGCTCGCCTACCTTTGGCCCCAGAGGGTTTTACTTAGAGGAGACTCTGAGAGGGCCCTGACGACAACTTACACGCCACGTGTTTGCGGAAACGGAATAAAATATAACCTTTTTCTTCATCGTATCGACTCTAGCTTCTACACTTGTCATGACGCAATGTTTATTTCCATTTTTTTATTGTAAGAACCGAGAGCGTGCCTTCCTATTCCACCTTCAAAATGATTGTTTCTAATTCTTAAAAGATAAAAATAACATCAGACTCACAACTCACAAACAGTGAGCATCAATAATTGAAAATTTTACTTGCACAAACGATTATTGATAGTTTTTCTAATCATGATACGTGTTAACAGACGCTATTTGTCTGGAAGTTTCATATCAAGCGCCTAATTGTACGCGCATGGGCCCGGTTAACACGTAAGATACACAGTCCTATTGGTAAATATGGAAGTCTTGGTTCTAGGACTATTTGTCGCACGGACAATTTGTCGCGGACGATTTGTCGCGGACAATTCGTCGCACGGACAATTCGTCGCACGGACAATTCGTCGCACGGATAAATTCGTCGCAAAAGGAACGCCACTTCTTGATGCGTGGCCAGACAATTATTACATAGAGACTTATCAAGGCTCTAAACTACACATAAGAACAAAAGGGAGCCCGATAGACTCACTGGAATTCTGGAGGCTTCAAAAAAAGGGGGCTCATCAGGGTTCCAAACGATACATGAGGGCACTAGGGAACCCGATAGAACTCCGTGAGCCACGGAAAAATTCTAGGGGGCTCAGCAGGGCTTGAAAAGACGTTGATGAAACAAGAAGGACCTTAGAGGGCAACAAGGGGGCTCACTGATATTCTCGAAGCTACGGGAGGGATAAGGGGCTGATCAGGGATCCAAACGATACATGAGGAAACAAGGGGCCGGATGGAGCTCCGTAAGTCATGGAAAAATTCTATGGGGCTCAGCAGGGCTTCAAAAGACGTTGAAGAGATAAGAGGGCCCTTAGAGGGCAACTCGGGCAACAAGGGGGCTCACTGAAATTCTGAAAGATACGAAAAGCATAAGGAGGCTCATCAGGGCTCCAAACGATACATTGGGGCACAAGGGGGGGGGCCCTATGGAGCTCCATGACCCACAAAGAAATGCTAGGGGACTCAGCAGGACTTCAAATGATAGACGACAAAATGGAGCTCGACGGAGTTCTGTTCAACAAAAGAAGGCAAAAGGGGCTCACCTCCGGGCTTACTGATACCCTGAAAGCCATAAAAAACATGACGGGGCTAGTTGAAACTACACTTGCAGACACAGGGGGGGGGGGGCAACAAGGGTCGGAATATTATTTGACTTACTAATGCTCCGAATGACATGACGGCACAAGGATGCTTAGTGCTCCAAAAGTAACGGAAAATACAAGGAGACTCAGCAGGTCTTCAAATTACATTGAAGACACAAGAAGGGGGCCCAATGAAGCTCTGGATAACAGAAGATGATGAAAAAGGTCTTATTGGAATTCTGAAAGCTATGAAACACATAACGGCACTTGAGGACGCAAGGGGGCCCGATAGGAGGCTGAATGTCACATGAAGACACAAGGGGTTCGCTAGTGCTCCGAAAGCCTCGGAAAAATTAAAGGGTGCCCAACAGAGCTTTAATCGATATTAAAGACACAAGGGGGCTCACTGAAGATCTGTATAATAAAATAGGCTTATCGGTACGTTTTTTTCTCTGTAAGCCCATCAGCATATCCTGTTTTATCGAGCTTTCGGTCAAGCTATTGTTACGCATAGTTCACTTGTATGACTTCATTGAGTTGAAATTGATCAATTTTCACCGAAGTGACCCACTCGAGCTGAGCTAGATGAATTGAACAGGTCAACTTAGCTATGATGAAGTAAACTGATCTGGCTTGACCCGACCTACACTGAGCTAGACTCACCTGGACGGTTCTAATAGTTTTTTACTCAAATGTCATTCATTACTACTCCTGGTTGACGCAATCAAAATCTCGAAATACGGGATTTGAGAAGCAAACAATAAACAGGACACAGCCTTGTTTACAGCCGGAATCTGTAGGTAAGTACAAGTAAGTTTAAAGATTATATGAGTCCCATAATTCGACCCTTTCTTGTGCTGATATAGGAACAAGAAAAAATAAGCAAGTTTTCCGTCAACAGTTTATTGAATTTGTATTGGTATACAGTTGACCTTGGTTTTGTCAAGGGAAACAAACAATATAAACACATACAAAGAATACAAAAAGCATATCCTTTGCATCACAAACACAATAAAAATTATGCAGATATGGTATACCTAGTCTCCAGTTTCCATCACACAGCAGGTATTGTTCTCAAAAGCAAAATATCCATCATATTTTTAGTTATTCAGTCAAAAAATTCAATATGAATTCCAATATGTGAAAGTTATATCGTGAATAAAAACCATAATTATCACCTACTGTGGAATAATTATACCTAGGAATAATTATTAGCTTTGAGATTCCTCTGGCTTCGGTGACGGCTGATTCAAGCTTCAGTTTTTTGGTAACGGCTTGAGAATAAGGTAGACGCCATCTTTCTTCCGTTCGGCCTCATCTCTCTTCTGTTCCCTTACTTCGCTCATTATTCTTGCAGGAACACATTCCGATTCTGGTACAGGTCGAAATTCGTTAATGATACTTGAAATTCCGATATCATCGCTGTCGCGGTTTAGAAGAAACGCGGAATATGTACCGTAGGTATGCATAAGCCTGAACATCAGATGCCTGAACTCGGCCGCTTGCTCTCTGATGGCCCTATCTTCACGGCTACCGGTTGAAATTAGCTGTAACAAGATCGAAAATTGAGTAAATAATGATAATAAACTGCTCGTTGAAAGTTTGGGGTAATCCAAAATAGTCTGAATCCACATTGAGGAATGTCGAAGAAAGGAAGGCAGTTTTAAAAAGGAAAATGATGTTGGCAGGGTATGACAACGTACTTGCATATTGAAGCCACGATTGTTAAAATGTGTAATCGAACGTCTTCACCTACCCCTCGGCCTCGCCCTCGACCTACCCCATCACCCCATCCAAACCCCTGAGGAGGTCCCAGAAGTTCCCCGGCGAAAAGCAGACCCCAGGCCCAAGGATCAATGGCATTATTTCTACAGTGGATGCTCCAAGGTTTGAAAAGTATGTCGGCACTCGAAGGTTCTTACGAAAACCCTAATCTGTGTGATCCAGATCACTTACGTCAACCAATTCAGTTCAAAGCTTTCGTGAGCGTCTCAAGTATGTATACCTACGATGCAACAGGCTATTTTCTAGGTGGTTGCTGGTTTGTATGCAAATGTGGAAAGATCACTCACGTGTTCTATGTAGGCCTCCATGTCTCGATCAGTTACCAATTCCTTTCGAAAATTGCGAGGAAAATGGTATTCCTTCTCGCAATAAGGGCATACTTTTCCCGTTTCAAAAAAATCAGTCGCGAACACCATACATCCCCAACAAAACGTGTGATCGCATGGCAAACGTTGGATTTCAGTACACATTTCTTCGCACACATTGCAGTATATCTCTTCACTGACCATTTTGTTCGCCGTAGGTCTTGACCTGTATATATTTCCTACCGAAGAAGTCGCGGCTGCTTCTGACTTGAACGTTTGAAATTGGAAACTATAAAGTGATGTTGTTGTTTTTTCTTCCCAGTTCTTGGTTTCTTACAGTCAAGTTTAATCGGCAGTGTATTATCAATTGAGAGTCAGAAAAACTCGGTGGGTCGGTACAACTGTCAGGAGCATTGTATTACACAGGTTCATCAAAATTGCATCCGGCCCTTTCTTGTACCGATATAATAAATAATCAATAGCGGAGGGAATTTTTCCCGATAAATGTCGATTTTTATAATGGAGGAACCTCAAGAGGAACAATAAAAAATAAGCAGGTTTTCCGTCAGCGTTTTATTGGATTTGTATGGAAATACAGTTTACCTTGGTTTTGGCAAGGGCAACAAACAATATAAACACACACAAAGGATACAAAAAAATATATACTTTGCATTACAAACACAAAAACAATCACGTAACTATAGTACCTAGTTTCCAGTTTCCATCAAGTATTGTTCTCGAAAGCAAAATATCCAATATGTTTTCGGTTATTCAATAAAAAAAAATTGAATATAAATTCCAATATGTGGAAGTTATATTGTGAATAACAACGGGGAATTACTGCGGGGATGCGTCGCCAGGGGCAGGGCGCTTTGGAGTTGTCTCTGAGATCCCTCTGGTTTCGGTAACGGCTGCTTCAGCTTCAGTATTTAACGGCTCAAGAATGAGGTGGACGCCATCTTTTGAGCCATCTTTCGAGCTATCTTTCGAGCCATCTCTCCTCATCTGTTCCCTTACCTTGCTCATTATTTTTGGAGGAGGACGTTCCCATTGTGATACAGGTCGAAATTTGGAAATTATAGTTATCAATTCGAGGTCATCTCTCTCAGCACTTTGACTAAACTGGTCATATGTTTTGTACCTGGACGCAATCTGGACCATTTCATCCTTGAAGGCGCTCGCGGCCCCGACGTTGAGTCTATTTTCAGCGCTACCGGTGAATAGTAGCTGTAACAAGATCAAAAATTAGGTACATATCAGTAAAAAACTGCTCGTTTAAAGTCGGGGGTAATCCAAAATAGTTTAAATTCACATTTAAGCATCTCGAAGAAAGGTAGGCGATTTTAAAAAGAAAAATGATGAATGATGTTAGGTAGGGTAGGTCTCAACCTACCCTACCTCAACCCGACCCATTCAAAGAAGGACCCAGAAGTTCCTCGGCGGTAGCATCAGTGATCGGTAACATCAAGTATTAATATAACATATTAAAACATCGGATACTTTTTCTAAAGCAAAATGATGCATTTTTGCCAAATTCGACTCAATCAATTCACCAAATGAATACAGAATTGATATAAAAAATGCAACTTTCACGAAAAAATGGAAGACTTTTTCGAAAAACCAAATTTCACAAAAAAGAGCTACTATATCATGTGTGCATTTTCAACTTAAATGTCAAGTCTGTTCTGCTCTACGGGTGTGAGACGTGGAAAATGACGAAATAGACAAAATATCAACTACAGGTTTCTGTAATCAAATGCCTAAGGAAGATAATAAGGATCTTTTGGCCAGACCGAATATCAAGTGGTGAACTGTGGCAAATTACCAACCAGAAAAAACTTGAGCGTGAGAAAGGAAGGCCAAAAGTGACATGGAGAAGAACGATCGTGGAGGGGGCGAAGAGGTAGGGAAAATCATGGAACGAGGTGAAAGCGCCGTCTCAGAACAGAACCAGATGGAGGTGCTTTGTAGACGCCCTGTGCTGCTCCCATGAGGAGTAAAAGGACAACATAATTATATATCATGTGTGAGATAAGTACCCAAGTGTAGGTACCTACAAGTATTTTATCTTGTCATGCTTTCAAGCTCTGATGCTCTGAAAGGTATGGCAGCACCTAAGATACCTACGACACAACAGGCAATTTTCTAGAAAACTGCCGGTTGCTGGTTTGTATTCGAATCTAAAAACATCACTCACGTGTCTTATGCAGTCATCCATGGATTTGTCAACGTAGGTTTCAACTTCCACGTATTCCTCTGGACTCAGAATCTTATGGCAATATGAGCATTTCAGACCCAGTTGGAAAAAAGTAATCGTAAACATGAGGCATACTTTGCAAAACGTGTGATCGCACGGCAGACGTTTGATATCTTCACACATTTCTCCGCACACGAGACAGTATATTTCTTCGCTGACCATTTTGTTTGCCGTAGGTCCTGACCTATAATTATTTCTTATCGAAGAAGACGCCGCTGCCGCTGGCTTGAACGTTTGAAAGTGGAAACTATGGAGTGATTCATGTTTTTTATTCCCAGCTCTTGGTTTCTTGTAGTCGAGTTTATCGGCAATTCATTATCAACTACGGTAAAAAAAAAACTCGGTAGGTAACCGAGGAAAACTCAATAAGCACGCAAAGAGTTATTATTTATTGGTTCAAAACACTCCACAGAGCTTGATAGGCCATTCACAATGATGTTAATGTTAACGTAATGTTAATAACAATGGTAATGTTAGCATTCAGAGCAACGAGTTTCAAATGGTGACGTTCACAATCATGTTAGTGGCAATGATAATGTTAGTACTTCTATAATGAAAGCTCAAGAGCACGTCAGACGATGTTAACGCCACCCTTCTCCACATCCACCAATAAGAACATTAAAAAATGATTACCAAGAGTGGATTTGAGGACGCTTGGTTGGTAGCACTTTCTGAAAATGATTTGCAGCAATCTTGCCTTTTTTTAATTCTGAAAATAACGTACCTACCTAATAGTAAACAAGCGAATATGCCTCATGGGCATGAGGCTCAGTAGCGCACTTCCTTTTTGAAGGATTAGTGAACGCAAGATGTTAATTAGGGTTCTACCGTTATTTGGGCAAAAATTTCAATATGGCGGCCAAAGTAACGTCAGATTCATGAAACTTGGCTTTAAAATCAAAATGATCGTACTATAGACAAGGGTGAGTTCCAAGTTTCATGAAAATCGTTCCACTAACAAGAGATTCCAATATGGCGGCCAAGATGGCGGCAGAATGTTGGAATTTGGCTGGAGAATAAGAATGATCATACGAAACAAAGGTGAGTCCCAAGCTCCATGAAAATCGTCAAGTGATAAGAAATCTCAATATGGCGGCCAAGATGGCAGCAGAGTGTGCACGCTGCCACGAGTGTGCGCCTTGTGCACTCGAATCATTCGATTCGACCTGTCGCAAAATGTTTTGACACTGTCTGCGGTTCCAAGTTTTTTTGTAATTTGTCTGGAACGGGCATTCGAGGCACCGAAACGAATTGGAACCGGCTGCCACAATTTTGAACTTGTCCAAATCGATGGGTCGTTCGAAAACTGTGTAGTTTCAAGTTATCCTTGTGCATGGTCTTGGACGAACTTTATGTGCATCTGTGCATTTTGGCCTATTCATCAACAAATGATATTTTGAATGCCATTCTTTGTGTACAGGTGTTCACGATAAAATTCACCCCCCCCCCTCTAGAAGATTCCCCTTTGAGATATTTTGAAAAACAAAAATTTTTTTCTCAACGATTTTTCCCAGGGACTTTGAATCGATCGTTACAGGGTACCGTATACAGGGTGTGACACTCGGTGTGACATGTAACTTTTTTATTTCAAATGCAACTCCCTATATTTTATTCTGTCATTTGATGAAGCCTTTCTTTCTGATTACAAAGGTATATAACATTTATAATTTATTTTGACAAGGAAGCTGTCAAAAAAAAATAAAGTAGGTAGTCAAATAAATGAAAAATTGAAAATTACGCGACACCCTGTATTAGGAACGAATTAGACCAATAAAGGTGGGTTCAGTCAGCTTATTTAGTCGCTGTTTTAGTTTTAGTCGTTGTCGTAACAGAGAAGAGCGTTCATACAGCAAGATTTAGTCGATTTACTGCGCGAACCTTCATATTCATACGGTCCGTGTTCATAATGGGTAGTAATAATATAAAAACTCGTGAAAAAATAAGCATAAATAAGTATTTGCTTACATTTATGAGGAGTACAACTCCTCTGAAATCGAAGCAAATGCTAATGCTATTTTTTTATTAATACATACAACCCATTACCATCACCATCCATGCTCATACCTTATACTGGTAATTATGCAACCTGCAAGTCGGCATCTTACGACAAAGTTCGGAATTCTTACGACCAAAATCAAAACTAAAACTTTGTATGAACGCCGCGCATATGACGCGTGCTTTCTACTTTCAAATTTACGACAACGACTACGACTAAAACTAAAACCAAGCTGACTGAACCCACCTTTATCCAATGCAGAGTTGAATTCTGCAGACGAAATGCTGCGAGAATAACTTTTTTTAAGTGAACTGTAGAAACCAAAGCCATCTTGCCGCGAAACAAAATTATTTGACTACCTATTTAATTATTTTTCTCCAACAACTTGTCAAAATAAATCATAAGTGTCATATATATTTGTAATCAGAAAAAAAGACTCCACTGAATAACGAAATAAAATATAGGGTGATGCATTTGAAATGAAAAAGTTCCATATCACACCCTGTATACGGTACCAATTACAAACTTTTAGAGGATCGATTTAAGGTCCCTGAGAACAATCGTGACGAAAAAGTTTTTAATTCCTCGAAATATCTTGAAGGGGAATCTACTGGAGGGGGGTGAATTTTATCGTGAACACCCTGTACCTAATACCACATTTGGTGCAAGAAAAAGCTTTCGTACAAGCTTTCGATCACTTCTCCAAATGTGTGACGACTTGCAAATTTGAACACGTTTTGTCAAAAAACTCGCACTGTTTATACATTCGTACTAGTGTTCTTACCTTGAACAAAAATCAATGCACTATGTTTGTTTCAAATGTTCGTATACAACAGCGGAAAACGTGCGATTTATGACTCGATTCTGATTTAAGTCGCCATTTCAGACGCAATTTTAACAAAGTTCCAAGCTACGGTTTCCTCTGTACCTTTTATAACCCGATTTTGAGCAACGATTTTAGGATTTTGAAAAAGTGGGCCAACAGTCGACTCTTGCGATCCGATCCTTACGATCAACCAATGAAAATCAAGGTAATGTCAATATTAGCAAAAATGTGGTAGTCTTTTTGATTAGCAAACTATGTTATGGGATTTTCTGGACACTTTTAGTTTTCTTCGTCAGAATTGCTTGAATTCGACAAGCTGACAGGTGAGTGACACAGTGACACTAGTGACAGGCAAGATTTCTCCAAAGTCCTTAGAATTTCTCCCTCCACTATGCCTTGCTTCCGACAGATGCGATCGTTGCGATCGAGTTGAGGTGCGTTCAGTCAGCTTATTGAGCCGCGGTTTTAATTTTAGCCGTAGTTGTAGTGGTAAATTTGAAAGTCGAAAGCACGGCGTCATATGCGCGCGTTCATACAGGGTTTTAATTTTAGTCGTAAGAATGCTGAACTTAGCCGCAAGATATCGGCGTACAGGTTGCGCTATTACCGGCACTTCGGGTGGCACTGCCAATATTGACATTTGCATTTAAGAGGTTATGGTTTTCATTTGGCAAAACGTTTTGTTATTATTTTTATATTCACTTCACAGACATTCACTTGCAGAAAATCACGACGAGAAGAGCAAATGAACAATGAGTTTCGACGACGGCAAGTTGATCGAGTTGATACGCCGATTTCCCTATTTATGGGATAAAATATAAAAGTGATGAAAATTAGGTATAAAGATTATGTGAGAGCTGAAAATTCGTGGGACTACATAGCCAAATGGATGGGTTTCCATAGTAAGTACCTACTATCGGGATGATTGATGTAATAAATAATAGCCTAATACGTCCAAAATTTTTGTCGAAGATTGCAAAACACGATGGGGTGCGGTAAGGACTCGATACGTGAAAGAGAACCTATCGAAATCTGCCATCAAAATCCGGATCGCACTCAATTAATTACGTGGCCCTATTACAAGGAGTGCAGTTTTTTTGACAGTGTGATTAGGAGTAGAAGGTGGGAAGGTTAGGTAATTATGATGTTGTCTTTTTGTTATAAAGAATCATTTTCAGGACTGAAAGCTGAAATTCATTGTCGTTCAGTAATTCTTGTTTCATTGAACTCAGTCGTTTTCCACTGAGTATCACTCTCATTGACCCATTTGTGACATTTTTTGTTTTTGTTTTAGGAACGTTCATAATCAGAAGCTGACCATGGTGATCTGAAAGACCATTACGCAACAGAATAGCGGTGCCCTGACCAAAACAGAGATCAACAAAGATATTATCTATCAACGATTTTTCTCCTCTTGTGCTTTCACAAATAGTTTGTGACAAATTATATGATGTTAAGATGTCTAAAAATGCTTTTTCATTGGTGTTTCCGTCCAAAAGATTGATATTATAATCTCCACAGAGAATAATTTTGTGGTTCTTGTATTTACGATGACATAAATGCAATATATAACTTACTGTCTCGAAAAACTTATCAAAATTTCCATGAGGTGGTTTATATAAACAAATTATTATGATTTTTTCATTGGTAATGCACACAGATGAACATTCTATGGTTCCCTCTATGCTAGCCTTTCTGATGTCTTCAACCTCCTCGATTTCATCTGTTTCCTGTTGGATCATTATGCTCGATCCTCCATGGGTTGTGACAGTTCTGTGATAAGATGAGACGTTTTTGTATCCTTCGATGTGGACATATTCATGGCTTTGGCACCAATGCTCCGTAAAACATAGGATGTTGGGCAACGATGGTAGGATATCGAGGTATTTTTCAATTTCCAGAGGTTTGTTTTTCAATTATTGTACATTTTGATGGATCACAGTGAAGTTGCATTTCTGTGACCAATCAGGCACCCTCGAGGATGAGTTGCTATCATTTGAATTGTGTTCCGCTTCTTCTCCGAAAAAACAGGAACCTTTTCACTATGATTCCTTCTGGCCAGAAGTCTGGTTTGTAGATTTCGTCCTTGAGATCACATCTCACCTTAAAGGATCTGTTTTTCTCCTTATTAGTTCAGGCGCCAGGGAAAACAATAAGGAAATAATTGTTTCCTGGCTGGAAACTAGCTTAAAACGATCTGTGTAGCTTAGGTTTTGACATACTAGTTTCCCCCCTTTCGGAAATGTCGGCGTCATGTCGCCATCATCAACAAGAAGTGCACCAGCGTAGTTTTTGCCGGATATCTTAATTTTCGGTCATCTGACAGCAAAAGATGTAAGGAGTCATTTTGAAGCCTATGAAATTCCCTACAGTTGGGTTTCTCAATCAATTCTCTGCGACCTATGGTCTTTGAGATAGAGCTTCTGGAAGCGAAAGTCATTGTCGTGAAAGCTCCATGGCCACTTGACTCGAAAAACTAAAATGTCGATGTGACAAAAAAAAATTCAAAATGAGATTACTCGAGAATTCTTCATGCTATAGTTGCGGTGATAGTCTTAAACTCTTCCTCTTGAACCGTAGATTACGAATATTGAAAAGTCAAAAACGTCACATTGTACATATACAGGGTGTACTACGGGAATAAAATCAGAACAGAGAAATTTGACATATAACATATTGACATATGTTGACATATAACAATTTGACATATTTCTTCGATTCAGCCTATGCGAAACTCTAAGCACTTATCACGAGTTCAATATCAATATACATTGCTATGTAAGCTTCATTTGATACACCTAAGAAGTGGTCAGCTCACAGCCTTCCTGTAAAATGTTTTGAAGGCCCTCTGAAATCATCAAAATTCACAGTGGCAAGAAATGTATGTAACAGTATATTATATACCAAGGAACCAAAGTGAATTTTTGATACCTTGAGTGAAGTTTGTTGCTCGAGGGCCCTTTGGGTCCAAATCTCAAAATTAAAAATTCACTTTGGTACTGTATATTTTTAATATTTTGATAATTTCAGAGGGCCTTCAAAACATTTTACAGTAAAGCTGTGAGCTGACCACTTCTTAAGTGTATTAAGTGAAGCTTATAGAGCAAATCCATATTGATATTGGACTCGTGTTAGGTGCTTAGAGTGTCGCATATAGGCTAAATCGAAGAAATATGTGAAATTTCTCTGATCAGATTTGATTCCCTCAGTACATCCTGTATATGTACAATGTGACGTTTTTGACTTTTCTATATTCGTAATCAACGGTTCAAGAGAAAGAGTTTGAGACCATCACCGCAACTATAGCATGAAGGATTCTCGAGAAATCTCATTTTGAAAATTTTTCATCACATCGACATTTTAGTTTTTCGAGTCAAGTGGCCATGAGCTTTTACGACAATGCCTCTCGCTTCCAGAAACTCTATCTCAAAAACCATAGGTCGCAGAAAGGTCATTTCAAAACTATTCCGTGGGGAATTTCATTGGTTTCAAAATGACTTCTTACATCATTTGCTGTCAGATGGCCCAAAATCAAGATATTCGGCAAAAACCACGCTGGTGCACTTCTTGTTGATGATGGCGACATGACGCCGACATTTCCGAAAGGGGGAAAATTAGTATGTCAAAACCTAAGCCACAGAGATCGTTTTAAGCTAGTTTCCAGCCAGGAAACAATTATTTCCTTATTGAGCTGATTTTTGCTCCCTGGCGCCTGGGCTATATCGTCATTTTTTCACTACTAGCCGTGAAGTACATCATTATTAACCTCTTCCTCGACTAGGAAGGCGATTTTCAAGTAGTAAAAAAAATTCTATATAAACCACGGTCGAGAAAATTATTATAGCTTCAGCGCCTTATATCCCTCAGCTGCGCTTCGGGATCTAAACTGGCGCTTCAGCTATAATAATACTTTCTCAACCTTGGTATATAATATACTATTACTGCCTCCACGGTAAAGTCATGATTCGAACATTTCCTTGCAAGGTACTGTTTAATAGATTTGCTTTCAGTACCCGGCTTTACCCTGCCAATGTGAACCCAAATCATCCAGTCTTACTGAAAAATGCAGGCAGCGTCGGACTGGCAAATTTTGGCCTACCGGGCAAAGAATGAAAGTGGTCTCGAAACCGAAGGGGAGCCAGAGAGGCCCGCCTCCCAGTTAGCGCCGCAGGCGACTTTTTTTAATTATAATAATAATAATGCTTATAACAAAAAAAAACGCTGACCAAATTGTCTACAGATTTCATCAAAGTCAAAACTTTTGGCTTGAAATACACTACGATAAAGAAAACAACGAGGAAAGAAGAATATTTATTATTATTACGTATTTTGCGTACGGGTTCGAATCTAATTGAGACGATCGTTTTGAAACACACACTGTTTATTACTGCGTACTACAATGAATACACGCCAGCAATAATTTACTTAGAAATATCGCTGTGATTACTACTCGCTTTTAATCCGCTCGCTACCACTTCGCATTCCAATGCATAACTGCTCGTGAGGCGATGATTGATGCCCTATATAGGTTCGAGTGATTCACCTCGAATGTTCCATGCATTCTCCAGCAGTCTCCACAGTGACCCGACATACGGTTTCCATACGACACGACTCTCGAAAAATCTTGCACATTACCCGTATAACTCTGCCGTGCTCTAGAACCGGCGCCTCCGCCAAAATGGACAGATGTAGCTTGACCCACTGCTGAAGTCTCCATACAGTTGTACGGGAAAAAGCCTACACGCGCGCTCCGAAACACACCAGAACGCTCCGCACTAGTACACTGCGATCTGACGGAAAGAGTCGCATGTTATCCAGAATTGCCGCTCGTAACATTATTGTTGCGTATTTCGCGTACGGGATTGCATATAATTGAGACGATCAATTCAAAACACACTGTTTATTTCTGCGTACCACAATGAATACACGCCAACAATTATCTACTAGGAATATATCGCTGTGATTACCACTCGCTTTCAATCCGCTCGCTATCACTTCGCATTCCAATTCAATACTGCTCGTGGGGCAACTATTGATGCCTTTTATAGGTCTCCGAATAGCGTTCCCGAACTTTCTATCATCTTCCAGTAATTTTCATAGTGGCCCGGCATATGCGGTTTCTAGGAGACTCCTGAATAATCACACACACCTTTCGCGTGCTTTCCGTGTGTTCTGGAATCTGCACTTCCGCCAAAATGGACAGATGTGTCTCGATCGATCATTGAAGTTTCCCATGCCAAGCCATCGCGTATACTTCTGGAATGAACCAGATCGCTCCGCACTCCTACACTGCGATCTGATGGATGGAAGAATCCAGAAAGATCCCGTGTTGACCAGTATGCACGGAATAGCCGCTCGTAACATTATTCTAACATTAGTCCAGAAATTAAGAAATAATAGCGAGCAAAGATGAAACCCAGCCGGATTTTTGCATATAAGCTCATCAACAGTTCTGATTTCAAAGATACTGATCTACTTGAGAATTTGTCGATGATTTTTGCCTGTGGCTAAATATGTAAATTCTACATAGACGGTAAAGAAAGAGTACGACTCGATGGCAGATAAAACAAACCAACTGCGGGAGCCTCACACATACAATCTTGTCATTCCACGACTAGTAGTACAAGAAAGATAGATTTAAACCTCGGAAAAAATATGGACGTCCTGAAAATTTGATATTTTGTTCAGAATTGAGTGCTCTACAACATATCCAAAATCGCCAAAAATCGCACCCGGGGGTTTTGAGTTATTGGAGGGGGGGGTAAAAAATTGCTGGTAAAAATGGAGGGGATGGAACCCGTCAACCCATTGGATGCGAATACATTATAGTTCGACGTATCATATCCCATTGATACCATTTCTCCACAAAAAGTGTCCATCATTGTTGAAGGAGAGTAGTGGGGGGGCGAAGCTCTGCTAGGTGGACCATTTTGTTTTTATGGCCATGTAGAACCGATCACGACAAGTTTGGTATCTTTTCCGACTAAATTCAATCTCCTGAACTCGTATCCGATGTGTAAATTCTGATGAAAACAAGTTTGAACAAGTTACCTTGAGAAAACTTGTTTTTTCTTTGACAATTTTGACGAATTTTTTATTTACTGTTGGAGGTGTTCATTTTTAGAAAATTTTCAGGGACCATCAAATTGAAGTGTATTCTCCACAAAAATCATCCACCCGATGTATAATTTTGTTTATCGAGTTTAAAAAATCGATTTGAACTTGAGCCGGCGCTGCGTGTCGTCTACTACTGACCAGAACACTACAGCATGCACCTTCAAATGAAAACCCCTCAAACTATCGAGGAAATAACAACTCATCTTTGAAAATTAGAGGATCTGTGGAGAATTGAATTCCCTATAACATAAACATAATCGCCATGAATCGCACTGCAGGGTTTTGAGTTATTTAAGGGGAGAGGTAACAGTTCGTAGAGTATGAATCCTGTCAAAAGTGTTATCCTTCTCCTCGAATAACTCAAAATCCTGCATTACGATTCATGGCGATTTCGTTCATGGTATAGGGAATTCAGTTCTGCACAAATCCTCCAATTTTCGAAGATGGGTTGTTATTTCTCCAATAGTTTGAGGTGTTTTCATTTAAGGGTGCATGCTGTAGTGTTCTGGTCAGTAGTAGACGACGCGCCGCGCCGGCTCAAGTTCAAATCGATTTTTCAAACTCGAGAAACAAAATTATACATCGAGTGGATGATTTTTGTGAAGAATACACTTCAATTCAATGGTCCCTGAAAATGTTCTAAAATCGAACACCTCCAACAGTAAATAAAAAATTCGTCAAAATTGTCAAAGAAACAACAAGTTTTCTCAAGGTAACTTGTTCAAACTTGTTTTAATCCGAATTTACACATCGGATACGAGTTCAGGAGACTGAATTTAGTCGGAAAAAATACCAAACTTGTCGTGATCGGTTCTACATGGCCAGAAAAACAAAATGGACCACCTAGCAAAGCTTCGCCTCCCCACTACTCCCCTTCAACAATGATGGACACTATTTGTGCCAAAATGGTATGAATGGGATATGATACGTCGAACTATAATGTATCCGCATCCAATGGATTGACAGGTTCCATCCCCTCCATGTTTACCTGGGATTTTTTACCCCCCCCTTCCAATAACTCAAAACCCCCGTGTGCGATTTTTGGCGATTTTGGATATGTTGTAGAGCACTCAATTCTGAACAGAATATCAAATTTTCATGACGTCCATATTTATTCCGAGGTTTTGCCGATTTTTTTACTATTTTTCCTGTACTATAGTGACTACTAAGAAATAATGAATGCATGATATGCACAAACTAAAGTGGACCAGCCTTTGATACAAAATTGAAAATTTGGATTTTAAAAAAGCATCAAAGTGCAAATTTTTCAAAATGTGTACAATTTGGCCTCCAAACTGGGGTTTGGCCTACCGGGCATTTGCCCGGTTGCCCGGTGGACACAATGCAGGCATGTATGCGCGTGATAATGCGTGCATTATTCAGTAGGATTGGATAAACAACCTTATCAACGCACATTAGACCTACAGAGTTGAAATCATGTACCTCATGACGTAAGTTTTGAGGCACCAGCTCCCTGTCCCTTCTAATTTTGGTGTAGTTTGTGTGTGGTGTGATTAAGGAACAATATAAAATAATTAAGATAACTGATGAAAGTTAGGTATAACATATGGATTTGACATTTGTGATTTGGAGATATTTTGGCAGTTTGGTTGGCATCAGTGATAAAATCGCATGCGCACCACCATCGCCATAACGTTGCGTTAACATTAACATCAATGTGCACGAGCTATAAGTATACTATGTTACAGGAATTCAACCTAACAAATTGATGCATCGACTTTTTTTTTGAAATTTGAACCTTCGTTACTTGTATACTTCCATAACATTACATTCTATATCTGATAGGACCTCCAGCCACCAAATGTAATTTTCCTCATGCCTATGTTTACAAATTCTTCCTATGCTCATTTCTTCATTTTCTTCGAAGCAAAGCACACTACGGCATATTGTATATTGAAAAGTAGTACTACGCAACTTTTTTCTATAATAATGGGGAGTTTGCACATCTACGTACGACGTAACGACGACGTAACGTAACTTTCAACGTAAAAATAGACGAATTTGTTGTTAGCAATTCCTTAGTTATGGGGGAATTTTCACGTTGTACGTTGCGTAACGTCGTTTGCTCCGTTACATCGCAAACTCTCTTTTACTTTATTTACCTTAGTCACCTACTAGTGGATTCATTATTACATCGATAACGGTAGGTACTCTGATGGAGCAAAATATTTTTTCTGTTTTTTTTTTATCAATACAAACAATTTATTGCCATTAGAACTAGAAGGTAGACGAACGTCAGTTTTAGAGTTTCACCTGTCAAACGTTTTCATTTTCAGCAGTCAGAATTTCTAATTTCTTGGCGATTATTACGAAAAAGTAGATGATAAAGTATTACTCGTTGAATAAGACGTATTGCCACATGACTGGTTTTGGGGCAGGACGAGCTTGCGAGGAACGTAAGCTCACTTTATAGACTTAGGTACGCAAGCCGTGTAACTCAAATGTAAGATTGTAAGAAATTAATTACTGTGTGTTTCCAGCGTGACACCTCCCCCTGGTCGAAAATGAATGGCTCATTTTCTCACGTTGCGTTACGGTTACGGCTTGCGCTAATCTATAATTAAACCATGATACATTCGGAATTTTTACGGAAAGCGGCCATAACATTGATATAAAACCAGCAAAATGTCTCAACTGAACGTCACTCATACTGGTGTCAACATCCAATATTCCCTGCCGAAGTTTTCGTCGTCCCAAAGACCTACAAAGCGAATATTGACTCTTTGTCGTGAAATTTCTCATGTGATACGTTCATTGTTCCAAATCAAGTTTCAGTCGAATGTTATAAAGGGTGTTTTTTTTTTTTAGAGGTATAGAACTTCAATCAGCGATAGCGTCGGTTTTTGAGAAGATTTTGCCGTTATTTTTCCATCTAAATATTCATCAAGGCTTGCCATTTGATCATGCACATGCACAATCGCACAACTTCAGACAGTTTTTCAAAAATGATTATAAAACTTGATTTTTTATACGGAATTTTCGTGCTTTTTGTGGATTTTTTTTCCAATTCCCAATTACTGGCCGATAAGATTTTGTATTTCAACTTCCTTAGACTCCTTCCATTAGCAGTGTGAAGTCTCTGGCTTTCTTGAACGAGTCCCGAACTGTCCAGGGTCTTGGGGACAATATCGTTGGCCATATTAGTTAGATAGAGCCTGATTCTTGCCAAGAAGCTAGCCTTTATGAATATTTATATGAAAAAATTACGGCAAAATCTTCCCAAGCACAAACGCTGTCGCTGATTGAAGTTCTATACCTCTAAAAAAAAAAACACCCTTTACAATGAGTGAATGAAAAACATGATGAAAACGTTAAATCAACAATTCCTTTGACGTTGATAATGATAACTTGCAAGCAACCAAACATTTTTTGGTGTCAATTCTTAATCAACGCTAAAATGTCGAGAAAGATTACGTCAGTTTCTACTTTTCCAGTACCGAGCTGAATAAACCTAATACTTACAAGATGTCTCAGAATACAGTAGTTCCTTTAATTCTGAAGATTCCCTTGCTAAGATGAAATGTCATCTATGCCGTTTTTCCCTGGTGGACGCGATCAAAATTTCAGAAATACATGAAGAGCTTGAAAACAAACAGAAAATAGGCCACAGCCTTGTTTACAGCCGAAATCTGTAGGTGAGTACGATTACGTTCAAAGAATAGGTACCGTATGATCAAAAACTTTCCTCCTCCAGGAAGGCTGTGATCTGGTCATTGGCAGGCAAACGAGGCTGATTTTGGCCAGGCCACAGCCTGCCTAGAGGAAGAAAGTTTTTGATCATATGGTATATGAGTCCCATATTTGGCCCTTTTTCCTACCGATATACTTGATAATATTGATGAAAATTTTCCCAATAGACAAATGTTGTTTATTATGATAATAGAGCGGAACAATAAAATACTAGCTAGTTTTTCGTCAACGTTTTATTGAATTTGTATAGGCATAAAATTGACCTTGGTTTTGGCAAGGGCAACAAACAATATAAACACACACAAAGAATACAAAAAATATGTTCTTTGCATCACAAACACAAAAACAATTACGCAACTATAGTAGGTACCTAGTTTCCAGTTTCCATCAAGTTTTGTTCTCGAAAGCAAAATATCCAATATGTTTTTGGTTATTCAATAAAAAAAAATTGAATACAAATTCCAATATGTGGAAGTTATATTGTGAATAACAACGACAATTAATACTGCGGGGATGCGTCGCCAGGGGCAGGGCGCGTCGGAGTTGTCTCCAAGATTCCTCTGGTTTCGGTAACGGCTGCTTCAGCTTCAGTATTTAACGGCTTAAGAATAAGGTGGACGCCATCTTCCGAGTCATCTTCGGAGTCATCTTCCGAGCCATCTCGCCTCGCATCTCTCCTCGCATCTCTCCTCGCATCTCTCCTCATCTGTTCCCTTACCTCGCTCATTATTCTTGGACGAGGACGTCCCCGTCGTGATACGGGTCGAAATTCTTCAACGATAGTTACCAATCGGATGTTATCTTTATCAGCACTTCGATTAAACGAGGAATATGTGCCGTACCTGGCCATAATCTCTAGCATTTCATTCTTGAAGTCGCTCGCGGCCGCGGCGTTGTTCCTATCTGCAACGCTACCGGTGAAGAGTAGCTGTAACAAGATCGAAAATTGAGTACATATGTAATAATGAAAAACGGCTCGTTTAAAGTTGGGGGTTGTCCAAAATAGTCCGAATTCAGAATGAAGCATCTTGAAGAAAAGTAGGCAATTTTAAAAAGAAAAATGATGTGAGCAGGGAATGAGAGCGTCCATGTTGAATCCACGATTGTTGAATGTGCTTTTTCTAGAGCAAAATCATGCATTTTTGCCAAATAAATAGAGAACTGACATAAAAAATGCAGCTTTGACGGAAAATTGTGCGACTTTTTCACAAAACCGAATTTGACAAAGAATTGAAATTCGTTTATAAAATTGTGAGCCGACCTTTCTGAATATGGAATCAGAAGAAATCATCTTTTTTTCACAAGAATGGTATGCTTCCTCAAGTGTCACCTCTTTTGAAATTGTCTGCTCATTCAAATTTGGAGAAATCTTTTGAAAAATAATTCGATTCTAGTGAAACTTGAGATTCAATGCTAGAGCCTTGAGATTCAATGTTAGAGCTAGTATATAATCAATAATTATCATGTTGAAGATAAGTTAGTACAAGTTTGGGTACCAACATAACCTTGTCATGCTTTAAAGCTCTAAAAAGTATGACGGCACCCAAGCAGGTAGGTATACCTTATATGACACAATAAAATATGGAGTTTTATAGAAAACTGCTGGTTGCTGGTTTGTAGTCGAATCTAAACATCACTCACGAATAAAAAACATCACTCACGTGTCTTATGCAGTCATCCATGGGTTTGTCAACGTAGATGTGAAGCTCTATCAACTCCTTTTGGCTCATTCTATGGCGGCAATAAGGGCATCTCAGTCCAAATTCGAAAAAAATAAGCGCAATTTTGAGGCATGGTCTACAATAATTGTGACCGCATGGCAAATGTTTGATGTCTTCACACATTTCTTCGCACAAAAGACAGAATATTTCTTCGCTGACCATTTTGCTCGCCGCAGGTCCTGACCTATGATTATTTCCTATCGAAGAAGTCGCCGCTGCCGCTGGCTTGAACGTTTGAAAGTGGAAACTATAAAGTGATTCATGTTTTTTCTTCCCAGCTCTTGGTTTCTTGCGGTTGAGTTTATCGGCAGTTTATTATCAATTCACAGTTGAAAAAAAACTTGGCGGGTACCCAAGGAAAACTCAATAATCTTGCAAAGAGTCATTATTCATCAGTTCAAAACGTTCCCACAATACGTCCCGTGGAAATTACGTCCCCGGGAAAAAACGTCCCAAGGAAAAGACGTCCCAGGGAAAATACGTCTTCTTTCTGAATTACTCTGGATACTTACTCTGATGAGCTTCTTTGTGTCGTCATATTACTTCCGAAACTCCAGTGGAGACTGTCTCTTGTGTCCTTCATGTGTGTGCTCAGCAGGGCTTCAAACGATATCGAAGACACAAGAGGGCCCAGTAGTACTAGCGGTGAGCAAAATAAAACTGCATTTTATGATACAAGCAACAGATTTGGTACACGTGATCTTTGGACAATTCTAAGCGATTTGACCCGTAGTTCCTAAAAATCCCTTTGGGGAGAGCCGAGATATGGGGGAGGGAAAGGGGTTGATTTCTCTTATTTAGAAAAATCTATATGCGCCAAACTGGCATTGAAAATATCGAATTCAAGTGAATTGAACATGCTGAATACACTGGTGAATCCTAATTTTATGAAAAAACGCAAATAATAGCCTTTTTTTTTCAAAATGGCCGCCTAAAAATGACCAAAAAAATGTACGAATTAGGTGTTCGAGTAAGGTATCAATTTATATGTTTTCGAGGTCGCTGGACTCATTTCTCTTATCGAAATTATCATATCGAACAAAATTATCCATTTTGGGTCAGGGTAAATGAACTACCCTGTTATTCCGTGAAATTAAATAAATGACAAAAAAAACATGTATGGATAAGTTGATCGAGTTGGGTATCAATTTATATGTTTTCGAGGCCACTGGACTCATTTCTCAAAATGAAATCACCGTATCGAACATAATTATCCATTTTGGGTCAGGGTAAATGAACCACCCCCACACCTGAAGTGACACTTTCAAAATTTGAAGTAAATAATCGAAAGAACAATATGGAGCTACATCTAAATAAAATCTTATTGATTGATAAATGAAAATTACCGATGTAACTACACCTCTAAACTCACAACCATCCCTGGAAGCCCTAACCGCCCTTGAAGGGAGGCTCTTGTATGACCTAAATTTCCTTGCGTCATAGGAAAGTGCTTTAAAAATGTTTTTACCTTAAACTGGTAGGTAAAGTGTTCATTACAAGCTTCTTTTGGCGCAAAAAAATGAGATTTCCCTGCCTAGGCAGGTGAAGACTTAACCTGCCTAGGCAGAGAAATCTTATTTTTCTGCGTCAAGATACGTTTTGTCTGCTGAAAATTTGATGGAAACTGAATGGAATGGAAACCGGACCTAGCAACGTGCTATTTGCTAAATTGTGCCAGAATGACATTTCAAAATTTTTTTACGAATTATTTCTTTCTCTGTGGTTTATTGAGGTAGTTTCGGGTAAAACGTTATACATAATGCTAGGAAAGTTAGTGTCTTTACAGGGCACGTAGGCTCCCATGCCTCGCTTACGCTCGTCCTTGAATATTATTGCTAGCCCTGTAAAGATTCGCTTTCCTGCCTTATTATGCCAATAACTAATTAATGGTATAAAGGAGTATAATACCACGTATAATACCTACTTGATAATATTTTATGTATTGTTGGAGTTTTTAGTTGAGATTCCTCACTACTTGTAAATATGCTCATTGTTCATGGGGTTTAAAATTAAACTCGAAGTAAGCAACTGGGACTTTGATACAAAGCTCTGACAGTATAAGTCAGTCCTATCATTTTGTCAGTCCTATCATTTTGTCAGTCCTACCTTGCAATTTGTGTTTTTATCCTGTTGCCTTATCAAATGGAACCAAACTAATTCATCAACAGTTCCGTTACTGACTCCATTTCCATTTGATACCCCAAGCAATAAGTTATGATTCCTATAAAAGTTTCATTCCTTTCTCTTGGAAGTCTAGCTTTGACACCAGTTCTGCCCATTTTAGCATTTTTATCTTTCTCTGCATGCCTTCTTGATTATAGGTACACTGACAGACAAAATTAACGCACCACCAATATCTAATTGTTTATCTAAATTTGAAGTCAAATCACCGATTTATTCGATTTAAATGATTTTTTCTTCGGAATTGTGTAGGGTGATTATTCAGAGAATCTGACTGGTTGACAAACTTTCGAAAAAAATATCAATTTTGGCTAGATACCAGGTCTGACATTGATGTGCTGTTTTTCACCGTATCCTGGAGCTTTCCTGTGGAGAGCACTGGCAACAGCAGAAAGTTATAATGACCTCGTTTATGGTCATAATTAGTTTATGACCTTGTTTATGACCAACTATGCACCCATCTTTACTGAACGTCATTTTTTTAATTTTAAATTGTTACCCCGATTTTGAGGGGGATTTTGAGGGAGATAGAACTTTTTTCTCAACAAAACATGCTTTTTCGACTTTTGAAGTCGTTGGTTGAGGAAGTTTCTTGAGTACCCTCAATATAGCCTTCAGGAGGTCGTGGGTTCAAAATCGATCGTCTAGAATGATTTCTATACAGTACCTACATAAAACATTATCAAGTAGGTAGGTATTATTATACTATCTTATACCATTTAAAAACATTTTTTAAGCGGTTTCCTACGATACAAGGAAAGCCAGGTTATGCAACACCCTCCCATTAAGGGTGGTTGGGGATTCCAGGGATGGTTATTGTGACTTTAAAGGTGTAGTTACATGGGTAACTTTCATTTATCATCAAAAAAGAGATTATTCAGATGTAGCTCCATATTGTTCTTTCCTCGGTTCTTTCGATATTCACTACAAATCTTGAAAGCGTCACTTCAAGTGTTAAGGGTGGTTTATCTATCCTGACCCAAAATGGATAATTTTGTTCGGTATGGTGATTTAGATGAGAGAAATGAGTCCAGCGCCCTCGAAAACATATAAATTGATACCTTACTCAAATAACTTATTCATGCATAATTTTTTGTCATTCATTGGCGGCCATTTTGAAAGAAGGCTACTATTTGCATTTATTTTTGAAATTAAGATTTGCCAGTGTATTCAGCATGTTCAATTCACTTGAATTTGACATTTTCCATGCCAGTTTGGCGCATATAGATTTTTTCTAAATAAGAGAAATCAACTCCTCTCCCCCCTCCCATATCTCGGCTCCCCCCGAAGGGATTTTCAAGAACTACGGGTCAAATCGCTTAGAATTTTTCAGAGGTTACGTGTACCAAATCTGTTGCTTGTATCATAAAATGCAGTATTCTTCACTAGTTAGCTGCTTACCGCTAGTACTAAGTGAAGCTTCATAGCTTGACATAATATGATGGCAAAAGGGGGGCTTACTGGTACTCTGAAAGCCAATAAAAGGCTAAGTGGGCTAATTAGAACTCCATACTACACTTGAGGATACAATAAGGGAGCCCGATAGGACTCCAAGTATCACATTAAGGCACAAGGTACTTACCTTGGTGCTTACTCATGCTCCGGAAGTCTCGGAAGCTTCCGGAAGTCTCGGAAGATGCAAGGAGGCTCAGCAGGGCATCAAAAACGTTAAAGAAAGAAGGGGGCCAAATGGAGCCATGTGTAACACAAGAAGGCAGAAGGGAGCTCACTGGAACTCTGAGAGTCTTGAAAAACACAAGGGGGCTGATGACAGCCCCACACTACACTTGCGCACACATGGGGGCCCAATAGGGCTCCGTATGTCTCATGAAGGCACAAGGGATTTACACTAGGGTTTCCAAGCCTGGGGCTTACTGGAACTCTGAAAGCCACGAAAAAACATAGGGGGCTTATTAGGTCTCCAAACGACACATGAGGACACAAAGGGATCCAATAGAGATCCGAATGCTACGGAAAAACGCAAGGCAGTAAGGCTTCAAAAGATACTTAAGACACAAGGGGGCCCAATGGAGCTTTACATAACAACGAGCATAACAATGAAGGGAAAAGGGGGCTTACTGGTACTCTGGAAGCCAATAAAAACATAAGTGGGCCAATGAGGCTCCATCTTGGGCTCTGTACTACACTCGAGGACACAAGGGGGGCCGAATATCACATCAAGGCACAAGGCGCTCACTTATGCTCCGAAAGTCTCGGGAAGATGTAAGGGGGCTCAGCAGGGCTTCATAGGACATTGGAGAAATAAGAGGACCCAATGGAGCTCTGGATAACAAGTAGGCAACAGGGGGCTTACTTATGGAATTCTAATAGCCATGAAAAGACATAAGGGGGCTAACTAGGGTTCCACACTACACTTCAGGCACAAGGGGCCCGATAGAGCTCCGAAAGCCATAAAAAACTACATAGGTGGCCCAATGAAGCTATATAATAAAGGAAGGCAAAGGGGTGTCACTGGAATTTTGATAGTCATGGAAAAATATAATCGGGCTCATCAGGGCTCCAAATTATTCTTTAAAATACAAGGGGGACCCAATTTGGGGCCGAATATCACATGAAGGCACAAGGTTTATTACTGCGTACTACAATAAACAACGCCAACAATCATCTGCTTGGAATTATCGCTGTGATTTATAACACTATTGACTGAATTTATTCAATTCTACAGCACTGATTGGGCAGAATGATACATTTTCACTTTTCTTTTGTTCCAGGTGAGTCTCCAGTCATCCGCCAAGTACTTACTATACTCATCTGCTTGATAGATAACAGGTAATTTTAGTTTTAACGTAAAATCTGATAATTTGAAAGCATTTTAGAACATTATTTGAAAAGATTGATACTGTTGATCGGTTCATTAAGGAAAATGTACATACTTATGTTACAATATACTCGTACCTACCTACGACATCATGAAATCAGGTACGAGTAGGGGAGACCGAGGTTGGTTGTTACAGGAGCCGGTGTTACATTGCATTTGAAGGACGGGGTAACCCTGTGTTATTCTTCCCTTGAGAAGAGTTCATAGTTTGCAGACATCAGCTATAGTTATTTTTGAGCCGAAAAAATTGAAAAATAAACCGTCGATAGAATTTTTTTCGAATTATGATTTTTTCACTTGGGCTTTATTTGTAGTGCGAAAATCGGGAGTCAAAAACATACCAAAAGTTTGTTCTCCTCCTTATCGGCTTTTTCAACCCCATACGAGTTATTTGCGTTTATTTAATTCAGTACATATGAAAAAAACCTTAATTAACGCAAATTGTGGACAGCACAAAACACCCAGACATGACTAGGAATCGAACCTTGGACCAACCGTACCACAGGCCGATGCACTACCACCTGTGCTACGGGGCCGTCTCAAAAACATACCAAAAGATACTGCCAATATTCACCTTCATGTTGTCACCGTTGGTTTTCAAAAAGTTCTTTTGATTTCAATTTTTGATGAGAAAAACCCAATCTTGTTTTTCGATTTGTGTGTATCCGGAATGCAGGCAAAACAGGGGCCGGTTACCGACTTCTATAGTCATAAATAGTCCGGCTTCCGCCTGTCAGATGGCGCCCGCTGCGACCGCGAATACCGTTGATATGATCGACTTGACATTTAGAATGCAGACATGGTTTTGCTGTGGAATGAGCCCATCAGTTTTTAGCTGTCATCTGTCGGAAATGTCACTATAAAAAAAAAGACAGAAATTACATTTCGCGGAACTTGACTTGCAATATGTCATTATTGAAAGTCCTTGAAAAACTGTATTCAAAATTGTAAAAGGTAGGTATTTTGAGCGCATTTTCGTGAGAAAATGACGCTTATATAGCCAGTTTGTCTGTCTGTCCGTCTGTCTGTCTGTCTGTCCGTCCGTCTGTCCGTGTAGAAATTAAGAAGTTGTACTCCTCGTCGGGGAGTGAAGTTAGAGCCTTGGAACTTGTTTTGATGGATAGCTGATGTTCCCACGGGTGGCCAATAGGCTATATATTTTTTTATTCATGCATAGTTATCATTATTATTATAAAAAAAATTAAGATTTACTGCTCACTTCTATGAAGTTGAACTCTTCGGGGAATAAAGCTAGAGCCTTGGAACTTCGTCCGATGGACAGCTGAGATATCCTCAAGGGTGGCCAATGGGCATTCTTTTTTTATACATACATAGCTAACACTATTATTATCAAAAAACAAAGATTTATTGTCCACTTCTGAGAAGTTGAACTCCTCCTCGGGGAATGAAACTAGAGCCCTGGAACTTTTTTCGATGGATAGCTTAGGTCATCAAGGGTGAGCAGTGGGCAGATTGGATTTCATGGTTAAGCCGCCATATTGAAATTTCTTATTAGTGGAGCGATTTTCATGAAACTTCAAACTTGTCTCTGTCTCGTTTGATCATTCTTATTTTCAAGTTGAATTTCATAATGCCACCGCCATCTTGGCCGCCATATTGAAATTTCTTAATAATGGAATGATTTTCATGAAACTTGGAACTTATCTTTGTCTCGTATGATCATTCTCATTATCAAGTTGAATTTCATGATTTCACCTCCATCGTGGCCGCCATATTGAAATTTCTTATTGGTAAAGCGATTTTCGTGAAACTTGAAACTTACCCTTGCCTCGTATGATAATTCTTGTTTCCAAGTTAAAATTCATGGTTCCACCGCCATCTTGAAATTCCTTATTAGTGGAACGATTTGCATGGAACTTGGAGCTTACCCTTGTCACATATGAACATTCTTATTCTCAAACTAAATTTTATAATTCCACTGCCATCTTGGCCGCCATATTGAAATCTCTTACCAGTGGAACGATTGACATCAAACTTGGAACTTGTTCTTGTCTTGTATTAACATTCTCATTTTAAAGCTGAATCTCATGATTCCGCCGCCATCTTAGCCGCCATCTTAGCCGCCATCTTAGCCGCCACATTGAAATCCGTTATTAGTGGAGGGATTGTCATGAAACTTGGATCTTACCCTTATCTCGTATAATCATTCTTATTTTCAAGTAGGATTTTATAATTCCGCCGCCATCTTGGTCGTCATATTGAAATTTCTCGAAATTAGTGGAACGATTGTTATGAAAAGCGAAACTTACTCTTGTCTCGTATGATGAACATTCAATTTTTAAGCCGGACTTAATTTCTATCAATGACAGATCTGCACAATGAAAATGCGCTATTGCGACTCACGCACGTGAGGGAATATTCACTTGTTTTATCTGTCACCTGTCAAAAATATGAAAAAAATGTGAAGTTCACAATCGTGCGATTCAATAATAATTATTTAAAGTCCTGGCCAACCCTAAACGAATCTCCAAAGTTTTAAAATTCTTGGAGGATACAAACTTTTACAAGGACATATATTCATAACCTGACTGGCTTAACTTGCTTGATAACCCTCAGTGGTTGATGCAGGTATAAAAAGGCGAGAAAAAAAAATGAAATTGATTCTTCAGAAGTGTCACTGTCAAAAAATGTCAGAAGCTATATCTCGCGGAACTTGACTTGCAATATGTCATTTGAAAGCCCCTGAAAAACTGTATTCAGAACGGTCAACAGTATTCTTCTATCTGTCAAATAATACAAATTTTCAAAGTCAAAACCTCACCATTTAATTTTTTTTTTTTAATTCAATTAATTACCATTTAATTATTCAAAATCTATCCTATCGATTGGAACCAAATTTGGCCAGAGAGCAACACAACAAAAGAATCAAATTGATTCTGCAATAGGGCATTTTCCTGGCTATACTGCACATGTGCGAGGTGCATGGCAGGTGAATGGCGGGATATTGAAAACAACCGGACAAACTAATGCATTTACGCAGATTTGTCATAAACAAAATTTCTGCACAGATGAAATATTATAGCATATTTTGTCTCAAAAATAAACTAGCCTTGGAAATCTACCGCGTTATATTACATTACAGGTGCATTAGAGTAGGATTCAAAGGCTTTTGTCCGGTTTTTTTAAAAAGCCCGCCTAAAATTTAGCGAATGTCCCTGAAATGATTGCTCAGGACAAGCCCCTATTGCAGTTTTCCACCATTTTCCAATCGGGCGTTACGAATTTTCAAAATTTATCCTAGCGGTTGACAACCGAGAGGGCCTTTCACCCGTGTTTTGACCAAGACGACTAGCTTTTGATGCAATACTCCACTCAAAAATTCATTCCTTCTCGGGGATCGACTTTTTTCAAAAAAATTCCGACTGAAATTGAAATTGGATTGGATTGGGCGTCGTGTAGACCCATTTTCAAAGTCGACACGGTTCCGGTTTTCCGACGGTAATTTACGAGAATTTATTTCAAAATAAAATTTGCATATTCCGTGAATTTGAAAAAACTGCAGGGCAAATAAACTCTCTGGAAAAACTGTAAATTTTCCAATTTTCCATCCTGTGAACAGATTTTCACCTTTTTTTTAAACAAGCGGTCTCCTACTGGCTCCTTGAACATCTTGCAACAATTCGTTTTCCAATTTTCCTAAAATTTCGTTTGCAGAATCATCACATTCGCAGAGCCTAAAAACATTGAAAATGACATATCACAATCATGTCCACTTTGGACACAATTGCCACTCAGCTCAAGAAAGATTTCAAATTCAATATTGAGCTGACACTGGGGCCTCCCGGCGACAGTAGCGTCTTGCAGTGTCAACTCGAGTGACAAAGTCATGATCTAGACATTTGTTTGACTAGGAACCGTCACCTGGCATAGTTCTGTAGCGGCATTTGATGCTTCAAAGAATAATAGTTGTCTTTTAGTTGGCCCCCTTGAAATCTCACCCTCTTCCCCCTCCCCTCCCCGGCGGTTAATCGATTAGTGCAGCGGGTCAAAGCCTTCATTTTGGTTCAAGGAATAATTGTGCCAAATCTGTTGCTTTTATCACAATTTGCAGTAAAATCCTGAATTTCGTCCCGAGCCGCTAGCACTATTTCGTTTTCCTTTGGGATTGGAACGCACAGTGGGTAGCTACATTATTTATTATTTGAGTTTTGGACCGTGAATAGGTACCTAGCTATAGGTGATGTCATAAAATATAAAATATTACGAGGAACATTTCCGAAAACGTAAAGACAATAAGAGTACCTGCATTGTTATTGATTCTTCCACCCTAAACAATTAAGCATATACTTACCTGAACCTGTTGTAAAGTGTAAACGCAAGTCCCAACTTGCGAGTGCCCAAAATCCACTTTATGCCGACACAAAGTAAAATGGACACCCCACGGCCAGCACGCCGCCTTTTGTTGCAATGTGCAGTAAGCTTCATGCGAAACGATGGCCCTTGTGGCATTTTCAATTTTGACTTTGCTCATTAACACACGGCTTCCATACCGACAACATCTCAAGTTTTTCAGACAAAATGGTCAGCGAAGAAGTTTACTGCAGGATATGCAAGGAACTGTGCTATTTTCCTTTCCGTTTGCCGTGCGACCACACGTTTTGTGAAGTGTGCCTCAACTTGTCTATGGAGTTTTTTGAGAACGGCTGCGTCTGCCCCTGTTGCGGCATAGAATTTGAAAGACACGAAGCCATTAGTGACGTAGGGCTGCGTCGGTGCATCGATACGGTAAGTGTTTTTTTTTAATTTGCAATGAAACAATGTGTTATTTTCAACTCTGAAAACAGATTTTAAGTTGAAATCGCATTCAGAAGTGCTCTTTGAGGGGCCGTCCGTTCATATTTAAATTTCCAAAAATACATTATGAGGTTGCATGGTAGAGCAGCTAATAGCTGAATGTCGCCTCGTTAAATGAGTCGATTAAACAAAAAAAATAAAACACGAGGGGTAAACCGCTGACCGAAATGATGTACACTAATTCCCCTTTCTCCCACTAATGCCCAGTAATACCCTAGTGATACCCCTATAATACCCACTAATACCCCTGTAATACCCTGTAATACCCACTAATACCCGCTAATACCCAGTAATACCCCTGTAATACCCCAGTAATACCCAGTAATACCCAGTCATACCCCAGTAATACCCAGTAATACCCTCTAATACCTTATAATACCCACTGTAGTTATTACTCGCAATTATCCGATCTAAACTCTCTAAAATCCATCAGATAGTAATGTAGGGAAGGCCGGAATAGAGTAAAATGCTACAAAGCCTTGGAGAAGCACTCCTATCGTCCTATACGCGATATTAGTGGTGACGTCAGAGTCGCCATTTTTAAATGCCGGATCCAACAATGATTTGAGAGCAGAGGAAATTCCAGAAATTATTTTTTGGTAGCATTACCTTGCTTAGTCAACTACATTGGGGTACGAAGTGACAAACTACAGAGCCTAGAGGTCATTTTGGAGCATATTTCAATTTTTTGTTATTTTTCTGAAAGATTTCATCAGCAAAAAAGTAACTTGAAAGATGTAACATCTGTCGTTTTTTGATAGTGATACTTTCGTTCGACAAATGACAGCCAAAAACTAATCCGGTCATTCAACAGCAAAACAATAGCTGCTTTCCTTTTACAACCTGAACTAAGTATTCTGACCTAAGTTGTTAGTGGTTTCTCACTTTCGCGCATGCGATTTCTCGCTCTTTCTCTCTCTAACTTAGATCAGATCAGTGAGTTTTGTGCTAAAAGGAAAGCACCTCATGTCTGAATACCATCATACCAAATTTCAAGTCGATCGGATCAACGGTTGGGCAGCTATCGTGGAAGATTACAAACATACACACAGACACACACACAGACAGACAGACAGACATTATTCTGGAAATGGTCCTGATCGACTTGGGGACTCAGAATAGATTTATTCGTCAAAATCTCAAAACTTTTTCTGTACGATCACCATACTTTCCCCTCGACTTTCCCTTCCATGTTGGTGGGGAGGCGGAAAAGTAAAAGTTCACTTGGTATCAATAATAATCAATGGGTTTTTTTTTCTCACTCGGGAGCTCATATGTACTTGGCAAATACAGGAATCCTAAAACACGGACATGGCCAGTGATACGGTACCTACGGTAGGCAGGTATAATGTGGATTAGTCTCCCATAAAGCCCATGTGGCATTGCCCATACCAGTTTCATAACAGCGTTTTAAGATGTCGTACTTGGTGTCGTATATCCGTCACATCAAGCTGAATTTGTGAAAACAATATTTATTTTTATTCGTCCATTTAACGTCGGCCGATTTCCGCAGCGAGGCCTAGCACCGACGCCGGTGAATGCTTTTCTTCACTATATCGGAAATTTTGCCGAACTCCTGTGTATTCCAACACAGGGTAGGGATTTTTAACGACCAACAACATCGCATGGGGTCGGCACCATAGTTCGCATTTCACGTGCTATTCGACACACGGTGCGTCTTGCATTTAGCAAGCATTCCAACTAGATCAAAGAGCTTGTTTTGACGACGGAAATCCGATCGCTCACAGTGGGACTCGAACCCACGACCCCTGGAGTGATAGTCGAACGCGCTGACCACCACACCACAAGCTCCTCATTTCCGACAGTTATTCATGGGACAGCTAGTATGTTTTCTGAAAAGATTCCTCATTCTGCCCCTGTAGGTATTTGTAGGTAGGTATTACTACCCTGCACCATTGCCTGTACGTATAATAAGTGAATTAGGCCCAGTTGCTCACTTCTACCGAGCGTTCATAAATTAAATGGGTCAAGGGTGCCTGTGAATTCAAAAACGTCTGTCGAAACTAGCGTAATCCTTTTGTAATAAATTTGTCAAACTTTGACAAGTTACGTCCCATATTATTGATCTCTGATCCTGCCATGAGTGCGTTTGTGTAAATCGGCGTGAATTTTGTGAATTGATGTACCCCGAAAGATGGAACCACACCTAGGTAGGTTTTGTGCCCTGCCGTGAAAACCATATTTTAAATGTTCCGAAAACTGTGATTGGTTTGACAGATTACGATAACCAAAAAATTACAGACATAAAATGAACGATGCTAGTTGCGACAGACGTTTTCAAAGTCACAGGCACCCTTGACCCATTTAATTAATGAACGCTCGGTAGTTACTTTAAACTTGGTTTGGTTGCCATAGATTTTATTGTTCAACAAATATTTTCATAGTAACCAAACCGGTAAAGTTAAACTCGAAGTGAGCAACCCGGCGATAGTCACCCCAGAAGTTTTTGGCTGGCTATTTTCTTCCAACCGTTTTAATTGTGACAATAAAACTTGATAGGGTAGGTACCGACACATAACACATACACACAACATGTAGGTCGTGCTAAAAAGACCTGCTTCAAGAACGAGTTTCCACTTTTCTGATTTCCGCTCACTTTTCCGACATTTTCATGACTAGGTATGGAGATTCTACTAACTTTGTTCACCTCTGACGCATGCGCATTTGACGTTTTAATACCTACTAATACCCACTAATTCCCCTAGTAATACCTACTAATTCCCATGTAATGCCCACTAATACCCCTGCAATACCCATTAATACCCCTGTAATACCCACTTATACCCTTGTAATACCCACTAATTCCCTTGTAATACCTACTAATACCTCAGAGGTGTACACCATAATACCCCCAGTGGTTTACCCCTCGATAAAACATTACAGTAGGCTATTTTGTTTAGGAAGGTGCGCATGCGTAAAGGCGCCAAATTCTGAAAACATTTGTACACCTGTCAGTTGAATGGCAACGCTACATGCTCTGTCCACCCCCTGACCAGCTACTGGTTCCTGGCTGTCACTTTTACACAAACCCAAAATTATTCATGGAATTTTAGGTGCACGGTGCACTACAAGATTATCTAGTGTTAATTTTCAATATCAATGTACGAAACAATGAAACTCGCGTCACATATGCGTACTCAAACGAAACGACCTATACATCTTTTCCGTATTAAGGCCGTCCTAGCGCAAGCGTCAGCAGGGTGGTACAAATTCTGACAGACGACAGTTAACGGCTGAACAACAGAAATTTTAGCTGTGTTTTGACACATATTTTTAAGGTTATGTCATTTCAGAACGCGATTTGCTTAGAAAAGCAGCTTCCCTATTAATCCTGCACTGCAGAAGGACCTTATATGGTAATTCCATGCTCTAATCGTCCTAACAAGCCTAACTGGGAAACAAATTGTCAACACATCTACTGTTCCAAATGTTCGTATCAATATTTAGGTAGGAGTCGAACAGTAATCAAAGTTGGAGCTCGTTAAAGAAAATATTGGCAATATTTTGTTCTTTTTAGAAGCGGCACATATTGGCATTTTGCTAGGTAATTGGCAGTTACCACTAGAGACAACCAGATGTACCCAGGGTAGTGCAATCCTTCCATTTACATCTCTCAAGTGTTGTAAGTGCTCATATCATATCGCAGAGGAAGTCATTTGCAAAATCATTGCTTATGTTTTCACGTTATGAAATTATATCGAATGTAAATAGTAATAACAGGTGGGCTAATGGGTGGGTGAATCTATCAAATACATACAAAAGTTTTGTACCTAACATCGCTATCAATCACTTCCGCGTATGTTCTAGTCGAATTTGTACCAACCTGTTCGAATATTCAATTACGCGCCGGGAATCTTACTCATTTGACAACCGAACGCAAGCGCACTGTAGTAGGAAAATAGTGTATTGAATGGCTATACCGTCCGTTTTTTTTTCTAGGCCCCAGCTTATAGCGCCTTCATTATGGGTTTCACACCCAACATATTATATATTTTTGAAATCAGAACAAAATCTTCCTATTGATGGTATGTCAAATTATTTTTGACAGATGCCATTTTTTGACAATTGACGGAAGAGTACTTTGACACACACTATTTTAAAGCCCATAAAACTCTAAGGAGAACTGTGTTTTCATTTATAGAATAGGATGCCTTTTACAGCTTCTGGAGGTCATTGAATAGGAAAAATTGTTAAAATTCAGAAATACCTACTCAATAGTTGATAGGTATTTCTAAAATCAACTGATGATAATATTCTGATTTTCTGATTCTGATTTTAAATCGTCCAATTTAGCGGGAGATTCTATAAACACCTTATCTTTTAGATATGCTCATAAAAAAAATCGAGGGGGTCATACCTGGCCACCTCGGATACTATCGCGTTGGGCTGGCAGTTCCAATTTACCGGTCGTTGAATCTCTCATTCAAGGAAGAAGGAGACGGTAATTTCGAGTGACTTCTTCAGGACATTTTTCGTTTCATTGTGATTATTCATTGATTATCATCATAAGTTATTATTGGAAATACCTATTTTGCCTACTTACGTATTCAATGAGTATTTCTGAATTTCAACAATTTTTCCTATTTGAAGACCTCTAGAAGCTGTGAAAGACATCCGTCATATTCCAAAAATGAAGACACAGTTCTCCTCAGAATTTGATGGGCTTTAAAATGATGTATCACAAGTACTATTCTGTCAATTGTTAAAAAATGACATCTGTCAAAAATACTTTGACATACCATCAATCGAAAGATTTTGTTCTTCTGATTTCAAAAATATATAATATGTTGGGTGTGGAAACCATGATAGAGGCGCTACGCGCGGGGACCTAGAAAAAAAAACCGACGGTATGTAATTGTAATTTGTATTGAAACAAAACTGACACTATTGTGCGTGGACCCGGCTTCACACCTCTGTTTTTAGTTTGATTAGTCTTATGTTGGTGAGTTGGTGCCATGCGGCGTTATCTATACAGCGTGTCTCAAAAGTATCGCATTCTCATTCTGAGTCCAGAGCAAAAAATGGAATCTACTCAAGAACATGAAAAAATATTCAAAAAAATGTGTGACGTTTATTTTTGAAGATATGAAGGAGACTTCGCCCCACTATATTTTTGTAAGTTTGAGTGACTTTGGGAAACTGTTTGTAAAATCAGCAAAAATTATCAACCACTGGGCTCGCCACTGGGTGTGCACTGAACCATGATTCAATGTACAGGGTATTCCATAAATTTCAAAAATTTATTTTTCTTCAAAAACGCCACTAAAAATGTTTTCATGGAAACGAAAAGAGTCCAAATCTTGTTCTGAATTATTTTAAGAACCAATGGAATAGTTTTTTGTGATTTATGGCTCACCCTGTTTCTCAGATAGAAATTCAGTGCACACCCAGTGGTTTATAATTTCGACTGTTCAGTCTGTCGTAAATAGTTCCTCAAAATCACTTCCAATTATGAAAATAGAGGGGAGCGAAGTCCCACCCTTTGACCTCCCATATCTTCAAGAATAAACGTCACAATTTTTTTTTAATATTTTTTTTGTGATTTTCGCTCTGAACTCAAAATGTGATACTTTTGAGACATCCTACAGTAAGGCGACTTCTACAGAGCGATCAAGTACTCGATTGCTCAAGTTGGCGTACAATGCTCACTTTTCCCCTAACGGGCGAATCATGAACGCGTGTTTTGGAAAATCTTGAGCATACATCCTTTTCGTATTAAGGCCATCTTAGCGCAAGCGTCAGCAGGGTGGTACAAATTCTGACAGACGACAGTTAATGGCGAAACAACAGAAATTTTAGCTGTGGTTTGACATATATTTTTAAGGTTATGTCATTTCAGAACGCGATTTGCTTAGAAAAGCAGCTTCCCTGATAATCCTACACTGCAGAAGGACCTTATATGGGAATTCCATGCTCTTATCGTCCTAACAAGCCCAACTGGAAAACAAATTGTCAACACATCTACTGTTCCAAATGTTCGTATCAATATTTACGAAGGAGTCAAACAGTTATCAAAGTTGGAGCTCGTAATAGAAAATATTGGCAATATTTTGTACTTTTTAGAAGCGGCACATATTGGCATTTTGCTAGGTAATTGGCAGTTACCGCTAGAGACAACCAGATGTACCTACCCAGGGTAGTGCAATCTTTCCATTTACATCTCTCGAGTGTTGTAAGTGTTCATATCATATCGCAGAGAAAATCAGCAAAAATTATCAACCACTGGGCTCGCCACTGGGTGTGCACTGAACCATGATTCAATGTACAGGGTACTTCATAAATTTCAAAAATTTATTTTTCTCCAAAAACGCCACTAAAAATGTTTTCATGGAAACGAAAAGAGTCCAAATCTTGCTCTGAATTATTTTAGGAACCAATGGAATAGTTTTTCTGTGATTTATGGCTCACCCTGTTTTTCAGATAGGAATTCAGTGCACACTCAGTGGTTTATGATTTTGACTGTTCAGTCTGTCGTAAACAGTTCCTCAAAATCAATTATGAAAATAGAGGGGAGCGAAGTCCCACCCTTTGACCTCCCATATCTTCAAGAATAAACGTCACAATTTTTTTTAAATATTTTTCCGTGTTTTTCGCACAGGACTCGAAATAGTTGGCGTACAATGCTCACTTTTTCCCTAACGGGCGAATCATGATGCGTGTTTTGGAAAATCTTGAGCATCGTACGCCAACTTGACCAATCGAGTATTTGATCGCTCGTTGAAAACCTATACGTTTGGGAAAACTTACTCAAAAACTTTCTCATTGCACTTATAAAACATACGGTTTTTCGCCTCCAGAATGAGTTGGAACATGATAATTGCGTAACAGATTCAAATCATAATTCAAAAATCATGAAAAATCCATGTAGGAACATCAGTTAGCCTGAGTAGGGCAGCTTGTGGTTGAGGAATTTGCCTTTTTGATATTAAATATGAATAGATTTTAATGTTTTTTTTTCATTTTTATATCCATCTCGTCAGCTGATCCTCGGGGGCACGCACGAGGATGTGACCAAGCGCCAAGATGCCGTCAGGATCAGAACGATGCTGAAAAACATCATCAAAAAATACCACACGGAACGAGAGTTTCAAGAAAGGAACTTCAGTCATCATCAGGAAATCAACGGGACATATTTTGTCAAATTCAGGCCAACAATAACGGTATCCAAGAAGTCTGGCGATGGCGATATCACGTTATTTTTAACCCCGTTGATGAAAAGCATCACAGGTGACACCAAGGGTGACACAGATCCAGCTACCAAAAATGCTCTTAACTTGCAATAATGCACCTAGGCAGTTATATGTGTACCTATATTAGGTAATACAAAAAAAAAAGTAATTTTGTTCACTAAATAAATGTCATTCTTTATTAAGTGTTGCATACCTACTTCTTCCTGTCAATGAATAGGTATCTTTACAAAAGACAAAAGTTCAGAGGAGCTACGTTCTATACAGGTAAAGGTAAGGTAACCCTGGAATGCCAGTACCTTTCATGCCTGGTGTTCATGGACGGTGCGACAATCGTTCGGATTTCCTCGTGATAGAGTATTACTTGAGAATCACTTTCAATGATCACCGCATCAGATAGAAACCAGTGATCATTAAAAGTGATTCTCAAGTAATACTCTATCACAAGGAAAGCCGAACATTTGTCCATGTAACAGTAGTCGTACGTCGTACTTGAGGCTCACCTTGTTTTCAAGTGATGAACTTCTTGCGACTAGTCGCAGGTCGCAGTCTCGGAGTAGCGATGAAGTCTGGTGCTTTTCAGTTTTCCCCCAAAATGTCAACGTCGAATTGTCGGATAGTAATGAATTTGTTTGGGATCCATGAATATTTTGTTCCTTGCAATGTTTGCACCATACTCTATCGTTATTTGTTACCAAAATACAGGGTGTTTCGGTGACCTTGCATAATACTTCAGGAGGTGATTCCACTCAAGAAAATAAGTCAAAAATTAAGAGTAACATTTTTCCCTGAAATGCTTCCTAAGGGAGTTACAGCCCCTCAAAGGTTCGAAGTTAAGCAAAGTTTTTAATTATTTGCTGAAAAACCGTCTAAGGTAGGAAATTTGGTAAAGAGAAGTTTCTCGACAGTGCAAATGTACATGCTAAGTTCCAAACAAATCTAACCAGTGGCGGCGAAAATAGGGGGGGTTGGGGTTATGTTGAAAATTATTCATGACACGTCCGTGTTTTTTCACTTTTACTTCAGAATGATGCATCCTACGGAAAAATGCAAGAGAGATAAAAGTTTTTGATTGAACGAATCTATCGAAAAAATCGAGTTTGAAGCTCTTACCTTTGACAGTTCTTGAGCAAATAATTGAAAACTTTGTTGCATTTTGTACCTTTGAGGAGCTGTAACTCCCTCGGGGAGCACTTGAGGAAAAAATTTACTTTTACTTTTCGACTCATTTTTTAAAAGGAATCACCTCCCGAAGTATTATGCAAGGTCACTGAAACATCCTGCATGAATATTTAGAATGTGTATAAATTGTGATGATAGAAATTGGAGAAAAAAATAAAATACTGACAAATCATAAATTTTGTTTCAAACTCAACCTGATATGGCTGGTCGGCTGCCAACCATAGGGTTGCAAAAGCGTATCTGCGGATTTTGTCTGGACTGATAATGTCTATACTGTTGATTCGATGATTCACTTTGTTGTTCGTGCGTCCGAAACGAAAGAAAAACCAAAATATCATGTTTATGTGTATTGTGTATGTTTTCCCCCTTATTCCCATAGACTTATTCCGTATTTTTATCCTTCTGCTCGGTAATCAGATGTTTGCAAATTGGCTAACCGCTACCTCACAACCAAAAGATGCATAATGTTCGTATCATGTACCTAGATACTGTGTGATACTGCAATAAGTTTGCAGTGTTCGTATCGAAAGTTTGATCGTATCACACCAGGTAGGTATCACCCAAAGCGAATAGGTGGTCATTACGTGGAACCAGAAGTTTTTTTGTTTGATTTTTCGTACCAACCAACGTGTCTATGCCTACGTGGTAGGTATCTACCTACCAACAGTACGAGCACGACGAATAAAAACACCGCGGAAGGTCCCTGAATATTGGGCACCTATTAAAGACGGTACGACAGCGTTGTTTCCGATGTTTCAAAGACGAACATGACGATGGCCCCTAATAAGACTAGCGTAACTCGTGAGACACGGTTAGAACTGGCGTATCTCTGCGTTTACTAAATGAACTAGCGTATCTCTGCGTTCACTAAATGAACTAGCGTATAGCCTGTGTAAATCAAATGGGAGGGACGCTAGTTCATTTGGTGAACGCAGAGATACGCTAGTTCATTTGGTAAGCGCAGAGATACGCTGGTTCTAACCGTGTCTCACGAGTTACGCTAGTCTTATTAGGGGCCATCGATGAGCGGGGTGCATAATACCCTTGACAGACTGGAAAACTTAATGATCTTTAAGCGTGAATTACGATATAAATGACCAATGTGTCACGTCGTCATCTACTTAATGATCATTTGGAACGTCATTTAGAACCTCAATGGTCATTAACTAGGAGTAACCATAATCGCCGAATAATCGCCGGTGATCGTGCATCATCGCCGTGATTTTTGAATACCATTGGCCAGCTTTTCTGCAATGAATCGCGATATCTATCATTTGTCATCAAGTCCGTCACTTCAGTACGCCATTCAGACACGTATTTCTGGAATGGAGGAACTGGATTTTGTGTCTTGCTTCTTGCAACAACATCTCTTGTACCAAATTATGAGATAATCCCCGCAGTGTGCACATATGTATAAGCACGTACGAAAAAATAAAAACTCCAGAAACATAAGAAATGACCACCTATTCGCGGAATTTGGATGATACGAGCATTGCAAACGGGCAGCAGGACATATCTTGGCGGCACTTTATTTTTGGGCAAAGTTGGATTTATTGATGAGGAGATGGGTTTCCGTGAGTATCCGTGAGACAGGTAGGTATTGTATAATTCCCGTAGCGTGCACGTATAAGCACGTACGGAAAATTGAAAAATCTCTTCGCTTTACATAAGAAATGATCGCCTGCACCTGTTCGCGAAAGTTGGATGATACGAACATTGCGAACTTGTAGCACAGTATCGGTTGATGGTGCTCCATCTTTGGTAAAGTCGAATTTATTGATGAGGGAATAGGTTTCCAGGACGTCCGTCGTGAAAAATGTGAAATTTTGCAAAAGCAAGCGAAATGGAAGGTACTTTTCGCAAAAGCAGTTAAAAAATTGTGAAAAAAGTTATAATGGACCACACGATAGATACAAACATGATGAACTATAACATACATCTGTCAGTTGCCTTGCCACTTGCCAGCCGCGCACATTAATCAGGGCCGCGCTTAAAAGTTGGTTAGACTATGAGGCTATGCGATTTTGATCAGGTTATTGAATCATCAGTCTCTTATTTTTTTTTCCTCCAGTTTTTTCGACTCAATACAAGCTCAACATATATTTTGGCAACAAATAAGATAGTATGATGTGGTGTGAACATTGCAAGCAATAATTACTTTGTTATTGCTTGCAATGTTCACACCACGCTTTCTTGATTGAATGGAATCTAAGCTAAATACCACCTCACACCTCACTGAAAATATGAAATTATTATTATAATTATTATTATTATTATTATTATTATTATCATCTAGTCTTCTTTAGTTCCGATTAGCGGACTAATATTTCATCCTTAGTTCCGTTTTTTGCGGGCGGAAGTAAGACCCACAAAGCGGAGTTAAGACGCGATTCGTCTTACCTCCTCCTTGAGATAATGTAACGTCTTATCTCCTCTTGCAGTTGATAACTTTGAGAATGCTACCTGTTTTACCGGTTGTTGTCTTAGATATTCGTGGAAATTGGCTAATTTAGGTGTGAATTAATGTGAGGGTTTGCCGCTAGAGCGCACGACTGTCGCTGAGGTATCAAAGCGGAAGTAAGATTAATTGTCTCGTTAAGTAGTCTTACCTCCTTTTTGACTTTGAGTTGATATGAAATTATCTATTCACTTTTGAAATTAGTAAGTGGTCCATATTACTTTGCACCCTCAATCCCTCCCCCTAAAAATCACCCGCTTTTCTCAAGTAGCTCCGATCTGAACCGGATTTTTTATGTTGGATAGAGCAACTCGCAGGGAGAAGGAAACCTTTCTACACTTTTCACCTCCACCCCCTTAAAACCACCCCCACTTTCCTCCAATTACTTGAATCGTTTAGATTTGGGACGGACTTTTTGTGTTTGATATGTAAATTCGCGGGAAGAAAAAAACTTCATTTTACTTGCACCCCTCTCGCCGCCCCAACCCCTCAAAATCATCCCCTTTCTCAAGTAGCCCTGATCTTAACCAGAGTTTCTCGGTTAGATGGTAAAACTCGCGGGGGAAAGAAACCTTCTTACACTTTTCACACCCACCCGCTCAAAACTACCCCATGCCCCTCTAGTTATTTGAATCGCTCCGATTTGTGCCGGACTTTTTGTGTTTGATATGGAAATTCACGCAGAGAAAAAACCTTCATTTTACTTCACACCCCTCGCCATCAACCCCCTCAAAATCTCCCCTTTTTCTCAAGTAGCCCTGATCTGAACCGGACTTTCTCGGTTGGATAAACTCGAGGGGGACGGAATCCTTTTACAGTTTTTACCCCCACCTCTTCAAAACTACCCCAAGTAACTCCAATTATTTGAATCGCTCCGATTTGGGCCGGACTTTTTGTGTTTAATATGGGAACTCGCAGCGAGAGAAAAAAATTACTTGCATCCCTAACGGAAGCAGGTCAGATATTTTGATTTCTGATGTAACAGGACTGACAGCTCCAAATGGGCTCACTTATTTCTAGATTGACCTTTGCTATAGGCGATTGACCTTATTGGGGAAAATGGCCGTTTCGTCGAGGAAGTTTTAGGGCATTAATTTTTAGAACTGGTGTAAGTTGCTGTCCGGCAACGGCGGTGGTTACGTCAATTGGTGGCATGTCAAAACTGTCACTTTGCTGTCTTGTGCAGTACGCTACAAGCAAACTTTCGTTCCTGTGAACCCTTGGGACCCCATAGACTCGTTATTGGGCCCCATGTTGATGACCAGCGTCGTCGCAGACCTTTCTCTAAATCATCCATAGCTTCCGCCCAAGGAAGAGCAACAGACTCTGTCACACCCGCACGGAGGGAAACACACAAGCCCGTCGACCAGCCTGCCAGCCAAGAAAAAATCACCTCGGGTTGGCCGTGCAGAGTCAACCACCACCTACCTTTTTTCCTCGCTTTTTTCTAAAGATTTCCTGCTTCGACTTCAGCTGGAGATCCGCATTTTTCATTCTAACAAGCTTGCCGTAGCTACCTCTGTGTTCGCGACGTAAACGTTGTCTTTTTTTTATCGCAATAATGTATTGCATTGCTGGGGGCGTAGTCTTTCAGCTGCGCACCTCTGGAGCTAGATCTACTACAAACCTGCTAACCGCTAATAATACGCTAACCATAACATGAAAGAAGAGACACAAATGCAAACCCCTTTTTCAGATTATTTCTACTTGTCAAATTTCCATGTCAATATGTGGGTATTACAGGTATCCACTAGTGCCCACCTAGGCTACTAGACGTCGGAGTATGTTTTCCTCGAAAAAACGTCCTCGACGATCAAGTACCGAGCTCTACACCAGGTGGCGTTTTTTAAATGTAAATCGCCTATAATCATCGCTAAACCATTTGCCTTCAACAAAAGTTATTAGAGGAGGGAAGATAGGTATAGTTATGGGGTAGGAGTGAATTTTACGGGAAGTTGAAAAACTTGAATAGAAGGGTTTCTTTACCAGTTCCATTGATCAATGGTAGGAGCAAAGCCGCAGGTTCCCGGGAAAATGAGAAAAACTGGAGCTGAGACATCAGGAGCGCAGAAAAGATATTCAGCATCATTCTCATATCTTAGGGTCGATAAAGGATCTAACGCGGCATTTTTATTCGTCTTAGTTCCTTTGACGGAATAAATGCTTATCGCTTTGAGAATTGAATTTTTTGTATTTTTGTTGAATTTCTTGGTAATTTTTTATTGTGCATTGCTCAGAACGTTCCCGGTAACCATAAATTTGCTGATTCCCCAATAAGGCTACGATAAAATCCAACACAAAGTGCAGACTTTGCGATTCTGCTCTGGTCTCAAAAGCATCACAGATGAGAATTTGGTTCGAAATCGACGAGGGGCTCAACACTTCTCAAAATTTGTACAGGTGTTGCAGCAATACTCTAGGTATTGCAGCCTGTATTGCAGAGTATTGCAGAGTGCCTAAATTGAGTGTATTGCAGAGTATTGCGGAAGTATTCAAAAGCATTGCAGAGATTTTGTACAGGTATTGCAGAAATGATGAGCCCCTCGAAAATCGAGGTTCAATTTTATTCCTGATTTTAAAAAATCACCTGTAAAGCTTAGTTTATGATGAGCGATTTTTTGCCGCGATTTGAGCTGAGCTGAGCGGAGCGGAGCGATTTTTTTGCCTAGGCCAATTACGATGCGGGGAAGTGACATCATGAATGGACAGGATTGGTCCAGACACAAAAAAATCGCTCAGCTCAGCTCCGCTCCGCCGGGTATCGCTCATCATAAACTGAGCATAACTATATACCTTTTCCAGTTGTAATTCAGATAGCGTCAATTGGATTTCAGAACTTCTGAATGAGATTTAAAGGCATAAGTTCTGGAATCAATTGACGCTATCTGAATTTCAACTGGAAATGGTATAGTCGAAATGGAATGTTCGGACAACCTAAAGGCCGGTTGTTATCAATTAGACGCTTTTTACGATCATATTTTCTCAATAAACAAATACATCTTATGGCCGATGGAGGATGTAACGCGTCATTTTTAGCGCATTTTCTGAAAGAAAAATCGCTATTATGGCCGCTTTGCCGTCCGTCCGTCCGTCCGTCCGTCCGTCTGTCCGTCCGTCCGTCCGTCCGTCCTGTAACGTAACTCCTCCTAAACGAAGAGTCGTATAAACTTCGGGTTTTTTCCAAATGACTGTGACGTACCTGGGCCAGTGCAAGAGCACAGTTTTTTGTTTTTACATCGTACCCCCTTCGTCCCCACCTACCCCAACTTCCAAATTTCAAATGAAACTACATAGGATGCGATACACCAAATGAAAGAAGAGGAAATTCTGTAATTAAGAGAAATTAAAAAAAAATTCTAAATCGCCCCCCCTTGTGCCCCCACCTTCTCAAACTTCCTAATTTTAAATGGAACATAACTCTGCAAGGAAGAGTCGTATGAACTTCGGGTTTTTTCTAAATGACTGTGACGTACCTGAGCCAGTGCAAGAGTACAGGTTTTTTTTTACATCGTACCCCCTTCGTCCCCACCTACCCCAACTTCAAAATTTCAAATGAAACTACATAGAATGCGATACACCAAATGAAAGAGGATGAAATTCTGTGTCTGAGAGAAATTGTAAAAAAAGTCTAAATCGCCCCCCCCCCTTTTGTCCCCCCCTCTCAAACTTCCTAATTTTAAATGGAATAGAAACTACATAGGATGCGATACACCAAATGAAAGAAGAGGAAATTCTGTAATTAAGAGGAATTAAAAAAAAATTCTAAATCGCCCCCCCTTTTGCCCCCACCTTCTCAAACTTCCTAATTTTAAATGGAACATAACTCTGCAAGGAAGAGTCGTATGAACTTCGGGTTTTTTCTGAATGACTGTGACGTACCTGAGCCAGTCCAAGAGCACAGGTTTTTTTTTACATCGTACCCCCTTCGTCCCCACCTACCCCAACTTCAAAATTTCAAATGAAACTACATAGGATGCGATACACCAAATTAGCGCATTTTCTGAAAGAAAAATCGCTATTATGGCCGCTTTGCCGTCCGTCCGTCCGTCCGTCCTGTAACGTAACTCCTCCTAAACGAAGAGTCGTATAAACTTCGGGTTTTTTCCAAATGACTGTGACGTACCTGGGCCAGTGCAAGAGCACAGTTTTTTGTTTTTACATCGTACCCCCTTCGTCCCCACCTACCCCAACTTCCAAATTTCAAATGAAACTACATAGGATGCGATACACCAAATGAAAGAAGAGGAAATTCTGTAATTAAGAGAAATTAAAAAAAAATTCTAAATCGCCCTCCCTTGTGCCCCCACCTTCTCAAACTTCCTAATTTTAAATGGAACATAACTCTGCAAGGAAGAGTCGTATGAACTTCGGGTTTTTTCTAAATGACTGTGACGTACCTGAGCCAGTGCAAGAGCACAGGTTTTTTTTTACATCGTACCCCCTTCGTCCCCACCTACCCCAACTTCAAAATTTCAAATGAAACTACATAGGATGCGATACACCAAATGAAAGAGGATGAAATTCTGTGTCTGAGAGAAATTGTAAAAAAAGTCTAAATCGCCCCCCCCCCTTTTGTCCCCCCCTCTCAAACTTCCTAATTTTAAATGGAATATAACTCTCCAACGAAGAGTCGTATAAACTTCGGGTTTTTTTCTAAATGACTGCGACGTACCTGGTCCAGTGCAAGAGCACACGCTTTGTTTTTAAATCATACCCCCTTTGTCCCCACCTACCCCAACTTCAAAATTTCAAATGAAACTACATAGGATGCGATACACCAAATGAAAGAGGATGAAATTCTGTGATTAAGAGAAATTTGAAACAAAATCTAAATCGCCCCCCCTTTTGCCCCCACACTCTCAAACTTCCAAATTTTAAATGGAACATAACTCTGCAAGGAAGAGTCGTATAAATTTCGGGTTTTTTCTAAATGACTGTGCCGTACCTGGGCCAGTGCAAGAGCAAACGTTGGTTTTTTAAATCGTACCCCCTTCACGCATTATTTTAAACCCAAGTGTCAAATTTCTTGGCCGCCCGAGATGACAACCCTTTTGAAACAACGTTTAATTCTACAACTACCTACTACTCTTGCTACTTACTTTAATTAAATAATAATTACAACTTTTTCGCTCACAGAAAATGCGCTTTAGTAACTCACCCCGTGAGGACTTTGCTACTTGTTCTTATTTTCTTTGGAGGAATAAATGCTTATTGCTTTGAGAATGAAGTTTTTTGTGTTTTTTGTTAAAATATTTGGTCATTTATGACCGTCATTGCTCAGAATGTTTCTGATAACCGTTTTGCTAATTTCCCAATAAAGCTACGACAGAATCCATTACAAAGTGCAGGCTTGCGAGGAATCCTGCTCTGGTATCAAAAGCATCACAGATGAGAATTTGGTTCGAAATCGATTTTCGATTTTATTCCTGATGGTAAAAAATCCCGCTAAATAGTCAAAAGGGAATGTTCGGACAACCTTAAGGTCGTTGGTTATCAATCAGACGTTTTTTACGATCATATTTTCTTGATAAAAAAATACTTCTTATGTCCGATGGAGGATCTAACGCGACATTTTTATTCGTCTTAGCTCCTTTGGCGGAATAAATGCATATAGCTTTGAGAATTTTTTTTTTGTGTTTTTGTTTATTAACTACTTGGTATTTTTTGACCGTACATTGCTCAGAACGTTCCCGATAACCGTAAATTTACTGATTTGCCAATAAGGCTACGATTGAATCCATTAAAAAGTGAAGATTTAGCGAGAAATTCTGCTCTGGTCCCAAAAGCATCACAGATGAGAATTTGGTTCAAAATCAGGGTTCGATTTTATTCCTGATGGTAAAAAATCACCGCTAACTAGTCAAAAGGGAATGTTCGGACAACCTTAAGGCCGTTGGTTATCAATTAGACGTTTTTTACGATCATATTTTCTTGATAAAAAAATACTTCTTATGTCCGATGGAGGCACTAACGCGACATTTTTATTCGTCTTAGCTCCTTTGGAGGAATAAATGCATATCGCTTTGAGAATTTTTTTTTTGTGTTTTTCTTGAATTTCTTGGTAATTTTTGACCGTACATTGCTCAGAACGTTCCCGATAACCGTAAATTTACTGATTTGCAATAAAGCTACGATTGAATCCATTAAAAAGTGAAGATTTAGCGAGAAATTCTGCTCTGGTCCCAAAAGCATCACAGATGAGAATTTGGTTCAAAATCAAGGTTCGATTTTATTTCTGATAAAAAATTCACTAATTTGCCAATAAGGCTACGATATAATTCATTAAAAAGTGCAGATTTTGCGAGAAATTCTGCTCTGGTCCCGAAAGCATCACAGATGAGAATTTGGTTCAAAATCAGGGTTCGATTTTATTCCTGATGGTAAAAAATCACCGCTAACTAGTCAAAAGGGAATGTTCGGACAACCTTAAGGCCGTTGGTTATCAATTAGACGTTTTTTACGATCATATTTTCTTGATAAAAAAAATACTTCTTATGTCCGATGGAGGCACTAACGCGACATTTTTATTCGTCTTAGCTCCTTTGGAGGAATAAATGCATATCGCTTTGAGAATTTTTTTTTTGTGTTTTTCTTGAATTTCTTGGTAATTTTTGACCGTACATTGCTCAGAACGTTCCCGATAACCGTAAATTTACTGATTTGCAATAAAGCTACGATTGAATCCATTAAAAAGTGAAGATTTAGCGAGAAATCCTGCTCTGGTCCCAAAAGCATCACAGATGAGAATTTGGTTTAAAATCAAGGTTCGATTTTATTTCTGATAAAAAAATTACTGATTTGCCAATAAGGCTACGATAGAATCCATTAAAAAGTGCAGATTTTGCGAGAAATTCTTCTCTAGTACCAAAAGCATCACAGATGAGAATTTGGTTCGAAATCAGGTTTCGATTTTATTTCTGATGGTAAAAAATCACCGCTAACTAGTCAAAAGGGAATGTTCGGACAACCTTAAGGCCGTTGGTTATCAATTAGACGTTTTTTACGATCATGTTTTCTTGATAAAGAGATACTTCTTATGTCCGATGGAGGATCTAACGCGACATTTTTATTCGTCTTAGCTCCTTTGGCGGAATAAATGCATATAGCTTTGAGAATTTTTTTTTTGTGTTTTTGTTTATTAACTACTTGGTAATTTTTGACCGTACATTGCTCAGAACGTTCCCGATAACCGTAAATTTACTGATTTGCCAATAAGGCTACGATTGAATCCATTAAAAAGTGAAGATTTAGCGAGAAATTCTGCTCTGGTCGCAAAAGCATCACAGATGAGAATTTGGTTCAAAATCAAGGTTCGATTTTATTCTTGATGGTAAAAAATTTACTGATTTGCCAATAAGGCTACGATTGAATCCAATACATAGTGCAGACTTTGCGAGAAATTCTGCTCTGTTAAAAAAGCATCACAGATGAGAATTTGGTTCAAAATCATGATTCGATTTTATTTCTGATAAAAAATTTACTGATTTGCCAATAAGGCTACGATAGAATCCATTAAAAAGTGCAGATTTTGCGAAAAATTCTGCTCTAGTCCCAAAAGCATCACAGATGAGAATTTGGTTCGAAATCTGGGTTCGATTTTATTCCTGATGGTAAAAAATCACCGCTAACTAGTCAAAAGGGAATGTTCGGACAACCTTAAGGCCGTTGGTTATCAATTAGACGTTTTTTACGATCATATTTTCTTGATAAAAAAATACTTCTCATGTCCGATGGAGGCACTAACGCGACATTTTTATTCGTCTTAGCTCCTTTGGAGGAATAAATGCATATCGCTTTGAGAATTTTTTTTTTGTGTTTTTCTTGAATTTCTTGGTAATTTTTGACCGTACATTGCTCAGAACGTTCCCGATAACCGTAAATTTACTGATTTGCAATAAAGCTACGATTGAATCCATTAAAAAGTGAAGATTTAGCGAGAAATTCTGCTCTGGTCCCAAAAGCATCACAGATGAGAATTTGGTTCAAAATCAAGGTTCGATTTTATTTCTGATAAAAAAATTACTGATTTGCCAATAAGGCTACGATAGAATCCATTAAAAAGTGCAGATTTTGCGAGAAATTCTGCTCTAGTCCCAAAAGCATCACAGATGAGAATTTGGTTCGAAATCTGGGTTCGATTTTATTCCTGATGGTAAAAAATCACCGCTAACTAATCAAAAGGGAATGTTCGGACAACCTTAAGGCCGTTGGTTATCAATTAGACGTTTTTTACGATCATATTTTCTTGATAAAAAAATACATCTTATGTCCAATGGAGGATCTAACGCGACATTTTTATTCGTCTTAGCTCCTTTGGCGGAATAAATGCATATCGCTTTGAGAATAATTTTTTTTGTGTTATTGTTGAATTACTTGTTAATTTTTGACCGTACATTGCTCAGAACGTTCCCGACAACCATAAATTTACTGATTTGCCAATAAGGCTACGATTGATTCCATTAAAAAGTGAAGATTTTGCGAGAAATTCTGCTCTAGTCCCAAAAGCATCACAGATGAGAATTTGGTTCGAAATCAGGGTTCGATTTTATTCCTGATGGTAAAAAATCACCGCTAACTAGTCAAAAGGGAATGTTCGGACAACCTTAAGGCCGTTGGTTATCAATTAGACGTTTTTTACGATCATAGTTTCTTGATAAAAAATACTCCTTATGTCCGATGGAGGATCTAACGCGACATTTTTATTCGTCTTAGCTCTTTTGGCGAAATAAATGCATATCGCTTTGAGAATTTTTTTTTTGTGTTTTTCTTGAATTACTTGGTAATTTTCGACCGTACATTGCTCAGAACGTTCCCGATAACCGTAAATTAACTGATTTGCCAATAAAGCTACGATTGAATCCATTAAAAAGTGAAGATTTTGCGAGAAATTCTGCTCTGGTCCCAAAAGCATCACAGATGAGAATTTGGTTCAAAATCAAGGTTCGACTTTATTCTTGATGGTAAAAAATTTACTGATTTGCTAATAAGACTACCATAGAATCCATTAAAAAGTGCAGATTTTGCGAGAAATTCTGCTCTAGTCCCAAAAACATCACAGATGAGAATTTGGTTCGAAATCAGGGTTCGATTTTATTCGTGATGGTAAAAAATCACCGCTTACCATTCAAAAGGGAATGTTCGGACAACCTTAAGGCCGTTGGTTATCAATTAGACGTTTTTTACGGTCATATTTTCTTGATAAAAAAATACTTCTTATGTCCGATGGAGGATCTAACGCGACATTTTTATTCGTCCTAGTTCCTTTGACGGAATAAATGCTATAGTGGGGTCGGTACGCTTTTGGATACTGCACTTTTGAGTAGAGTTATGAAACTTGGCACATAGTTTCTAGGGACCATAAGAAGAAATTTCACCCGATGTTCCAAAAAAAATTTCCGACGGAATCCGATATATAGGCCCCTTTTTCCAAAATGGCGTCCAAATTTTGAAAATTGGCGATTGGTCGTACAGTGGCGCGCAAAGTATCAATTCCTAACATTTTGAACATAAAGAGTTGATTTAAGCCACCCCTGACTTGATCCGTTTGATATTTTGGCCATTTGGGACTTTTTTCCAAAATGGCAGCCAAACTTCGAAAGTTGAAATTTGGTCCTGTAGTGGCCTGCAAGGTATCAATTCTTGACATTTCGACCATGACAAGTTGATTAAAGCCTACCCCGACTCTACCCAACCTAAATTCTGGCCTCAATACCGAGCTCAATACTCAATTATTATAGTGCTGATTTAGAATTTTTTTTTATCTTGAGAAGGGTTGTGAAAAACCCGAGGGAAAACCACTTCTTGGACTTTATGTGTGTCCAACATGCAAGTAATCCGGAGAGCAGAATCACTACATTTTTCCGAAGAAATAAAAGGCTCCCCACCCTACTGGCAAAACCTATTTCACGCATGTATTAAACTGTAAAAACCATAAAAAATGTCGAAAGTACAAACATATCAACTGCAAGTTGTTTCAGAATTTGTATTTGTGCTAAAAGATAAGTCAGGTTACATATTACATTACCAGAAATAACAGTGATTGAGAGATCTGCGCTCTATCGCGTGTATTTGCTGTTTCTCAGTGGTGTTTGGAGGTTAGACTTCTCTCTGCCCCTCAGACCTCGGACTCCGGTTACTTTGCATCAGTGTAGAAGAAATGTTGCATGTTGATTAGGAATAAATTCTTGCAAGGTTTGATTTTCTGCATGAGAGAGCGTCCCACTGATGTAGAGCATCTGAGTCGACTGTGCGCCGATATAAGATGCAACTTATTTGAGAATTTGCACGTTTGCGTTTGAGCGATTGTGCGAGACGCTCACCTACATTCTTCTTCACTGTTTTCTTTATCTATTACATTGGTGAAGAACAGAGCTCTCACCTATCTTGAATCCCTTTTCAATTCTAATTCCTGTAGGTGATCCAATTGCTACATGTTGCATTATACTCGTTTTGTCACTTACCACCCTGCGGCCCTGCCACACCAAGGTTGGGAAAAAACTATGTACATAAGGCGCTAAAGCTGTAATGCTTTTCTCGAAGATATAATATTCGTTCTACCATAGATACTGGAAAATCTGATTGCAATTCAGGAACAGGTTTTAATTTTAATAATGAGGGACTTTACGGCTATAAGTGCAAAACATCTAACATATGGGACAAACGAAGACCCATAGGAGAGATCTTTGTGCCTTGGACACACTAGATAAGAGTGTGTTGGTGTTGGTATTCAATAAGAGGTACATTGTGATTGTCTTCTGCTCAAATCTTTTCAAGTACAACTCGTATCGACGTATAAATCGGCAAAAACCGCTTATCTCGATCCGTTTCCGTACATATTCAAACAACTTGCACTTCGAAATTTCTTGCGGTTTTGATGCCACGAGATCTTAACTGACAATAGGACAGGACTATAAATGGGGATTGAGATCAAAATTTGAGTCAAGTCGAATCGGGAAGGGTATTAATTGACTCGCAATGGTCGGAATGTCCAAGAATAGATACCTTGTGTGCCCCTATACGACCACCTGCCGATTTCGGTTTGGCCGCCATTTTGGAAAGAAGGCCTCAATGGCCCAAATATCAGCCGAATCGAGTCAGAGGTGGCTTCAATCAACTCGTTTGTCACAGTTTTATACTAGCGTGAAATAGGTTTTGCCACTGGGGGGAGCCTATGCTTTACAATGGCGGAGCTTTTTATGGAAATAAAATTTATTCTGATTCTGATTCTGATTTCATTCTTTCGGAAAAATGTAGTGATTCTGCTCTCCGGATTACTCACATGTTGGACACACAAAAAGTCCAAGAAGTGGTTTTCCCTCGGGTTTTTCACAACCCTTTTCAAGATAAAAAAAAATATTCTAAATCAGCACTATAATTGAGTATTGAGGCAAAAATTCAGGTTGGGTAGAGTCGGGGTAGGCTTTAATCGACTTGTCATGGTCGAAATGTCCAGAATTGATACCTTGCAGGCCACTACAGGACCAAATTTCAACTTTCGAAGTTTGGCTGCCATTTTGGAAAAAAGTCCCAAATGGCCAAAATATCAGACAGATCGAGTCAGGGGTAGCTTAAATCAACTCTTTATGTTCAAAATGTTAGGAATTGATACTTTGCGCGCCACTGTACGACCAATCGCCAATTTTCAAAATTTGAACGCCATTTTGGAAAAAGGGGCCTATATATCGGATTCCGTCGGAAATTTTTTTTGGAACATCGGGTGAAATTTCTTCTAATGGTCCCTAGAAACTATGTGCCAAGTTTCATAACTCTACTCAAAAGTGCAGTATCCAAGGGATTTTCGTCGCGTACCGACCCCACTACTAATCGATTTGAGAATTAATTTTTGTGTGTTTTTGTTGAATTACTTGGTAATTTTTGACCGTACATTACTCAGAACGTTCCCGATAACCGTAAATTTACTGATTTCCCAAAAGGGCTTCGGTAGAATCCATTACAAGGTGCAGACTTTGTGAGAAATACTGATCTGGTCTCGAAAGCATAACAGATGAGAATTTGGTTCGAAAAATTTTATTCCTAATTTCAAATAATCATTGGTCAGTTAATTGTCAAAATGGAATGTTCGGACATCGTAAAAGCCGTTTGTTATCAATGAGACGCTTTTACGATGATTTTTTTTCAGGATTTAATAAATGAGTGCAACATCTGATAGCGCAGAAAATAGCTCTCTAGGGAATCAAAATTTTTTAAATTTGGCCTACACCATTTTATTGAAGTTATGACATTTTGAATGTGTGTGAAATTTTTGGGTGGCCCCTTCCAATTGGTGCGCAGGTTAGTTTGAGTCTACTGATTCTAGTTTTTCAGTTTGTTCATAGCCCTATGAAAGAATGCATAAAAACAGCAAATTTTTCTGCAAATAGAGCTGTGTTTTTCGAAACATAAAGTATGAGAATCTTTAGGTCTTTTTTTGTTTTGTTTTTGGTGTACAAAAATTCTGTTAATTTCAATGATATAAGCATTTACTCTGCCAAAGGAACTAAGACAAATAATTATGCCGCGATAGATCCTTTATTGGCCCTAAGATGAGAATGATATACCCATTATTTCTTCTGCACTCCTGTTGTTCCCGCTCTGATTTTTCGCATTTCATTTAAAAGGTGCGTGTGTCCTACTACTGTTGAGTAGTGGTAACTGCAAAGGTTTCCATCATGATGTTTCTAAACGAGGGATCACGTTGCAAACGATTTTTTTCGGTTAGATTATCGTAAGAGTCAGAACTGTTAAATTTAGACTTCCAGTAAACTTTATGGCAGGGTAGGGTCCACGTTAAACAAACCATGCTCGAACAACCTCCAGCCTATCCGTCATCAAAAAGGTCTACCAAGCCTGGATACCTACTGTCCAAGCAACTGGGAAACGTAGGAGCCTAATTTATTTGGGTGAATTTTTTTTTGTATAATCAACTTTTTTTTTCAATCCAATCAAATTATTTGAGTCTCTTAATCCTCATATTTTTTCAACTTGTTGATAAATTAATTATAAACCTATGAAATATTGTATGGAAAGAGCGAATTTTGCTGAAAATAAAGCTGTGGTCTTCGAAGCATCAAATATGAGAATCTTGGTCATTTTTTGGTTTTTGACCGGTATCGGTCAAATTCGTCAAGCCGGGCGCATGACGTCATGTCCAAAGCTGGAGTCAAGGTAGCCAATGCGAAGTAGGTATACCTACTTACCTACTTAAGCGCCGGCGGTTACATATAATAACGCATGAAAAATTTGGAAAACTTGAAGAGAATGAATAACTGAATAAGAAAAACTGAAGTTACATTTTCAATAGTCCTGGGAAACATGAAAAAAAAAATGGAAAATGGAAATCTTGGAAATATAATATCTTGGTAAGCGATACATGAAAATCGTAATAAACAAAGTTGTAGAGAATTTAATTGTAAACCAAAAAGTCCCCGGAACATATTGTTTTATCTCTTTTATTAAGCTGTTATTCTTGTTTAAAATTGCGGTAGTCAAGTAAAATAGGAAAATCGTCCCGTTTGGTCTGGCGCGCAAATTTTAACGCCATTAACTAACAGCTAAATAGAAAAGCTAGACATGTACTCTTCGGGACTTTTTTGTAGATCATTAAATTCTCTAAAACTTTGTTCATTGCACTTTTTTATGTAGGTATCTTTACACTGATCTCTCTCCGATCCACGAAAAAGGCAACGGCGCAAGATTTTCTATCTTTATCAAATTTTTTCATGTTTAAATGGTGATTAAAAATTTTGGTTCTTCTTATTCAGTTTTATGCTCTTCAATTTCTCTAATTTTCCCTTGCATAATTAGGTTACCGCCGGCCCGCAAATAAGAATGATACCTAAGCATTAACTCCGCCAAAGGAACTAAGACAAATAATTATGTCGTGATAGATCCTTTATCGGCCATAAGATGAGAATTATACCGACTACTCCTTCTGCACTCCTGGTAATCCCACTTTGATTTTTCGCGTTTTATTCAAAAGCTGCAGGTATCCTACCACCGTTGAGTTGTGGAAACTGGAAAGGAACATTTCCTGACAAGTTTTTAATCTTTTCTGTATATTCCCCCTCGCACCCTCCCCGCCAGCACTCACAATAATCTGCCCCCCGCCCTCCCCTTGTCATCCGGCTGTGTTCCGCGGACTAGCTGCTCCATCTGTTGATATTCTTCTTATTTCCGATGATAATAATCGAAATTATCATGGTTTTGGCATTATTACAGATTATTATTTCGCCGGAGGTAACGCAGAGTACATGCTTAGGGGTATTATCATTATTATTATTAATTATAGATAATAAGGGCAATAATAGCCAAATACCCCGGATCATTCGACAATTTGACATTGACATTTTGGGGGAAAATTGATCGCCACGTTTATTCATGCGCTACGGCGCAAGCTCATAGGCTTATTACGATTTGCAGTGTGTCACCCCCAAATTCGCAATCGTCATTTAACGTTAGTGATCATTACACTCAATGATCATCAAGGTAAAGTCTGTCAAGGGTATAACATAGTTATCTCCTAATTTGTATACAGGGGATGCTGTTGAACAAAAAATCTGATTCCTCTATTCTGGAAACACGTGTCTGAAAAATGAAAATAGGTACTAAAATGACAAACTTGATGACAGATGACAGATTATGCGACTAGTATAGCAGAAAGTTGGAAATCATGGCAAGTTTTATTCAAATTCTGCTATTCATCGCAAGTGAGACCCGTTGTTACCGGGGTCACTCGGTCGGTACACTGCAGAAATATACCAGAGTGATTGAAAATACATGAATAATCCCATTTCTCTCTAAAACTGTCAAAGTGAGAGGGTTGCAGAAGAAACTGTTCATCATTTTGTTGAGTTTATCATTTTGTTGAGGCTCGATTTCATCGGTCAGAGGAATTCTTTTACTAAAGCTCTTTATTGAAGTGCCTCAAAAATCTTGTCACAATTTGATTTTACTTTCCCGGCCCCACCAACATGGAGGGAAAGTATTGTAATCGTGCAGAAAAAAAGTTTTGAGATTTCACCGGATATATCCATTTTGAGGTCCCCCAAGTCGATTAAGACCATTTCCAGAATGATGTCTGTCTGTGGGTGTGTATGTGTGTATGTATGTGTGTGATCTTCCACGATAACTGCCGAACCGTTTATCCGATCGATTTGAAATTGGATATGCAGACATGGTTTCGCCCTGGAATGACCGGATTAGTTTTTGGCTGTCATCTGTCAAACAGAAGTGTCACTATCAGAAAATGACAAAAGCTACATCTCACGGAACTTGACTTGCGATATGTCATTTGAAAGCCCTTGAAGAACTGTATTCAGAACAGTTAAAAGTATTTTCATACCTGTTGTCTGTCAAATTATAAAAAATATCAAAGTCTGGAACTTTGCCATTTAATTATTCAAAATCTATACGACAGATGTGAACCAAACACGGCAGGAAGCAACATTACTAAAGAATCAAACTAATGCTGAAGTTGGAGTTTCCCACCGTTTTCCGGACAAGCGCTATGGATTGTTAAAAATTTTCCTAGCCGATTCCAGCCTCGCTTGCCTGTTCCTCGATTTTTGGCCTATTTAATTTTTTTAGCAACATAGAAATCAAACCGGTAGGTAACTACGTTTTTGTTACGAATCGTATCAATGTCAAAGTGACAACATGAACGCTGTTCTCGGCAGGTTCTCGGTGTTTTCTTTTGTATCTTCTTGCATCATTTGGGGCAACAGTGCGAACCGATCCTTTGTGTTGTTTGGGGCTCCGTAAACCCCCTTGTGTTTTCTGTAGCTTTAGCAACTCCAGTATGCTCATGCCATTGACGTATATGTACAAACTGTAATGTGTGCAGTTCCCTTATTTGATTCGGTACCAGGGCCCCATCCCCATGGTGTCTGCTGTTCAAGGCCCTGATGGGGCCCCCATCTGTGTCTATCAGATTTTGCCGTTTTAGGCCAAAACTGCGGCCTTGTGTCTTCTTGGGTTCGTTGAAGCCCTTTAGGCTCCTGGTGTCTGCGGGTGTCTCTTGAAGCCCCACTGAGCCCCCCTTTTTTTTAGTTTCCAGAACTATCGTGCCTTCAGGTGTGGTTCGGACCTAACTTCTTGATGGGCTCGAAGTCTCATTCCACAGGTCACCACTTGGAGGCCCTGAATTGCAATCAATTAGAACTCTGCCCCAGGTTTTCAATCCGCGACTGATTTTCACCGGTTATTTTTCAAACAATAATTCAGGTTGCATCATTAAAGGCAACAGTGCGCCCCGATTAATTGTGTCTTCAGGTGTTGTTTGGGGCTGTGTAAACCCCCTTGTGTGGAACTAGCATTGCATTATTGAGATATCACAACAGTTAACTTCCTCTAGTACTAGCTTTTGAATTATATCATTGTCTTGTACCTACTTCATAATGCGATCGCGCAAATTAAACGGTTCTGCCACGATAACTACCAAATTGTTGATCGGATTAAATCGAAATCAGGTACGAAAGCATAAGTTCAGCCTGGAATGACCTGATTAGACTTTGGGTAGATGATTTAGTTTGGAAACCCTCAGATGGCACATTGGGTCTGGACTTGTCTGCCCAAGCTCTAAATTTAAAGATATAGAGTAGAAATTTGACACACAGATGCAGAAAGTTCTCAGTCAAGTTTGTGTAATTTCATCATTATGTCTTAAGTAGAAACAAAAATTTGAATAAGGAACTAGCATTGCATTCTTGAGATATCACAACAGTTAGCTTCCTAGTTCTACCTTTCGAAATATTTCATCACCGTGGAAACCTAAGAGCCTGTCACTTGTTCTGTCGGCCCGACAATGGATGCAGGATGCTCGCTAAACGCTCAACTTACCGGAACTTTTCCACTCAACTTCGCCATTGAGTCCCACTTTCCCGAAGGGACGCTCAGATCAAAATCCTTACTGACGTCCCTGGATACCGCCGGGAAAGTTTTGTGTCGCCCCACAACAGATTTTTTGGTGTCTAATATTGAATGATATGTCATTTGGAAGACCTTCAAAAGTTCAAATATTCACTGCAATAGTTTCCAAAAGTGTTTGACGGTTTTCATTTTATGATCAAAAGCAAAAACGTGGGAAAACAGTTTTTTGGTGTAGGTAATGAGAATCTACGGATATTTTTTTGAACTATACTCAACATTCACTGAAACTCGTCAAGACAATAAGTTAGTATATTGTGCAACTGAATAGGGATGTCCCACCAAGGATGCTCCCGTCCACTGTCGCACGCTAGGGCGCATGATCAGATCACCCAGCTGGCCGGCGATCTAAGATCCGGCGACTGTCGACTGCCGACTGTCAAAAAGCCTCGGACAAATGACAAGAGTGAAGTTTAGTTTGCGCATATCTCAGTAGATGGCGCTTGTGTCGACAAAAACCTATCGCGAGTCACTGAAACAACCACCAAACGCACAATGCTTGCTTGCTCCCACAAGAACCTTCGATTTCTTGCATTCCATCATGTTCGAACTTTCCTTGCCGCTTTATCACTAACCACTTGCCTAACTTTCTTTTATATCAAATGAGTTTGACGTTTTTGTCCGAGGATTTCGCCGTCAACTGTCAAGCTGCGGCTGTCGTCTGTCGAAAAACCGGCGCATGCTTTCCTTACATTCAAATGGCAGGAACTACCCTATATGTACTGGCTATTTTAGAATTCAGATTACTCAATTTTGCCTTTCAGAAAACTCTCATTTCAGATAATCTCAACACTTCTGAATAGCCAATGCATAATATTGAGTTTCACTTTATGCTAACTGTCTTGATGGAAAGCTCTACTGAATGCTGTTCCGAGCTTGAAAAAAATATCAGCAAATACTGGTTTTATTATTCAAACGGTGTTTCCCCACGTATCTGTTTTCAAATAATCAACACAACTGTAGAGATGGGCGCCGACCCTATTCTAGGCGGCGGCGGCGTGTGTCACTAAAAACACCGGCGGCGGCGCCGCCGCCGGCGAACACGCTGACCTGTCATTCGGGCGGCGGCGCGGTCGGCGTGGTCGGCGTCATAGGACCACGGCATAGGACTCATCAAGTGCCCGTGGTTCGTATAAAGATACAGCATTTGATAATTGGAGCAGGCCATTTGGTTCAGTTGCTCAAGACCTATTTGAACGATTTGGCCCGTAGTTCCTAAAAAAATCCATGCGGTAAAAATATGAAAAAAACTTCAAAAGAATTCCTTGCGCTACAAATACGTTTTTGAGGTCGATATAGAGCAACTTGCCTCCAATTAGTATGATCTAAGTACCTATCTCACGATCCGGCCACCTGAAGTCGAAAAATAAGCGCCATTTTGGAAAAAATTAGTCAAATTCAGAAAGCAACGGAGGATCTGATGGTGTGGGGTATCTTTTCTAATGTTTTCTGGGTCGTTGAGTACGATTATGATGGGTAAAATACGATTTGAGTTTACGAGGTTGAAGTAACTATGAAACTACCCCATGGATAAAGGACTTGTTGAGGGTAGAAAAAGCAAAAGAGCAATGATATGTACGTGAACATTCAGTCTTCGAAAAATGTATCAACATTGCACACTATCAAAATTATTGTGCTCCAAAAAATCAGGAAAGATGTAATTTCTGACTATATCTTCCAATAAACAATATTAAACATGTCCATCTTGAACTTGGATGTTGTTACTCTTTTCTATGTCATAGGTTCAATAGTACCTTTCATTATCCAGCGCGCCATCAGCGCGCATACTCGTCTTCTGAAGTAATGGCGTTAAATACAAAATTTGCGAACGAATGCTAGAAAATAGCGTGAAAAACCGCCATAGAGTTGAAAAATACGCGCCGCAGCGAACAGGGTAATAGGCTAGAGGTTAATACACACTAGTGATTACTCATTTTTCATCAAAAAGTCCGCATTGTTCATTAAATTATAAATAACTGCGTTTTACATTGATCGGATGTGCGTACGCAACTCATAATGCAACCCCCAACAACTCTATTCTCAGTTTGACTAGCGAAAGTTGCCTAAAAACCACGATTTTAGGCAACACTCGCTACATCAGTGTACTGCGGAATGTATTTTACTCCCAGAGACTTTTCTCACACGATTCAAGAATAGCGGCCCACTTGTTCACAAACGTACGACACTCGGAGCGAACTTCAAAATGGCGAATAAATAGTTGACGTTGACAGCAGACAGCAGCGGAAAGTCACGGCCGTTGCTTGTCAAACTGAAAATAGAGTTGGTGGGGGTTGCATTATGGGTTGCGTACGCACATCCGATCAATGTAAAACGCAGTTATTTATAATTTAATGAACAATGCGGACTTTTTGATGAAAAATAAGTAATCACTAGTGTATATTAACCTCTAGCCTATTACCCTGTTCGCTGCGGCGCGTATTTTTCAACGTTGTGGCGGTTTTTCTTGCGATTTTGTAGCATTTGTTCGCAAATTTTGTATTTGACGCCAAAATTTGGCGCAAGCGTTGGGTATACCACTATAATGAAAGTTACTATTGCTGCAATTCAAAAACAGGTCTTTGAGTATCAAAAATAGATTACCGATGTTTGTTGAACTTGACCTTCTATTTGAACATTTACCCTTACAGTTTTTACAGGCCAGGGTGCAAGGTACCTAATTGTTTTTTTCGGCACGAACAGCGGTATAGTGGAGAAGAGCATTCACCGGCGTCGATATTAGGCCTCGTTGCGGAAATAGGCCGACGTTAAATGAACGAATAAAAAAATAAATATATGGAAACAAAAATCGCGCCGACGCACAGTGGGATGAATGGCTACATTGACTGGACAAAAGTATTCCGATCCAATTTTCAAATTCAGAGCGGGTTCGAGTCCTGGCGTCGGAATTTTTTTTTCAAAATTTTGTTGAAGGAGCTTGCTCAAGTGTTATACTTTTTTTTCAAAGTAGTTTTTATGAGCTACAATACCACGAAGTTTCATTTAATTATGATCAGTTTTGTAGAAATTATCTCGTGTTTCGATTTCAACACGCATGGCCATGAAAAAATAGATTAGGCAGTAACTGGCAGCCAATTTTCTGTACACATGATCAGGAAGGATCCATCTGTCCAGTTAAACAAGAAAATCATTGGAAACTCGTGGAAGTTTTTTATAACAAGCTTCCAAAGTTTGACAAACATTTTCCGAACGTGAGTCATAAAGTTAATGTGGACCAGAAAGAGTGAAATATACATGAGCTTCTGATGAATAAGACCAGATTACCTCTGCTATGGACGTCCATTTCATGAAATGAAACCACTTTCCAAAAATGTATTGCAGTTTTTGAGCTGAGATCGTCAAAATTTCGATGAACCCAATTTCTGAATAAATGGTATATCAATGTTTAATGATCTGTAAAAGTCGTTGCATTTGTTTCAGTACCTGTCTATCATGATTTACAATACACTACAGGTATTGGGAATAGAACCAGAAGAATATATATCAAATCCCAGTGTCTTGCATTTATTGACTTTTGTCCAGCTAGAATGATGATTTAGCCCACTGTGCGACGCCGACGCCGATGAGGTTGCCGGCGGCGTCGCCGCCGGCGCGCCGTTTGTCTCATGTCGGCGGCGGCGGCACTCAAAATATGGTCGGCGGCGGCGGCACTCAAAATATGGTCGGCGGCGGCGCGGCGTCGGCGCGGCGCCCATCTCTACTCAACTGATCACCGAAACCGGCAGAAACCACCAACAGAAACCGTTTCAAAATTTTGAAAACTTTTTACAGCAAATCATAGAACATTCATATCTATGACATAACCGAAGGCGTAACTCGTTGATCATATTTTCTGTGTCACCAATGTATAAGTCAAACTGAACTGAAAAGACAAATAATATCTATTCCAAAAAGATAACTGTTGTTGTCATACAATTTCTGTAACTGGACTTGAGGTACTGGCATTTAGGGCCAAAATCATAGTCATTCATTACTTACCCAAACCTAACTAATACTTGATTCCCACTTCATTTCACTGAACACAGTAGTTTCAGGTAAGAATGCAATTGTGTTGGGGTGAGTTGAGTGAAGAAAGAGTGAGAGAGTGTGGGATGAGTGGCGTCTCTGAATTTGGCCCTAAGGGTTACCTTTACCTGTATAGAACGCAGCAGGGCTTTCTGTAGCCCCCACAACTTTTGTCTCGAGTTTTGTCTTATTATTCTTGTAAAGGTACCTATTCATCACCAGGAAGCAGTAGGTAGAGGTAGGTATACAACAACATTCAACAATTATTAAAGAATGACATCTATTTATTTGGTAAACAAACTTACACAGTTTTTCTTATAAATATACATATGTAAGTACCTAGGTACATTATTGCAAGTTGAGAGCATTTTGGGCATCTACATATGTGTCACCCTCGGTGTCACTTGATGCGATGCTCTGCAACGGGGTTAGAAACAACGTAATATCGCCATTGTTGCCAGACTCCTTAGGTACCCTTGCCACCGTTGGTGGCCTAAATTTGGTAAAATATGTCCAGTTGATGTCCTGATAAAGGTTGAAGTCTCTTGCTTCAAGCTCTCGTTCCGTGTGGTATTTTTTGATGATGTCCTTCAGCTCAATTCTGATCCTGAGGCCGGCTTGGCGCTCGGTTGCATTCTTCATCATCCTTGCCAACTGACGAAATAAAACAAAAATTAAAAATCAACAATTCGTTCGTACTTTAGTGATCTCAAAAATATCTCAACCATGCAAGTGTGCTCTGCTCAGAAAAACCACATCTGTTGTATAAGTGCAATGGGGAAGTTTTCGAGCAAGTTTCCCCAAACTTCAAACTTGTAGAAGTAACTTGTAGATTTTTAAAAGTAAATTGTAGATAATATTTGTTTCCAAAGTTGAAATTGGCACACTTGCTGCATGAAATTTTGATCTGATACAAATTTGAAGAAAAAAACACTTACGTTTTCGATGCACCGACCCATCGCCAGGTCATGATTGGCCTCGTGTCTTTCAAATTCCAAGCCGCAATAGGGACACCAACAGCCTTGCTCGAAGAAGATCACAGATAGGTTGAGGCACACTTCACAAAACATGTGATCGCACGGCAAACGGGAAGGCTTATAGCACATATCTTTGCAGATCTTGCAGTAAATGTCTTCACTGACCATTTTGTTTTCGTTTTTGTTGCACTTTTGATGTTGAAAAGCTTGAGATGTAACCGGTGTGAAACCAGTGGATGGAATGGGCAAAGTGAAATTTGGAAATACCACAAGGGCTTATATACACATTGGAACAAAAGGGACCGTACTGAGGGGTGGGGAGGCATTAAGTGGATTTTGAACACTTGATGCAAGTTTGGACTTGGCCCTCACACTTGACAAAAGGTTTAGGTGAATATGTTCAATTGCTAAGGATAGAAGAATCAGTAACAATACAGGTATTCTTGAGGGTATTCTTATTGTCTTCTCGTTTCCGGAAATTTTCCTAACAATATTTCATGACATTAGATACCTGTTTTTGGAAGGGTATTTTACAGTCTAAACTTTCAAGTTCGAAGCCCAAATTTCCACCTCACTGTGCGTTCGAATTCCAAAAGGAAATCGAAATAGCCCATCAGGCATCTTTTGAATCTTATCAGTTTAGGTACTATATGCAGATTACTGCGTATATACAGGGTGATTCACCACTTAAGGGTAGATCCAGTTTTTCCAGGTGAATCAGGTCACGGTTTTGAAATTTTGCTAACGCTGTTCGTTTCGTAGTTACAGAACGATTCATGTATTTTTTCGAATTTTTTGACAAACCATATTCTCGGAACAAACGAATGTAATTGAAATTTCATGGAATGATTATTCTGCTTAGTGGGTTCGGTACAGTTACAGTATTATACTCTGCATTTCTGAGTAATGCAATGCCTTTTGGTACACATGCTCTTGGAACCTATTTGAACAATTTCGTCCATCGCCGCAAGCGAAATTCTAGTTCAGATCCTGTGTATAGGGTGAAGAAGGATTTTTTTTTTTTTGAACCAAAGAAGATAGAGTATTGCAAGACGTGTCATTATGATGCATCAAACAATTTCATACCATTGACAACTTTTTCCGAGATATTTTGAAGAAAATGATATCTGTCAAAAATAACCTATTCTTTAGTAAATCGCTTGTTTTTGAAGATATCGGTGAAGCAATTCAATTATACTTATCAAAATCTTCATTTCAGAAAGTCTCAAAATTTCAAAATAGTCATTGCATGTTGAGTTACACATCATACTGACCGTTTTGATAAGTTCTATTTCTATCTCAGTTTGCAGTTTGGGAAAATCCTCATTGATTCTCAAGGTGTGTTCAGTCAGCTTATTTAGCCGCAAGCTTTAATTTTAGCCGTAAGCGCTGCATTGCTTATTGGCTGTTCTGAGGAGGCTGGTTCGTAAGAGCCAATGAGCGTCGCTGAGCTTGCGAATAAAATTAAAACTTGCGGCTAAATAAGCTGACTGAACGCACCTTCATTTTATACATAAAGACGTGTTTTCCAGGTTTTTGTTTTCTATCATAAAATGAAACCCGCTGGAAATTTTCGGGAACTTTTTGCACTTGTCCACTGAAACTTTTCAATGCCTTTCCAATAACATATCACTCAATATTGTGCAGTGTGAAAAGAAATTGGCCAAAATTTAGAGGTGCCCCCGTATTCAGAGTTTTGGTGAAGCAGTTTTGTTGTAATATCAAATTTGATCAGACAAACCAGCTGAATCCATCGGTTTTTACCGCGACTCGCTAACTTCAAAGGATCTTGAGAAAAATGGGGCCGAACATCTTTTTTGAATGACCCTGTATAATAGAGAAAACTTTCAAGAAAAATCGGGTGATCCTGTTTTTTTGTGTCACACTGTATGAGTCAAACGTAACTAAAAAGACAAATAATATCTGTCTCAAAAACATAACTATTATTGTCGTACAATTCCTGTGACAGGACTTGAAGACACTGGCATGCAGGGCAAATTCACAGTCATCACTCAACCTACACCCACATTTAATTCTCACTCAATTTTACACAACACAATGGTTTCAGGTAGAAATCACATTCAGTGGAGTCGGCACGTTCGGAAAAAGTCCTGTTCGCTGCATTTTTGAGTAATGCAATGCCCTTTGGCACTCATGTCCTTAGAACCTGTCTGAACAATTCTGTCCGTCGCCGCAAGCAAAATTTTAGTTCAGATCCTGTATACAGGGTGAAGGAGAAAAACAATTTGAAAAAATTGCATCTTTTGAACGGACAAAGGTAGAGTATTGCAAAGCATGTCATATGATGCGGAATTTGATGGTTGTTGAGGTACATCAAACCATCAAACCAACATTAATTACCGTTTTCGAGATATTCCAAAAAAAAAACGAGATCTGTCAAAAATAACATTATTTTCATTATATCGCTTATTTTTTAAGATATCGGAATGAAATTTGGTATTTGCCTTATAAAAGACGTCATGAATAAATAACAGCTGCAGTTATTTTCTAGGCCTACTACTTTCCTAAATAAGACAGTCGACTTTTACTTTCCCGGCCCACCCACGAACACGGAGGGAAAGTATTGTAATCGTGCAGAAAAAAAGTTTTGAGATTTCACCGGATATATCCGTTTTGAGGTCCTCCAAGACGATTAAGACCATTTTCAGAATGATGTCTGTCTGTGTGTGTGTGTGTGTGTTTGTACTGCCTAAGTTGTGGCGGATTTGTGTGTGAATAGGACCCAATTGTGACGGATCACCCAATAGTGGAGGATTTTTCAATCCGCCACAATTTTTTGAAGTCATCAACCGAATTGTGACTGTTTATTAAACCGCTAGAACATGTTTTCCAAAAATCCGCCATAAATGTGGTTGTTTTTACTTATACACATCATCACAACTTTACCATATTTATGACTGACCTGTCTTTCACTGATGCCAGCGCCCTCTATCTGAGTGTATATTTTGTGAGTTTTGCATCAACTGTGACGGACCCTCTTAAAATAGAATGTCCGCTTGCCGAAAAGCTGCTTTCGGTTCGATCGCGGCAGACGAAAGCAAGTCTTCTGAGAATTTGATGCTGCGCTACAAATTCTCTCGCTTTTAAGCTAAAAGCGCATTCACAGGTGCGCGTTCAGGTGCTACCCGCTTATTTTCAACTTTTGAAAAATACCTACATATTACGATTGAGCGGCTGGTTATGTATGTAATTGTATTTTGTAATTTTGAACACTCAAATATAAATGGATCGCCCCTAAACGCACACCTCTAAATGCGGTTTCAGCTTAGAAGCGAGATATGAATTTATGAATACGGCCCCTTGTTTCCGCTTGGATTACTCCACATTTTTTTTAGAAGCCGAATGGCCCTAAGACACTGAAAAAGTTTACAAGACATTTTTTGACACTTGAAAAATTATCAACTGTTTTATAATTTTGAGAGACGTAGGAAATTCAATATATGGCCGTTTTTTGGAAAAAGTTGTCAACAAGGAAGAAAAAAATATTTTCTTCTGCATAATTGAAAAAACACTCTGTAGGCACTTCATTTTCTAACATACTCAGTACACTGTATAAAATAAAATTGAGTTTTTATCTCTTAATTTTTTGGGGAGATATTATATTGAAGATAATTTCACCGCTGCGAATCCAGCCCTAGTGCGTATTGCCTGAAGAGCTAGTCGACCGAGTAGTCGACACGACACTATCCCATAATATTTGGAAGTCTTTGCTTGCAAAATAAAAGCACATGGTTTCGGATGGTTCATCCTCTTCCATCAACGCACCACCCACCCCCGACGCTTTTTTTGCCCAGATCGCCCTTTTCGGGCACTTCTGGCTACCTAAATCCGAACTGCCTCTTACTCTTGCGGACCGAGAGCTGAAAGAAATCCGATATTATATTATATTGGTGTTTTCTTGGGTCAGTTAGTGCTGCATTCCCGCTCCATTTATGCTACTTGCGCGGCTAAGCCATTTAAATTGGACAAACCCTGCAAATTTTGAGGCCGCGATGCCACTTGGCAGAATTGTTCTATGGAACATTGTTTTAATTTTTAAAAGTGGTGCCACGATGGTGGTTGGTGCAGACGCTGTATACAGGGTGATCAAAAATGAAAAAATTCAAACTCAGGAACTAAAAGAGTTGGAGTCATGAAAATCACCATGTAGATTCAAAATTTGATGCTTATCAAGATAAAATCAACCGGGTCTGAATATTTTCAGCCGTTTCAGAAATATCCTGAAAGTAGTGGCCGGTTTCATGAAAATTAAAATTCCTCAATAAATCAGTGATTTCTCAAGATATTCGGATGAAATTTGATATTTACCCCAAAATTGACGTCAGAAATACGATGCGATGTGGTGCCACCGTCTCCCCCTACTATTTTCTAGAATAAGACAAGCAATAATCGTAGGAATATTCAGGAAATACGCTATTAGCCGTGCTCTGATGTCCGTCCGTCTGTCCGTCTGTCCGTCTTGTAGTTGAACTCCTCCTAAACGAAGAGTCGTAGCGGTATCGGGTTTTTTGAAAATTAATGCTGATTGTCTGCGGATGGGAATAGAAACAAAAAATATTTGGTCAGACCGCACGATTGCAAGAAAAAAATCAGAATGTTTAAAAAGTCGGTATTCAACGCTACGTTGTGAGAACTTCTGCATCGAGAAATCTTGCGAACCGTTCTATATACATGCATACATGCAGCGAACGAAATATGCACAAATTAATGGAGACATCGTTAGTCAAAGAATCATTTTGATTCCTCTATTGAAATAGAATATATAATTTTTTAAGAGAAGGTTTCGCCTCGCGATTTCACATTTGTCGGTTTTGACGCTACAGTGTGAACTTCTACATCGAGGAATCTTGCAAACTGTTTCAGATACATGCATACATCCAGCAAATGCAATATGCAGAAATTAATGGAGAAACTTGTAGTGAAAGAATCACTCTGATTCCGTTATTGCTATAGAAGATACAATTTTTTAAAGAAGCGGATTCTGCCCCGCGATTCCACAAAGTGAAAATTATGTGTATTGACTGCAGTGTAAACTTCGGCATCGGCATAATTCGCGTCAGACAGACGTACAGATATACAGGGTAATCGGCTTTGGCTATCACAAACTTTGAGGGATGATTCCCCTTCAACTCATGGTCATAAAATGCTTCCTTAAAAGGATACAGGGTGTTGAAGTTGACTTTTTTTAATCGTTTTTTCACTGTAACTTTTCAACCGTTGAACTGATTTTGATCAAATTTGAACCAAAGTTTAGTCAACTGAGTCTCCATCGAATAATAATACCACGATCCATAAAAGATTCCTGGGGGCGTGGATAATAGGGGACTGTCCCCTATTTTCGCCCCTATTCTTATCTCTCCTAATTATTTTTTGAAATAGTTGATATTTTCAGATTCTACGTTCAATTTAGAAGAAAAAGTTACCCTTGCAAAATTTTTATTAGAGGCTTCATTCCCAAGATATTTGGTTTTGAAACTTTGGAAAACATCTCGAATTCGCCACTTTCCAAAGCCCAAATTGTTTTTCTCTGATGAAAACGCCTCGTTTCTTAGCCGAAAATGGCAATAAATCAACCTAAGCGACCTAGAAAACTTATTCCAGTCGAGGAATCATGAGTTTTCTTGGATTTTAATTTTTAGGCTTTTGAAAGTCGCGATTTCGAGGCGTTTTCCAAAGTTTCAGACCCAAATATCTCGGGAATGAAGCCTCTAATCAAAATTTTGCAAGAGTAACTTTTTCTTCTAAATTGAACGTAGAATCCGAAAATATCAACAATTTCGAAAAATAATTGAGGTAGATAAAAATAGGGGCAAAAATAGGGGACAGTCCCCTGTTATCTACGCCCCCAGAAATTTTTGATGATTTGTGGTATTATTATTCGATGGAAACTTATTTGACTCAACTTTTATTCAAATTTGATTAAAATCGGTCCAACAGTTCAAAAGTTACGGTGAAAAAACCATTTGAAAAAGTCAATTTTAACACCCTGTATTTTTTTAAAAAAGCATTTTAAGACCATGAGTTTTTTGTTTTTTCGGCTTTATTTTTGAAGGGGAATCATCCCTCAAAGTTTGTAGTAGCCAAACCCGAACACCCTGTATGCATACATCATACATCTAGCGAATGAAAAGTGCAGAAAGAAATGGAGAAATTTTTAGTGAAAGAATTAACTTGATTGATTCATTCTCAAGGAAGATACCTCTATTTTATAAGAAATCTATACTTATGCACTACTTTATGTGCGGTTGCGATTTTTACAGCGCGAGAGAATTCAGTCTGTGGCGTAGGAGTTATAGGGGGTCATTAATTTGGATTTGGCAGAGGTACCTAAATGGTTTCGACAAACCAGCCTATGCTAATTTTCAGCGAATTTGGTTAAATGTTTGGCAAGTTACAAATTTCTAAAAATCAAAAATAGTGAACTTTGACACCCTGTATTTTTTCTAGGAAGCGAGTAAGAAGCACGAGAAGAAGCACATATGTTGTATTTTTATGAATCAGGAATACGAGAAAAATCTTTTTCAAAGTTAAGTAGGTTAAAACTGGAAAACCCTGTAATTACATTCAGGATGGAAGACTACATAAAATGCTATGTAGAAATATGTATATACAGGATGTCGAGAAATTTGTTTTTGACACTTTGTTACAGGTTGTGGAAAATTTTACTTTTCAATTTGACAATTATTATGGAACCTATAGGGAAACCGTTCAGATATAGTTGCCTGTAGATATATTGTGTCTCCCATTTTTGGATTTTTTTTGCGATACCCTGTACCTATACATCAGATAGTAGAAAAGTGATTACGAGAGTGATTATCTTTTCAATTTTGAGATTTGCGTGAAAAATCGTTGAATAAATACCAAGTAGCATTGCTCAATACTGATTTATTCCGATTCCACCCTGATTTATTCATCGATCGGCAAAATGTCACTGAAAAGTTGAAAGCTATATTTCTATGACGCAACGGAAAGGGGGAAACTAAAATCTGACGACTTACACAAGCTACAGACTAAAAGATCCAATCGAGTATAGATGTACAGAGTGGATGAATAATCTCCTGCACGAGAGTAAAAAATAACAAAACTGAACGACTTTTTTCATCACCCTGTATCAGACATGTCCACGTAATTAATGACGAGGACCTCAGGAGTTCATGAGAATTTCAACATTTTTCTCCTAAACGGTGTTAACAGCTCAACAATCGAGTTATTTCCAAGAATTTTGTAGGGATTTTAAAATACCCTATTTCAAAAATATCCACTTCAGTTTGTAAGCAGTTTATTAACTGATTAGCGACAGTCAGGAGAAGTATAATAATTATGAACAGGTTAGATGGTAATAAATAAGTGGGCATCGGCAAATATTTTTGCGACAGTCAGGAGAAGTATAATAATTATGAACAGGTTAGATGGTAATAAATAAGTGGGCATCGGCAAATATTTTTAAGGAGGCCTGGGGGGTGGTGTGCTGCAGTGTTGTGCTGTGAAAATGGCATTTTTCAGCGTGTATTACTTTCAAATAAAATGCAGCAACTCCAATGGCATGAGAAATGACGATAAGGAGACAAATACAAACAACCTCGAAAATAATTTTTGAAATGATTTGAGGGTACGATCTATGCAGGGAGGCGAAGAATGCCCTACAGAAGAATCGAATGGCGCGAAAAAGTCGAGCCTACTAGTCACATTATTTCAAGAAGCCAACAAAGGTCAAAGAATAACAGCTATAGTGCGCTTTCTTCCACGCGTTACACCCAAAAAAACACGATGGTATAAAATGACCATCCAGTAATAAAAATATCGGTCAGGATTCTATAAGCACACACGTGTCCCATGTGTTGATGCTGTGAGGGAATAAAGGGCTTAGAGACGTTTAGGCGCGTAAACGTGGACCGTTATACACTTCTGCTCGATTCCCCCGCCCAAACATATTTTTCAGTCAGTTTCATTTCGAACTACCTAGTAAATAAAGGGGATCCAACTTGAGCTTTGCAATGACAGTGCTGAATATTTTCAAAACGGCAACATATTTGTTCATCTCAGAGTGACTTTTGTACACAAGAAATATATTATACAAAGTGGATCATGGAGCAATAACGACTAATAAGCACGTAGAAATAGAAATAAGTAGGTACCTATGGGTATGCAAAAAAGTGTAGGTATATTGTGGTCGTCTGAATTTTTTTGTTTTCAAAATCGAATTTCTGTATGCGCAGTTTGGAATCTGGTCCAGATTTTCAAGCAAAACTGGGTCTTTAGCTAACATTACACATAAGATTGTTTCGCTAGCACTGAATGTTAGCCTTCAGACCCAATTGTGCTCGAATACCTGAACCAAATTTCAAATTGTGGGTTTAGAAGTCGATTATGACAATCAAGAAATTCACGACGACCACAGTAATAACATTTTTCGAACACCTCTATTTCCACTTTAACGCATTTATTAGTCGTTATTGCTCCATGATCAAATTGGTACATGTTTCTTGTGTACCTATAAATATCACTTTGAAATGGACAAATATCTCGCCGTTTTGGAGATATTCGGCACTGGCATTGTAAAGCTCAAGTTGGATCACCCTTCATTTGTTACTAGTAATCGTGTTTTGAATGATGGCATAAAAGAATGTCTTCAGCGAGGTCTTTAGGTTCACAAAGCCAACTACAACGTGACTTAAAAACACCGACAAATTGGTTGGTCCGACAGCGTCAACGTCGCAAAAATTATCAAGGGTCCAACAACAATTCCATTGTTGAATAATATTAGGGTGACTGAATTTCGAAAAAGGAAGGAGCTTGTTACTTTGAAGAAAGACATACCTTACCTTTGATGATAAATATTTGACGACAGATTTTTTGAAACAAAAATATTTCCATTCAATTTATTATTTGCATTGATTTTGCAGTCCAAAACAGTCGTGAAATTGCCTAATATATGTTTGATCTAAAAAAGTTATTTTCTTGGGCTACAGGTGCTTCATGTACAGTTGTTTCAGCGATGATAATAAGAAATTTAACTGTAAGTAGATTTCGTCAAAATATATGACGAAAACCTAAACAGGTGTCCTGGAATGAGTGTTACAAAACTCACAGGGAGATCGGAAATTGAAAAATAATGGGACTTTCTTGATAAACATACTCTCGCAAAGGTATAATAACGGAGATACAGGCCTTCCAAATTGTTTTATAAAAACAGTTTTTTGCATATTGTACATATAACTTTGATTGATTTCAAATTCAAGCCAGAGTTTACTGAGACAAGTCTCATAATAACGCATTTCATCAAACGTTTTAAGGGACGAAGATAATAGGAGGTACCCTCCCCATTTCCCCCCTATTTTTAACTCCCCCCCCCCAAATATTTTTGAAAATCGTTCCGATTTTCGAATTCTACGTCCAATTCTAATAGAAAAATGACTTTACAAAATTTTGATTAGGGGCTTCATTTTCAAGATATTAAGTTTTGAAACATTGGAAAATACAGAGGGTGTTTCAAAACTAAGTGCCATCCTTTCCACCCCAGATTCAGATTTTCAAAATATGAAGATTGTGCTGATATTTATTTTTTTAAAGTGTCCCTGGAAAAGTTACAGGCCGTAGGTTCCGTAGAGGCTCCACTCCTTTCAAATTTCAAGGGTCTCCTGGCGACCCCTCGAGAAAAAATCTGCGTGGCGCTCCTTCTCAATCGAAAGAGCACGGTCGTTTGTGCCATCCTACAAATTTTTGTGCTTCTGTCACCAAGTGCAAGGTTCACTTGATTTTGGGACACTAACCTCCGGATTTATACAGCCTAAATCTGAAAAATCTGATCTTTGTTCCAAAAAAAGTTACACGACTTCAAAAATGACCACGTTTGACATTTCCATCCTGTATATCATGGACAAAGTCAATGATGTCGTAAGTCGAAGTCCACTCAGAGAAAACGCGAAATGATGGTATACTAGAGAAACTATACTAGGCTGAAAATACCAAGCTATATTGCAAGCACCATTACCAAGTGCTATACCAAGCACATTGTGACGAATGCTTTTATACACTCTTTTGTAGTTACATAACCTGTGACGAACGCGTACACACTTTTCGAAGCTACATAAATTGTGACGAATGTTTCACACTCTTTCGTACGTAGTTACATTAACTATGACGGAGGCATACACACTTTCCAGAGCTACATAAATTGTGACGAACATCTTCCATGCGAGTGTATTCACAATCGGGGGAGTGTATTGCATAACTGAGTTGTGTCGCCATCTTACAGAGAAGAAAAGAAATTTTTCTGACCAATTTTACCCAACACGTCACAATTTGGTCCACAGGTCGGTCCGCCACAGTTGATGTAGTGCGTGTATGTGTGTGTATGTGTGTGTGTATGTGTGTGTGTCTGTCTGTGATCTTCCACGATAACTGCCGTAAAGTTGACTGGATCGACTTGATATTTGGTATACAAACATGGTTGTTTCCTGAAAAGAGCCCATTAGTTTTTGGCTGTCATCTGTCAAACCCAACTGTCACTATCATCAAATGTCAGAAACTATATCTCACGGAACTCAACTTGCAATATGTCATTTGAAAGCCCTTGAAAAACTGTATTCATAACAGCTGGAAACATTGCCCTATCTGTCATCTGTCAAATAATAAAAAATGTTAAAGTTCAAAACTTTACCAATTAATAATTCAAAATCTATCCGATGGATTGGAACCAGATTTGGCAGGAAGCAACACAACAAAAGAGTCAAATTGAGGCCGCAGTTGCAGTTTTCCACCATTCTCCAGTTGAGCGTAATGAATTTTCGAAATTTCTCCTGGCCGTTGCCACTCAGGAGGGGCTCTCGCCGGTGTTTCGACCAGCACGACTCGCTTTTGTAGCAGGACTCCACTCAAAAATTTATTCCTGCTCGGGGATCGACTTTTTTTTAGAAATTTCAACTGATATCGAAAGTAGATTGTCTTGAGCGTCGTGCAGGTCTATTTTCAGAGTTGACATGGTTTCGGTTTTCCGACTGTAATTTCTTCAAAATGAAATTTGCACATTCCGTGAATTTGAGAAAAACGCAATGCAAATTTCTACATGCGGTAGGCCCCACGAAATATTAATTTTAGGTGCAGACATGCTGTGAATAAAAGTTAGAGAAAAGATTGAGCTAATTTTTGGAGGAAAAATTTTCGAAATCGGATCAACAGTTGCCGAGTTTTCATCTCTGGAAAAACTGCAAATTTTCCAACTTTTTATTCCGTGAACAGATTTCTTGGAATTGTTTTTTTAGAGAATAGATAACTGGTTCTTGAACATTTTCCAATAATTGCTCTCCACTTTCCCGGAAATTTTTCTCCTGAAAATATAAAACCACTCATGCGATCGTACAAATTAAGCGGTTCTGTCACGATAATTACCGAATTATTGATCCGATCAAATCGAAATCAGGTACGGAGGCCTGAGTTCAGCCTGGAATGTTCTGATTAGACTTTGGGTGGATGATTTTGATCGGAAGCCCTCAGGTGGCACATTGGGTCTGGGTTTGTCTGCCCAAGCTCTAAATTGAAAATATAGAGTTGAAATTTGACACACAGATGCAGTGAAAGTTTTCAATCAAGTTTTTGTAATTTCATCATCATATCTGAAGTAGGAACAAAAATTTCAATAAGGAACCAGCATTGCATTTTTGAGATATCACAACAGTTAGCTACCTAGTTCTACCTTTTGGATCATTTCATCACCTTGGAAAACTGACCTAACCTGTCATTTTTTCTGTCCGCTCAACAATGGATGCTGGATGCTCGCTAAACGCTCAACTAAATAGAATTTTTTCATCGATTTCCAAATCGAATCGCCCCCTCCCGAAGGGACACTTCGATCAAAATCATTACTGACGTCTCTGGACACCGCCGGGAAAGTTTTGTGTCGCCCCACAACAGATTTTTTTGGAGGGGAGCCGCCATCTTGTTTTGTGAATATCAAGCTGATGACCGACAAAATGACTGATAGTCATTAGGCTAGTATCATGCCGTTACTCTATCATGTGAAAGATCACCTTGGATGGACCATCATACCATTTTTGCTGAAAGAAAGATGATGCACGGATTTTATCGGATTCCTCAGAACTAGAGGATCTACTGCTAGCCATATCGAGCCATTGCAAGTAATTGAACACCGCGATTATGACCCTTGATCATTCTTCAGGTTGTCTACTAAGATTCATAGTCAAAAGTTCAGCGGTTCGGTTTTAGCAGCTATTTAAATGAAATAGTGTCGATTTTTCATGAAAAAAACAGAAAATCACGAGGTCTCTGGGTCATTTCTTAGGTCATTGGAAAAAGATCCTCAATGAAATTTTGATAAATTCATCCTAAATTATTAGAAAAAAGTGCATTCTTCAGTATAGGTTTTATAAAACTGGCACAGGATGTACTCATGTGATGTAGGACGAACATGAAAGACTATTTTGCAGTAGGTGGGAAGAGAACAAATTATGCGGTAGGGCAACACTAATAATGGAGAGAACCTTATAAATTTTGATGCCGCAATGTATTTTGGAATATATTCTATTCAGATTCCTCCTTCAGCTTTGGGAAATGTTGGCATGATGGCCATCTATGCAGATGACATCACAGGGTGATAAGAAATTGTAGAATTTCATCCTATCATCTAAATAGGCTGGAGGCATGAAAATCGCCAGAAAGATTCATAATTTAACGCTTAACAAGACCAAAGAAACCGTTCCGAACAATTTTCAGCCGTTTCTTCTGACCTATGCTATAGAATGCACTTTTTTCTAATAATTTAGCATAAATTTATCAACATTCCGTGAAGGATCTATTTCCAATGACCTAAGAATTGACCCAGAGACCTTGTAATTTTCTGTTTTTTTCACGAAAAGGCAACACTTCTTAATTCAAACAGCTGCTAAAACCGAACCGCTGCACTTATGGCTATGAATCTTGGTGAGCAACCTGAGAAATGATCAGGGGTCATAACTGCGGTGTTCAATTACTTGCAATGGCTCGATGGCTGGAAGTAGGTCTTCTAGTTCTGAGGAACCCGATAAAATCAGTGCGTCATCTTTCTCTCAGCAAAAATGGTATGATGATGGTATGATATTAGCCTAATGACTATCAGTCATTTTTTTGGTCATCAGCTTGATATTCACAAAACAAGGTGGCGGCTCCCCTCCAAAAAAGTTGACTGTCTTATTTAGGAAAATAGTAGGCCTAGAAACTGCAGCTGTTATTCATTCATGACGTCTTTTATAACGCAAATACCAAATTTCATTCCGATATCTTCAAAAATAAGCGATATAATTGAGATAATGTTTTTTTTGACAGATCTCAGTTTTTTTTAAATATCTCGAAAACGAGTAATAATGTATCAAAATGGTTTGGTGTACCTCAACAACCATTATACTACATACACATCTGCAAGAAGTTCAAGGAACAATCACGTGGCATGAAAAGTTGTGAGTGTGAGATTGTGATGTATTTTTATAAAGTGATTGATGTTTCTGTGATAATTTGTTTTTGTGCCTGTTTCATATTATATATTATACAATTAGAGTTTTTCGTCAGATAAATAATTCTTCGAGCCTGTCGGTGAACATCGAGGTGAACATCTCAAACTTTTTATCATAAAAAAAATTGAAACAAAATCGAGAACAAAATGGTCAGCAAAGAAATCTGCTGCTAGACAAAAACTTATCTCCTTGAACTGTATCAGAAAAAAAAAGCTTGCAATATTGCTGTATTCGTATTGAATTGACTTTTAGAATCTTTACAAGCATCATGGAAAACGACGACCTGATGTACTGCAAGATCTGCAAAGACATGTGCTATTATCCTTCCCGTTTGCCGTGCGACCACACGTTTTGTGAAGTGTGCCTCAATTTGTCTATGTATTTTTTCAAGATAGGCACAAGGTGCCCCCGTTGCGGCATAAAATTTCAAAAACACGAAATCATCAATGACCTGGAGCTGGATGGGTACATCGAAAACGTGAGTGTTTTTTCAATATGGAATAAATCAAAATATGCATGCGGAAGTGCCAATTTCAACTTTGAAGACAGTAGTAAGTAGTATCCGAGTTACAACTGGTGAAATAACAGTTTTTGCACGTGGCACGAATGAGAAATCATGGACATGTCTACAATATCGCATACTGCAAGAATGCGCTTTTTCACATGTATGGTAGAAATACAGAATTTAATCCAATCATTTGAAATTAATTTAATTTAAATTTAATCAATTTTAATTGAATTTCAGCCGTAAGCGCAGCATCGCTTATCTGCTTTCTAGCCAAGATTTACTTATAATTTGAAAATCGTGAAAACTGCAGATAGGAACAATACTTCTGTAAACAACACTTTCTGCTAGTATTTGAAGACATGTATCACCCTTGTTTAGATATTAATTTACTATGTAAAGTACAGCTTTCAGCAAACCTATTTCTCAGCAGAAATGATTTTTCTAAATTAAATTTTCGAAAGGCTAAATTAGAAGATCTGTATATAGCTTTGGCAGAAATTGATTGGTCTACTATCTTGAGAATTTCTGATGCTGAAACTGCAAGTACTTCCTTTTATAATATTTTATTTGATTACCTACACAGATACGTACCAAAACAAGTTTTTATACCGAGATCTGTCCAATATCCACCATGGTTTACCAAATCAATAATCAAAAAAATTAAAGAAAAAAACAAATTCAAAAGTCGTCATAGGAGAACTAAATCAGCATATCATTTAGATATTGTTAAAGAGCTACGGCGACAAATCAAGCATGAGATTCGTGAAGAATATAGGAATTTTATCAAGAATGCAGAGAGTTCTCTACAACATGAACCAAAAAAATTTTGGACATACATCAATCAGAAAAAAAAGAAAGCTGGTATACCGGGTTCCATGACGTATCGAGACAATCTTCTCACCAACCAGCAAGACATTGTAAATGGTTTTGCAGAACATTTTGCAAGTGTGTTCGTCTCTGGACAAACTGATAATGTATGTGATGACAAATCTAACCCTTGCCAGTTTTGTGATGGGAAATGTTGTCCATTAATATGTGATCAAGATTTCTCATCACAAAATATTTGCAATTACAATCCTGTCCTCAATACGTTCACTATCAGCGACACAGAAATCCTGACGGCTGTGAAAAAAATGAAAGCTAATTTTGTCTGTGGTCCTAATGATATACCAGCATTTCTTATTGTGGATTGTATCGACTCTTTATCAACACCCCTATGCCATATTTTCAATTTGATGTTACGTTCATCCACATATCCTATGATATGGAAAATGAGTAGAGTAATTCCTGTATTCAAAGAAGGAGACAGAGCGCAAATCAAGAACTATCGGCCTATTTCACTCTTGTGTAATTTTTCAGAAATCTTTGATTCAATCCTTTCGGAAATAATTTACTCACATGTAGGTGAACAAATAATTCCAGAACAACATGGTTTCATGAAAGGTCGTTCAACCGTGACAAGTTTATGTGAATTCACTAACTTCGTATCAGGAGCCTTAGACAGCCGAAATCAAGTTGATGTCATATATACTGATTTGGCCAAAGCTTTCGATCGCGTTAATCATTGCATTTTGTTATGTAAATTAAAGTTGTTTGGCCTTTGCAATGGATTGTTATTGTTAATGAAAGAACTTTAGATTGGTAGAGAACAATTTGTAGAATATGGCGGTTTTCGATCTAACACATATTGTGCTTACAGTGGTGTCACTCAAGGCTCTAATTTAGGTCCTCGTCTCTTCAATATTTTTTATAATGATGTTGTTTCTGTTTGTAATATCAACTGTAAAATTTTCATCTATGCTGATGACCTCAAAATTGCTAATATCATTAATTCAAGAACTGATTGTTTGGACTTACAAAATAGCTTAGATATGTTGATTTTATGGTGTAAGAAAAATAAATTGGATCTAAATATTGACAAATGCAAAAAAATATGTTTTACAAGGAAAAACCAAAAAATAAATTTTTGCTACAACATAAAAGGTTTCTCGCTTGCTAATTGTAGCGAAATTATGGATTTGGGTGTAATCATGGATACAGCTCTAACTTTCATACCTCATATTGTACATATCACAAATACTGCATCAAAAACCTTAGGCTTCATTTTTAGAAATACAAAAGAGTTTTGTAATATTTCAGCTATCAGAACATTGTTCCACGCACTTGTTCGGTCCAAGTTGGAATACTGCTGTGTAATTTGGTCTCCGCATAAGAAAATCTATATCAAGTTGATTGAGAACGTCCTTCGAAAATTTTCAAAATTTTTATTTTTCAAAATGCATGGTTATTACTCACCAAGACATTGTGGACAAAACTATTTATTGAATGATGTGAAGGAGAACTCTCTTCTATCTAGAAGAAATGTTAGTCATTTTATTTTTTTACAAAAACTTTTGAAAGGGGATTTAGGTAGCCCGTCATTGTTGAGTGAAATAAAAATAAATATTCCTCGTATAGCAAGTCGGAGTTCATTAACATTTCATTTTAGCACTCCTAATACATTCCATCACCTAAATTCACCTCTAATCACTTGTTTTAGGCTGTACAATGATTTTTCTGCAAGCGACGAAAATTTGGATATCTTCAGTCAAAATTTTACCGAAGCTACATTCAGAAGAAAAATAATGGAAAAGTATACATGAATTTTTTTTCCTTGTTTTTTTTCTGTTTGTTCAGTTTTCAATTAAGATAAGAATTGTTGAATCACATAATTAACTATTATTGTCCACTTTAGACAAAAATGTCTGTTGGAAAAAATAAACTTATTATTATTATTATTATTATTAATACTTGGGTAGGGCAGCTTGTGGTTGAGAAAGGACCCCGCACATTCCTCATGGGATTTGGCTCCCTGGGGGATTTGGCTCAAACTTTGATATGTTGTAGCCCTTGTTGAGGTGATCAAACTTTATCATCGCGCAAATCCTCTAAATTCAACGGTTCATCCCCTAGATGGGGTGGAATGCCGGTAGTCACAGAACTAATTTATTGCAATTATGGGCTTCAGTGAGCAAATGGTGGATCCATTGTGACGCCACGAGGTGGTTCTGGGGACTGGGGTTATACTCGCCATCACTTTGAGCTGGTCAAAATATCTCATAGACCCCTCTTTTTAGAACCACCCCTAGCATTTCGAAAAATGACTAGAAATTCAAAGTTGAATAACGATCAAAATAAACGGGGAATTTTTTTGAATTTCTGACACGGTATGTTCAAAGTGATGCTGATCCATTATTTCTTGCAAACAATTCTTGCGAGAATTTTCAGTCATTTCTCGAAATGCTAGGGGCTGGTTCTAAAAATAAAGCTCTATGAAATATTTTGACCAGTTCAAAGTTATGGCAAGTATAACCCCAGAACCACCTCGTGGCGTCAAAATGGATCCACCATTTGCTCACCGAAGCCCACAATTGCAATAAATTAGTTCTGTGACTCCCGGCATTCCACCCCCTCTAGGGGATGAACCGTTGAGTTAAGAGGATTTGCGCAATGATAAAGTTTGATCATCTCAACAAGGGCTGCAACATATTGAAGTTTAAGCCAAATCCCCCGTGGAGCCAAATCCCATAAGGAATGTGCGGTCCTTTGCACTTTTGATATCAAATATGATCTAATTTTTTTTTTGATTCTTCAATTTCGTCAGTTGGTCGCCAAGGGCACGCCGACGGATATGACCCAGCGCCAAGACGGCCACAAGGTCAGAATTGAGTTGGAAGAAATTATCGCAAGATACCACACGGAGCGAGAGTTTCTACAAAGGAACCCTGGTGAATATTTTGTAGCCCGCCGGACACATTTTATCAAGTTCAGGCCACCACCAGCGGTATCCTCGAAGTATGGCGATGGTCTTGTGTTGTTTTTAAACCCGTCAGAAAAGCGTCACATATGACATGGATGTTCCGAAAATGCTCTCAACTCGCAATAATGTACCTGAGTACCTACACAGGTATATTAATTATTAATTTGTTTGTGTGAATTTGTTCTTGAATCAGATGTTTTTTTAATTATTGTATACCTTTTTCTTCCTGTTTATGAATATGTACTTGCAAAAGCAGTAAGACAAAATTTTGGGAGAAGGGGGGTTAAAGATAGAGCCCTGCTGATGCATATTTCATACAAGTAGAGGAATGACAGTACCCTTAGATCTTATATTACAGAAATTGTACGATAACAGCTATGTTTTTGTAATAAATAACATTTGTTTCTTTATGTGCGTTTGACTTACTATAGGCACAGAGTGACTCAAAAAACATGATCATGCCATTTGCTCGAAAATCGTTAGTTTTTTTTTTTGTACAACATTGAGTGTTATATCATACAAAAGACCTTTTTAGGCGACCAACACACAAAAGCTTCCTTTACGTTCTTTTTTGACGTCCCGAAAGTGTCTTTTTTTTGTACGCTAATGTCAATATTTCCTTTCTCGACCGCTAAACCTCATTTGTTTTACTTTGTTGGGAGGCTAATGTCATTCTGCTTTTTTCACGTTACATGATTCCAGACCGATTTAGCTGTTGAATATTTACATCACAAAGTAGTCGACAGTATATCTGATTAATAAAGACCAATTGATCATTCAATGATGACCCAAAATCAGATGTAATGATTACATAAATTTGAAAATAGGTACAGTTATTTTCTCCGTAAGGTTGGTGCCCACTGCGGTGATTTCCGAGGTGATTTCAGTTGCAAGATTGCTACGCTACTACATCATTGGTCAATTCAATGCTGCTAAATGTGAATGCTGTCAAAGTCAAAGGCAATTTCATTTTTTTGTTTTGTTGATGATGGTTATGTTTATGTCGTGAAAATTGGCCCAAGTAGGTCCGAAACACGCGTGTCTGTTGGATTTCGATAGATACCGTAGCCCTCACCATGGAATAAATAGACCACAACGTTGATGACTTGCACGATTGTGATTTTACCGAAAAGTACGCCAGAGCAACATACCCTGTCCAGATTTTTGCCTTGTTTTACAGGCACCAACTCATCACAAAATGTTCATACTGTTCCAGGTAAGTACCTATACAGCTTGTGATTTCAGCGGAAGCAAATCCAAAGCTGCCGCATTTGAGCTCCAGTCTGTGGTGCCGGCGGGGTTTGAGAAAATCGCTTTCACTATACCTCGTTCATCATTGACTTGTCTAAACTACCTACTGTCATAATAATACACCTACAAATTTTGTTTTCTGATGTCACAGGTAACTATGTTTTATGAAGAAAAGCACTCTTGCGATCGCGAGTAAGAAATCAAACAATTCAAACATCAGTATTTTGCTCAATTTTTTGTGATAGTCGCCTAAAAAATGTCGTGTGCACTTCGGCCAAAAGGTTTTTCTTTGGCCTCACCTGTATTGCAGCCTCGGCTACGCCTTGGCTACAAAATTTCAGATTCGGCCAAAAAAACATTACCTTTATGGCCTTGATACACAAAGTACTATTGGAAGTTTTATTTGCTGCAAAAAGTTTTCGAAAATTATTAAAAACGATCTCGGTTTTATGATCAAAAACAAAAACTTTGAGAAGAACATTCCTTTCAAACTTGTTAGAGCATTCAGTAGAGCTTCTCAAAACAATGAGGATGGAGTGAATCTCAATAATATGCATGCAATGGCTGTTTTAAAATTTTAGACTATATTGCCTACAAAAATTCAAGAACCTTTTGCAGTGGAAATTAAAATTTTAAACCCTTTGATAACATACTATTCAATATTGTACACCGAAAAATCAAATTGAGACAAGATTTTGTGGCGCCTCCATGTTGAAGTTTTGGTAACAGAACTCTTCTGATCGATTAAATCGAGCCTCAATCAAATGACGAATTCAACAGTTTCTACAGCAACCCTCTAACTTTGGCATTTTTTGAGGAAAATGGGGTTGCAACGTAACTGCAAATTTCTACAGTGTACCGACCGAGCGGCCTCTATAACAATGCGATAGTTTATTCCAAACTGCTGGACAATTATTGAAATTTAACCCAAAAAAAAAATCAATAGAGTTCAAAGTGGTATAGCTCCTCAAGGAAGAGGAACCTTTCGCAATGCCACACTAGTTACAATACTTGTCTAGGGATTTTTCCTTCTGTATAATGGCTACTTGATAATTATTGATTTTCGTTGATGTGGCCGTGACCGACTGGTGTGTGCACAAACCGATGTGTGTATCTCTCTTTTCCATACTGCTTCCATAGGCCCTTCTCTCTAGGTATGTACTGTGTGATATTCGCACAAACAAGCAGCAATCACAGCACTAGTGTCATCAGCGGAGCGCTATATGGTTGGCAACATGAGAAGTGACAATTTATATGCCAAATTCGGGAGGGGGAAACGGTGGTCACCGGTGGCTCAGTGAGACCATAGCCGATTATTTTGTTCGGTGGTAGTGGAATGTGGTGGTGGGTGGTAGTGGCTCCAGTGTGACTGCTGCCCAACACCCCATACCCATACTGCCGAATGTCCATAGCATCGACATCTCGCAGGGCCGAGAAATCCATTATGTTCGTAGGGTCGAGAGCTCATGGCGCCGACCATCCCACCAATGTAACCCGTGCCAAACTCTAGACGCTATTTACCGCCGTCTGTGAAAACCAGACGTCGGATTTTGACGGGGTATTTTTTCAAAAATTTTCGCGCACAAACCGCGTCCCGAGTTTGGGGTGAGAATTTTCCGAAATTTCTGTTGAATTTGAGGAGATTTTCCAAAAATTCATATTTCATTCCAATTTTTTCCAGGGAACCGCCGCTTCGAGTAGTCCATTCCAAACATCTTGTTACGTTTTAGCGGCGAAAATTCGGCTTTTCGGGGAGAAATTTCGAGAAATTTGATGTGAAATGCCGACCGGGGAGTTTCAGGAACTCGGTGTTGTCCGTTGCGGGCCATTTGGCGGGGCTTTTCTTGAAATTTAGCCGAAAAATGTTGAAATAGCACTTTTCATCAGGCTGCATACGCAAGCCTGATCGAGTATCCATGGAACGATTGACAGATAAAGTAGTCAAGTCGACCAAACATGGCATCTTCTCAACGAAAGCCGCTTATTGCATTGTGCGATAATGACGTTCCGGGCGCATTATTATCAAACGTCTCGTGTTTGGAAGCAAACAGTAAACAGTGTGGCGCAGCTGAAGCGATGGCTGGAGTGCAGGAATTTACCACGTAGTGGCCAGCTGAGAGATTTTCTCCCTTTGACATTTAGAAATTCACAACTTGCTTTCGGCACACAAACTGCACCTCTTCAGGTGATTTTCATCACCAGTCACCTTTTGTGTTCTCACCCATAAACACGGTTTTCGGAAAGGAACAAAAGGTATAGGACACACGCCGGCTATGTGACTTGCAACCTCCAAAAGAGCACCATTTTGTAGCGCTTTGCTTAAAGTGATCCACATTCATGATGTCCATCCATACAACAGTTTTAGCTCATTTGAATTCAACACGGTGGAATTATATTAGCACTTCAGGGAAAACAATATCCGAACAGCTACATGAGAAGTAGGTAAAAACTGATGAAAACCACGAACATACCTGAACAACCATGAGGCACAAACTCTCAACCAGGGATCACCCTTCAACATGACCTAAAGCGCCTACAAATCGCTGTCGCTGTCAGTAGTGTCAGTGTCAGCCAGGTGTCTGCAGGTATCACCCAGGATTTTTTGGACTACATTATCTGTCAATTCTCGCGCATGCGTTCAGTTCCGTGCAAAATGAGTATGAAGCACGGATTTCTGAATATAGAGCTGGATAGCTAATCACAATATACCCCCACCACAATTTTTGTCAAACGCGTGTTGGCCGCCATACTGTGCTAATTTTTAGTTACTTTAATGCTTGTGGGTTGGCAAAGCTGCGAATAATTGTCGTCCCTGAGTGTCACTTTGATTGCCAAATGTCACCCAAATGTCAATCTATTGTCATTTTTTGACGTTTTTCTTGTTTATCCGTTTCTTTGTGCGAAGTTTTCTCGACGTTTTTCAGTGATTTGTTGAAGAAAAAGACTTGATGTCGTCCTGTTTTGTGCCTAGTTTCAAAAATAGCGACAAACAAAACAAAACCGGCATAACCTATCATGTGTAAGTTCGATGTTTTTATCCGATTTTTCATTTATTACAAAAGAATTATTTCAGGTTTCCGAAACGATCAAAGTGGAGTGGCTCCAGGCCATCAGTAGGGATCAACAAACTGTTATTCAGCAGCGTAACAATGAGAGCGTGTTTGTTCAGATCATTTCTTGATGAAGCCTTCGAGCGAATGGGATTGCTCAAGAAACTGAAACCCGATGTAATTCCTTCACTAGATTTGCCTACCATGAGACCACGGTATACCTGAGACCCATTCCAGTAGCTTCAGAAAGCAGTCAAGCTATCCAGGAAGCTCCAACAACCACAAGCCAAGTTATGCCGGAATCATGACCAGATCAAGCTATGCCGAAAGCATCAACAAGCCAAGCTATGTCGGAATTATTATTAGGCACAAATAAACAATTATGTTATACTTCAATAATTGTTTTCATTTTATTTTTGTGATATAAATCAGGTTCGTGTTTGTGTTGTTTTGTAGCGTTTTAAAATCACTAGAACCGATCCAGTTCAGCTCTAAAATCAGGGGATCCGATAGGTTCTCGAAAATCCTTGCCCAATCAGTGATAGCGATTTTCGAGCTGAACTGGCTCCGTTCTGGCCAGTCGAAGACGCCATTAGTTTTTTGCTTGAGTTTCTACGTTTTGTCTTCGAAACAATTCATCAAATACCTTACGTTTCCAACATGTATGTAGTTAACTATTCCGAAATAAAATGAGTTGCAATTTGTAATGAACAACATTAATGAAATCATAACCACTAACCAATAATTAAAAAATGAATAATAGGAAGATTCAAGAACCAAGAATCATTCTACGAAACAAAAGTACAAGCATCTTAGCTTTCTCCCTGTAGGACTCGTCCAGTTTCAGGTAATTATTATTTCACAATTAATATTTGAAACAAATGTAAACACCAATGCACAAAAGACGGCGGTTTATATTTTGAATCCGATTTGTTGCCCGTCAGCCAATAACATTTTAGCACAGTATGGCGGCCAGCTGGGTTCCGACAACAAGCACGTGTTGTATTAGCTATCCAGCTCTATATTCAGAAATCCGTGGTATGAAGTGAATGGCCATGAAAAGACCTATTGGGTCACGGCACCGGCAAAGTGACAGAAACGTCAAATTGACGCTCTGGGTTTTGGGAAAGTCAACACCTCGGGGCATTTCAACCGTGTTTTTGGAAAAAATGACCCTGTCAGGGTACGAAATGTTACCGTAGCGGCCCAGGAGACCCTTTGCCGTTTGTCAGGCACCAGAAACACAAGGTCTCCTTCAAATAATAAGGCATTTTCGCTTAGATTTCGCGGGCCGTGTCTGACGTTGACGGGGTAATTTCACAAAAAAACAGATAAGTTGATGTTGATTTGGGGGCAAAACACATCTGGGGGGTACTCACAATTTATTTGCAATTTCCAGCGGCTTCACATTTCGAGAAAACGGGCTTTTTCGGTCCGCCAGAGCAAAGTTCATGTCGGTTACATAGGCCAGGCGGTATGTCGGTAAAATCACTACAATCTGGAAAAAACTCCGACCAAAGCTTTTATGATGTCAAACTCTTTGTGAGGTCAGTAGGTATCTACCACTGAGTTTCCGCCCAAAAACGAGTTGTGCTGATTCCTCCACATCTGCACGAAGGTAAAGGATGCCTTGAAAGTGCAAAAAGACCCGCTAAACCTTCGTACTTTTTCGTTGTATTTGCCTCAATGCAAACGCACAACTCTTACGCAAACATTGGAAGCATCTGTCATCATCTCTGTGCCAGTCTTACTGTTGGAAAAAAAGATTTCTTTGTGTGGGCCAGATAAATTACATTTAATTGTTTTTCTACACATGAAAACGATGGAGCAACTTGTATTTTGTATGTTTTCTAATAACTCGTATCCATTGACCCATTTATGGCGTTAAAATTTCAATAACATCATTTTTGAAGAATCCGCCAGCTAAGAAGTGAATAATTTTTACCCGCCTGTTCAGCAGCAATTTTTTCAATTTTACCAAACACCGTTTGCGAAAATTTTACAAGGAATGAAAATCTCAAACTCTTCTCTAACTATATCGTGCCTGGCTTAATCGCGGCACGCACTTGAAAGTCTCAAAAACTCATTTCTTTTCAAGCGTTCCTATTCCACCCGCGTGCGGCCGTGCCTACTTGACATAGACCGGACTGATTACACGAGCTTAGAAATGTACTCTTTTTCAGCTTTAAAACACGACCAGTATTATTAAGACTTTGTACATAGATTTATGAAGAAATTATATATTATTTTATCAATAATGGTCGTATTTTAAAGCTGGAAGAGAGTACATTTCCAAGCTTTTGTAATCAGTCCGGTCTATGTCAAGAAGGCACGGCCGCACGCGGATAAAATAGAACAGCTCGAAAAGAAATCAGTTTCCTACGCTTTCAAAAAGCGTGCCGCGGTTAAGCCAGACATAATATCATTAGAAAAAAGTTCCAGCTTGTCAATCCTTACAAAATTTTCGAGAACGGTGTTTGGTAAAATTGAGAAAACTGCTGCTGAACAGGCGGGTAAAAATTATTCACTTCTTAGCGGGCAACATCTTCAAAAATGCTGTTATTGAAATTTCAACACCATGAATGGGTTCAGTGGGTTCGAGTTATTAGAAAACATTCAAAATACATGTTGCTCCATCGTTTTCTTGTGTGGAAAAACAATTAAATGTGATTCATCTGACCCGCAGAAAGAAATCTTTTTTTTCAACAGTAAGACTGGCACAGAGATGATGACAAATGCTTCCAATGTTTGCGTAAGAGCAGTGTGTTTGCATTGAGACAAATAAAATGAAAAAGTACGGGGGTTTATCAGGTCTTTTTGCACCTTCAAGACATCTTTTACCTTTGGGCAGATGTGGAGGAATCAGCACAACTCGTTTTTAGGCGGAAACTCAGTGGTAGATACCTACTGACCTAAGGAAGAGTTTGACACCATAAAAGCTTTGGTCGGAATTTTTTCTATCCAGAATGACCTACCGCCTGGCCTAACAGGGGTTCCTTGTCGCGACTTGTTTTCTACGGAATCTATGATAATTCCATCGGACCTTCTGACTACACCTACAGAAAGGGTCCGTGTTTAAACGTGCGTCCTTGTTTCGGAGTTTTTCTTGTCAAATTTTCCAAAATATCACTACAAACATTGGCAGCATTATTGAGCGTCGCAGTTGTGTGGTGGCATTTGCAAATGTCAATGTAATGTCAAGCAGTCACAGCACACCTCCAAGGCGATTTGTCGCGGACTATTTGGGCCTATTTTTCGCGAGTGCTTTTAAATACGTTGGAATGATGTTGACAGTTTTATGGACGTTTTCGTGAGTAAATGTAATGATGAAAGCGGAAATCGTTACATGACATTTTTCTATCATCATTACCACAACATCCGATTGGGATTTTGAACCTATGCCAACTTGAAAAAGACAGTCTGAATGCATCTGTCAAATTTCGATTTTTGACGTTTCGAAAAGCCGCCATATTGAACTCTTGCATTTTTCAACCTATCCGATTGGGATCTAGAACCCATAGTCACTTGGGTTGGACAACCAAGATGCATCTGTCAAATTTTGATTTTTGACGTTTCAACAGGCCGCCATATTGAACTTTTGCATTTTTCAACCGATCTGATTGGGATTTTAAACCTATCCTATACCCACTTGGAGGTTGACGATCGAAGTGCAGCTGTCAAATTTCGGTTTTTGACGTTTCAAGAGGCCGCCATATTAAACTTGCACATTTCTCAACTGATCTGATTTAGAATTTGAACCCATAGCCACTTGAGATCGGCGATTAAAACGAATCTGTCAAATTTCGATTTTTGACGTTTCAAGAGGCCGCCATATTGAATTTCTGCATTGTTCAACCGATCTGATTGAGATTCTAAATCTACACCCACTTGAGGTTGGCGATCACAATGCATATGTCAAATTTTGATTTTTGACGTTTCAACAGGCCGCCATATTGGACTGTTGTATTTTTCAAGCTAACTGATTGGGATTTTGACCTTTACCCACTTGGAGGTTGGCGATCGATATGCAGCTGTCAAATTTTGGTTTTTGACGTTTCAAGAGGCCGCCATATTGAACTTTCACATTTCTCAACTGATCTGATTGGGAATTTGAACCCATAGCCACTTGAGATCGGCGATTAAAACGAATCTGTCAAATTTCGATTTTTGACGTTTCAAGAGGCCGCCATATTGGACTGTTGTATTTTTCAAGCTAACTGATTGGGATTTTGACTTTTACCCACTTGGAGGTTGGCGATCGATATGCAGCTGTCAAATTTTGGTTTTTGACGTTTCAAGAGGCCGCCATATTGAACTTTCACATTTCTCAACTGATCTGATTGGGAATTTGAACCCATAGCCACTTGAGATCGGCGATTAAAACGAATCTGTCAAATTTCGATTTTTGACGTTTCAAGAGGCCGCCATATTGAATTTCTGCATTGTTCAACCGATCTGATTGAGATTCTAAATCTACACCCACTTGAGGTTGGCGATCACAATGCATATGTCAAATTTTGATTTTTGACGTTTCAACAGGCCGCCATATTGGACTGTTGTATTTTTCAAGCTAACTGATTGGGATTTTGACCTTTACCCACTTGGAGGTTGGCGATCGATATGCAGCTGTCAAATTTTGGTTTTTGACGTTTCAAGAGGCCGCCATATTGAACTTTCACATTTCTCAACTGATCTGATTGGGAATTTGAACCCATAGCCACTTGAGATCGGCGATTAAAACGAATCTGTCAAATTTTGATTTTTGACGTTTCAAGAGGCCGCCATATTGAATTTTTGCATTGTTCAACCGATCTGATTGAGATTCTAAATCTACACCCACTTGAGGTTGGCGATCACAATGCATATGTCAAATTTTGATTTTTGACGTTTCAACAGGCCGCCATATTGGACTGTTGTATTTTTCAAGCTAACTGATTGGGATTTTGACCTTTACCCACTTGGAGGTTGGCGATCGATATGCAGCTGTCAAATTTTGGTTTTTGACGTTTCAAGGGGCCGCCATATTGAACTTTCACATTTCTCAACTGATCTGATTGGGAATTTGAACCCATAGCCACTTGAGATTGGCGATGAAAACGAATCTGTCAAATTTTGATTTTTAACGTTTCAAGAGGCCGCCATATTGAATTTTTGAATTTTTCAACCGATCTGATTGAGATTCTAGATCTACACTCACTTGAGGTTGGCGATCAAAATCCATCTGTCAAATTTTGATTTTTGACGTTTCAACAGGCCGTCATATTGAACTTTCGCATTTTTCAACCGATCTGATTGAGATTTTGGACCCATAGCCACTTGAGATTGGCAATCAAAACGTATCTGTCAAATTTTGATTTTTGACGTTTCAAGAGACCGTCATATTAAATTTTTGCATTGTTCAACCAATCTGATTGGGATCTTGAATCTACACCCACTTGAGGTTGGCGATCAAAATGCATCTGTCAAATTTTGATTTTGGACGTTTCAAGAGGCCGCCATATTGAACTGTTGTATTTTTCAAGCGATCTGATTGGGATTTCAACCTTTACCCACTTGGAGGTTGGCAATCGATATGCAGCTGTCAAATTTTGGTTTTTGACGTTTCAAGAGGTCGCCATATTGAACTTTTACATTTTCCAACTGATCTGATTGGGAATTTGAACCCATAGCCACTTGAGATTGGCAATCAAAATGCATCTGTCTTATTTTGATTTTTGACGTTTCAACAGGCCGCCATATTGAACTTTTGCATTTTTCAACCGATCTGATTGGGATTTTAAACCTGTACCCACTTGAAGTTGGCGATCAAAATGCATCTGCCAAATTTTGATTTTTGACTATATTGAGATTCAACAAATACTTAGTCAAGATGAACAATCCAAGTGCATTCGTCAAACTCGACATTTTGGCAGTTTGAATCCGCCGTATTGAACTCTGGCTTTTTCCAACCGAATCCATTGAGTTTTCAAACCTAGACTTGGTTCAGATGAACAATTGAAATATAACTGCCAAATTTTGAATTTTGGCACATATTTTTATTCCATCTAAATTTCTCCTACAAATATTTAGAATGGCTCCTAAATAATACAAATACACGGTTCTGCTTTTCCTTCCACTACACAGTGTCTTCCACGACAGTACCTTCTTCCGGTTTAGGTTATCATAACACATAATTATAGTCGCTTTCATTTTCAAAGCTTCATCATGTTTCCAGTATTTTCATTAGTTACCTTGAAGAAAAGTAGAACTACGTATTATTAAACAAAATAATGGTGTATCGATTTTCCCTGACAACTCTTCATTGACCAGACACTACCCACTGACATGCATAAAATTACTAAATTTGCCTAGGGGAAATCTGACATCTGCCTAAAACAACCGAAAATCAACATCATGTATACAATTCCCTTTCCACTTGTCCGGTGTCAGTGGAACAAATTCTCTGGCTACTTTTCAACCATAGCTGTCACCCAGGCGACGGCGACGGCTTGCCGGCGCCGGTGACAGCTAGTCCATAATGTTTGTAGCGCCGAGAGCTATGAGCTATTTGTGCAGAACTGAATACCCGATAACATGAACAAAATCGTCATGAATCGCACTGCTGGATTTTGAATTATTCGAGGAGGAGAATAACATTTTGTCAAGAGTCGTACTCTATGAACTGTTATCTCTTCCCTCAAATAACTCAAAACCCTGCAGCGCGATTCATGGCGGTTTTGTTTATGTTATGGGGAATTCAATTTTGCACAGATCATCGAATTTTCAAAGATCAGTTGTTGTTTTTTTTCAATAGTTTGAGCTATTTCCATTTAAAGGTGCATGCTGTAGTGCTCTCAGGGCCGGATTAAGCCTTATTTGGGCCTTAGGCTATAACATTTCAAGCCCCCCCCCCCCCAACAAACATTTTTAAATTTTAATCTTGCATACCTACTTACATACGACCATACGAGCATAGCATAGGTAACTAAAAGCGTTGCTCAAAGTGAGATTCTTCTCCATACCAAAGTACCTAGGTATAGTAGGTTCACTTGTACTGTGACTCTAGTTGGCTGGGCAAATTCTCTACTTCAGCATTGACGGCTTGCCGCCTTTTCACCCAGTGTGAAACTGACTTCTTCAAAAGTGAAGTTATATTTCTTATCAAATTGATATCACAATCTTGGAAAACTGACCTTGTCATACGTGGAAATGCGACTATAGAGGAGCGAAGAGCTGTATTACCGTCGTTTAGACACCAGAACCCTACGGGGCCGCCATCAATTTAGGTCATCTTGACGGCAGCCATTGAGGCAAAAACTCGTTCCGCTTAAGTTCAGAACGAAAGCAAATTGAAAACTGAAGTGCTCACATGAATTTCGGTCCAATACGCAACTTTGACCGTCTGGGTTTTTGGGAATTCGGTTTAATCAACTTTTTACACGTAAATCCCGCTGCAACAGCAGGCCTGTTAGAATATTTCTTGTCTTGTCAATAGTTCTTCATGGTTTGGCGTATCTTTTTGAGTGGAAGAGGTGGAAGGATTGATGATTCCATGGGACCCCTTTTTTTAGGGGGTTAGTATTTTCTTAGTTTGAATCATCCTAAAGTTGAACCGGCTTCGAGAGGTTATAAATATTCTTGACACCTGTCAAATGCGAAAGCTGCTTTGAAATATTTGTTCATTGGCGAAAATGAAGAACAGGTCGAAAAATCTACTACATTTCCCAATCAAATGAAAAGAACTGTCAGACATATCACGTCCCGCAGAAATGTCCCGTCTATCTGCAGAGGAATTGCGTGAAAAATGTGTTTCAAAAGTGGTCCGAACGACGTACGCCAATTGAAGCCAGAGCAGCCAACCGCAAAGCTTTGGGGATTTTCTATATTTCAAATTTGGAAACTTAAAAAAAAGTCTCACAGCCGACTAGAATCACGGTACAAGTGAACATACTATACTTGGTGGATGATTATTCATTTGATAAGTTTGTAAGTGAAAAAAAAATAAGTACATTATTCAAGAAAGGGCCCAATGAGCTTCGGGCCCTAGGCTGTAGCCTAATCAGCCTCACGGTTAATCCGGCGCTGAGTGTTCTGGTCAGTAGTAACCGACGCGCCGGGCCGACTCAAGTTCAAATCAATTTCTTAAACTCGAGAAACAAAATTATACATCGTGATTTTTGTGAAGAATACACTTCGATCTAATGACCTCTGAAAATTTTCCTAAGATGAACACCTCTAACAGTAAAAAAAAATCGTCAAAATTGTCAAATAAAAAACAAGTTTTTTCAAGTTAACTTGTTCAAACTTGTTTTCATCCGGATTTACACATCGGATTCGGGTTCAGGAGATTGAATTTAGTCGGAAAAGATGCCAAACTCGTCGTGATCGGTTCTACATGGCCAGAAAAACAAAATGGACCACCTAGCTGAGCTTCGCCGCCCCACGACCCCCCTTCAACAGTGATCGACACTTTTTTTGCCAAAATGGCATCAACGGGATATGATGCGTGAAATTATAACGTATTTGCTTCCAATGGATTGACGTGTTCCATCTCCTCTATTTCAACCTGCAATTTTTTACCCCCCTCCAATAACTCAAAACCCCCAGGTGCTATTTTTGGCGATTTTGGACATGTAGTAGAGCATTCAATTCTGAACAGAATATCAAATTTTCAGACCGTCCATATTTTTTCCGAGGTTTGGCCCATTTTTTTACTATTTTTCCTGTACTACCGTACTACCTATCTATACCGCGGCGGAACCTAACCACGCCACTGCTGTGCATACGGCTAAAATTGGAACTATATAGGTACGGCCAACAACTTGAGCTGACTAAACCCACCCCTCGACCCATCCTTAATTTTGAAACACCCTGTAGGTGCACGAGATCACGAGAATAGAGAATAAGAATTCTTGCATTGTTATTGGATCTCTCACCCTGAGCAAACCTACCTGAACCTGTCGTAAAGTGTAAATTGCCAACTTGCAAGTGCTCGAGATCTTTATGCCGACATACAAAGAAGAAGACACCCCAGCACGGTTCCTTTTGTTGCAATGCGTATGAGCTTCATGCGAACCGAAATGGCCCTTGTGGCATTTTCGGTTTTCACTTTGTTCATTTCACGCACAGCTTTCATGCCGGCAGCTTCTCGAGCTTTTTAGCTGCAAAAGTGCATAACAACATCGAATACAGAATGGTCAGCGAAGAAATTTACTGCAAGATATGCAAAGAGATGTGCTACCACCCTCCTTCCCGTTTGCCGTGCGATCACACGTTTTGTGAAGTGTGCCTCAACTTGTCTGTGTATTTTTTCGAGAAAGGCCGCTGGTGCCCCTTCTGCGGCTTGAAATTTGAAATACACGAGGCCATTTATGACGTGGAGCTGGGTCGGTGCATCGAAAACGTGAGTGTTTTCTTTCAATTTGCTAAAATTACGGCTAGAATAAAATCATACGGCTGAATACGCTGACTATAAACCCAGCCTTTACGTGGCAAAGAAAGTAACTTTATTCTGCGTGAACCCGGCTTCATAACTCTGTAATCTACAAAAACGCGACTTCGAAAAATCTATATCTAGGTACAGCTTCAGAGAAAATTGCTCAACAGTGATAACTCATATTTTGAAAATCCTGACAATTGCAGATACATTAGTCAGCCTGAGTCGGGCCGCTTGTGGTTGAGAAATTCGCATTTTCCTACGACCACCCACGAAATCGTTACTTTCTGTACGGTAGAGTAAGCGCGAAACTTGCCAATTGCAAACGCTGTGCGCGAAAGTAAAAATATCGTCACTAGTGCCTTTTGCTTTCGCTTTTCAATGCCAGACATAGTTCCATGGCAAACGATCTTCCTATATCCAGCATTTGGGGGCGTCCCTCGGCCACATACTTTTATGGGCATGCCACTGAGGATTTTTGCCCTCAGTAGCTGGTCGTTCTTCAAAGTCGAGAACTTCCAGAAATTAATAATAATAAACAGTGTCGGATTTAGGAATGTGGGGGCCTTGGGGCGACAGTATTGTGTGGAGCCCTCAGTTGGGACTCAGGATTTTTTAGGAATAATACTAAGAATAAGAATGATAAATAAAGTGTTTTTCTGGCGAATCTGAAGTTGTGGAAGCCCTAAATTTGTGATTACATGTGGGGGCCCCAGGGCGGTCACCCCTGTCGCCCGTGCTTAAATCCGGCACTGATAATAAAAATTAAACAAATCGCGTAAGAATGTTGGCTGAATCCATGGCATTGAAATCAAAATGGGATAAAATAATTTAGTTTTAGTACCTAGGTAGATCTGAACAAAATATCTTAAACTTCTTAGCAACTGTCAGTGTCAAGCAACGTTGCCGGTTGTTGTGAAATTTCACAAAATTGGAGAAACTTAATCTGGTTTTCAGTAATTTCCTTCAATTTACATAAAAATGGAAAAGTGGCAATACAACATTCAAAAATATTCTCAGAAAATAGGATATCCGTGAGTAGTATCGGTAAATGACGCCTGCTGACATTCAGACATAGGTAGTTTGATATTTCTGTCGTCAATGAGCAGACGTCGGACAGGGAAAATAGGTCGGTCGAAGGAAAAATAGTGTACACAACTCGCAAGAAAGTGTCTTTTCTTGCATTCGTGTGATTGCAGCACTCGCTCGCGCTCGTGCGTAATTTTTCACACTCATGCGAAAAGTATCACTTTCGTTGCTTGTTACGTAATATACTATTTCGATACTAACCATGCACAGATTGTTATTTTGACGGCCCCATAGCACAGGTGGTCGTGCATCAGCCTGTGGTACGGTTGGTCCTAATAGTACCTTTCATTATCCAGCGCGCCATCAGCGCGCATACTCGTCTTCTGAAGTAATGGCGTCAAATACAAAATTTGCGAACAAATGCTAGAAAATGGCGTGAAAAACTGCCATAGAGTTGAAAAATACGCGCCGCAGCAAACAGGGTAATAGGCTAGAGGTTAATACATACTAGTGATTGCTCATTTTTCATCAAAAAGTCCGCATTCTTCATTAAATTATAAATAACTGCGTTTTACATTGATCGGATGTGCGTACGCAACCCATAATGCAACCCCCAACAACTCTATTTTCAGTTTGACTAGCGAAAGTTGCCTAAAAACCACGATTTTAGGCAACACTCGCTACATCAGTGTACTGCGGAATGTATTTTACTCCCAGGGACTTTTCTCACACGATTCAAGAATAGCGGCCCACTTGTTCACAAACGTACGACACTCGGAGCGAACTTCAAAATGGCGAATAAATAGTTGACGTTGACAGCAGACAGCAGCGGAAAGTCACGGCCGTTGCTTGTCAAACTGAAAATAGAGTTGGTGGGGGTTGCATTATGGGTTGCGTACGCACATCCGATCAATGTAAAACGCAGTTATTTATAATTTAATGAACAATGCGGACTTTTTGATGAAAAATAAGTAATCACTAGTGTGTATTAACCTCTAGCCTATTACCCTGTTCGCTGCGGCGCGTATTTTTCAACTTTGTGGCGGTTTTTCTTGCGATTTTGTAGCATTTGTTCGCAAATTTTGTATTTGACGCCAAAATTTGGCGCAAGCGTTGGGTATACCACTATAATGAAAGTTACTATTGTATAAAAATTAAATAAAGCTCAAATAACTCCTATGGCGTTGAAGAGGCCGATAAGGAGGAAAACAAACTTTTTTTTCAACTTTTAATTGTTATTTTTTTATTTTTTTTTTAATTCCGTCAGTTGGTCAACAAGGGCACGCAGGCGGAAATGAACCAGCGCGACGACGGCCACAAGGTCAGATGTACGATGGAGGACATTATCGCAAAATACCACACGGAACGAGAGTTTCAGGAAAAAAACCCCATGCATCATTTCGAAACCAACCGGAAATATTTTACCAAATTCAGGCCACCAACGGTATCCAAGAAGTCTCGCGATGACGATGTTGTGTTGTTTTTGAACCCGTTGAAAAGCGCCACAGGTGACACAGATGTAGCTACCAAAAATGCTCTCAACTCGCAATAATATACCTGAGTATCCCACATACGTACTTATATTATTAATTAATTTTTTGTGTGAATTTGTTTTCGAAATAGAAGTTGTTTTTTAATCGTTGTATACCTACTTATTTCTTCCTTTTTATGAATACATACAAGAAGAATAACAACAAAGAACAATAGCTAAAGACCCCCTGCTGCATTCCATACAGGTGGAAGTAACCCTCAATGGCAGTACCGCTACGTCCTGTTATACAGGCTGGCCCAACGAAAACAGAACAGAGGGGTTTGCGGGCATTTCACCTCATTTTTTTTGTAGAAAGCTCAGACAGGTCGATTTTTATATCGAGGGGGACATCTGAAACATACATTGGCAAATTTCTTTCTTCAGCCTCCTCACCCCTACTCACCTCAACTTCAGAATTTTAAATGACACTATCTACTTTTACAAGAGATAGTGACTACTTTTACAAGACTTTTGAAACGTTTTCTTTCCTTCGCCGATTCCAAAAATTTCAAGCTCATATTGAAGCATGTAAGAGAATGTTGAATAATGCCAGCAATCATCATTTATCTGTGATGTTTAGTTTTTTCCAATTTCCATCTGCTGAAGCCACTTATGAACTCAGTTTTTTGATACTCACTTCTAGAAAAAGTCATTCAAGTTAGTGGTTAGTGGTTGACTGGGTAGAAGTGGGTATCTGTAGTTTATTATTCATTATTATTCATTATCAATAAATACTGATAATAGTCCATCCGCTAGGTACTATTCTGTATTTTTTTAGAGGTCGAAAAGGTTTTTTTTTGGAATTCCAATCAGTTAAGGTCAACAGAATCATATTTTTTTGGTGGCAACGCTCAAAAGTGGTGTGGTCACCCTGTGCACCCCTATGGGGGCCAGCCCCTAGTTAATCGAATTTCAGTTCTGTAACTCGGAGGATCGACACAGAATTGCAAAAAATTCAGGATGTCATGAAAAATGTCCCTCAAAAGTCATCCACAATGAAGATACAGCCCTTCAAGTTTCAAAAAAGGCGATTTCCGTGGAGGTACAATTTCCACAATTTTCAACCGATTTTGCTGAAAATTTGGCTAGGCCCCTCTGTAACAAGTATCTAGAAGGGGGAATTTCATTTTCTGGATAAATTGTCCAGTGGCGGAGCAACTGGAAATTTTGACATAATGCCGTCCCTCCTCATTTCTCAAGTCCCTGGTCAACTTTGAACTCTGAAACTTTCACTATGTATCGAATATACTGTTCAGCTACGATGTTCCCAAAAAAATTAGAATCAGAGCTGGTTTCTGGGTTTAATGTTGAATATAGAAGAGGAGGATTTGCTTTAATTTTTTTTAGCTGAATATCCTAGTATTATTTTTATATAAAAACATTGTGTTCAAATTTTTTGTTTTTTTTGGGAACATCGTAGCTGAATAATGTATTCGATACATAGTGAAAGTTTCAGGGTCCAAAGTTGACCAGGGACTTGAGAAATGAGGAGGGACGGCATTATGTCAAAATTTCCAGTTATTCCGCCACTGGACAATTTATCCATAAAATGAAATTTTCCCTTCTAGATGCTTGTTATAGAGGGGCTTAGCCAAATTTCCAGCAAAATCGGTTGAAAATTGTGCAAATTGTACCTCCACGGAAATCGCCTTTTTTGAAACTCGAAGGGCTGTATCTTCATTGTGTATAACTTTTAAGGGAGTTTTTCCATGACATACTGAATTTTTTGTAATTCTGTGTCGATCCTCCAAGTTACAGAACTGAAATTCGATTAACTGGGGGCTGGCCCCCATGGGGGTGCACAGGGTGACCGCACCACTTTTGAGCGTTGCCACCAAAAAAATATGATTCTGTGGACCTTAACTGATTGGAATTCCAAAAAAATCTTTTCGACCTCTAAAAAAATACAGAATAGTACCTAGCGGATAGACTATAAATGTAATGTATACACCTTTTCTGTCCTTCTGCACTTTCTTCCATTCCATTTCCTATCTGCAACCCAAAAAATTAATCAGTGACTAATGATTATGAGAGTACCCTCTGATTGTGCCTGAAAACATTTTCGCCAACCTCATGGGTTGGATGAGTCTGGGAGAAAAATGGGTGATGTGGGAATGAATGACACGGGTATGGGAGACATTGGTAATTGGGTATAATTTGGGAGGTATGGGCATAGTAATAATATTATAAGTACTATTATGTATCTAATATATATTTGACATCTGTAAAGGTCATGAATAAACATTTTTATTATTGAATTGAAAATATACAAGATATCGGATTGTTAAAAATTGTTATTATTTTTAATAATATTCAAGATACGGTTTATTCCATAAATATAACAAACATAAAGAACATAAACAACAAAATATAATACACATCACACATTTTTACAAACAAATGGGTATCACCTATATACCTGAGTAGGTACTTGACATCCTAAGTATAAGTACATTCTATACCTCAAATATAATTGTTATTGTCTTATTACTTCAATTACCTAATAAATGGGAAAAATAAGAATGACGTAAGTGATGCACTGCCGTTCATTCCTGTGGATTTCTCTTGATTACTGGTAAGCAAGTCCCGAAGATGCTTCAAGGCGGCCCTCCGTAACCTGAAAATATCATTTTCGTCCATAAGCAAATTCGAAATTTGTTAAGTACCTAACCAAATAATCAGTATGTAATCAGTGAATTATAATATCAGAAATATCGGCACGCCGAATTTCGCGGATTATGCAGGGCGAATCAGTTTTGTTTCAACCAATCAAACTTTTGGATAAGATCCTCCTCATTCTCCTGATTCAGGAAAATAGAACATACGTGCCTCTCACTCGTTTCCTGAAAAATGATATAGGGTGTCAAAGTTCACTTTTTTCGCTTTTTAAAAATTTGTTACTTGCGAACTATCAAACCAAATTAGCCCAAATTCAACATAGGCTGGTTTGTCTAATCAACCTACTTGCAAAATTTCGAAAAAATTCAATCAGTAACGTAGAGTTATGGGGGGGTCATTAATTTGGAACCATCCGAAGAAATTTTCAAATGAATGTTCTCTCCAGAACTCCTACACCACTGATTGGATTTCTTCGAAATTTGGCAGGTAGGTAGATAATTCCGACAAACCAGCCTGTGATGAATTTGAGCTATTTTGGTTGGATAGCCACTCTGCGGATTAGCTTCAACGCCAAAAGTAGCGAGTTTTTTTGCAATTCCTGCAGAAAGATATCTGTTTCCATAACAACAATGCCATTTGGAATAATCATGCCACCTGCAAACGTCAATTTCAACAGTTCATGAACTTCAATAGGTACTGACAATTCCACTCACATATTAGCCCAGGCGCCAGGGAAAACGATAAGGAAATAATTGTTTCCTGGCCGGAAACTAGCTTAAAACGATCTGTGTAGCTTAGGTTTTGACATACTGGTTTCCCCCCTTTCAGAAATGTCGGCGTCATGTCGCCATCATCAACAAGAAGAGCACCAGCGTGGTTTTTGCCGAATATCCTTATTTTGGGTCATCTGACAGCAAAAAATGTAGGGAGTCATTTTAAAGCCTATGAAATTCCCTACAGTTTGGTTTTTCAATCAATTTCCTGCGACCTATGGTCTTTGAGATAGAGCTTCTGGAAGCGAGAGTCATTGTCGTGAAAGCTCCATGGCCACTTGACTCAAAAAACTGGAATGTCGATGTGACAAAAAATTTTTTGAAATGAGATTACTCGGAAACTCCCCATGCTATAGTTGCGGTTATAGTCTCAAACTCTTCCTCTTGAACCGTGGATTACAAATATTGAAAAGTCAAAAACGTCACATTGTACATATACAGGGTGTACTACGGGAATCAAATCAGAACAGAGAAATTTGACATATTTCTTCGATTTAGCCTAGACGAAACTCTAAGCACTTATCACGAGTCCAATATCAATATGTATTGCTCTGTAAGCTTCACTTGATACACTTAAGAAGTGGTCAGCTCACAGCCTTCCTGTAAAATGTTTTGAAGGCCCTCTGAAATCATCAAAATTTACAGTAGCAAGAAATGTATGTAACAGTATATTATATACCAAGGAACCAAAGTGAATTTTTGATCCCTTGGGTGAAGTTTGTTGCTCGGGGGCCCTTTGGGTCCAAATCCCCAAATTAAAAATTCACTTTGGTCCCTTGGTATATAATATACTGTTATATACATTCCTTGGTATATAACAAAAACTGTGAATTTTCAATATTTTGATGATTTCAGAGGGTCTTCAAAACATTTTACAGTGAAGCTGTGAGCTGACCACTTCTTTCGGGTATTAAATGAAGCTTATAGAGCAAAGCCATATTGATATTGGACTCGTGTTAGGTGCTTAGAGTGTCGCATATAGGCTAAATCGAAGAAATATGTAAAATTTCTCTGATCTGATTTGATTCCCTCGGTACACCCTGTATATGTACAATGTGACGTTTTCGACTTTTCTATATTCGTAATCAACGGTTCAAGAGAAAAAGTTTGAGACCATCACTATAGAGTGAAGGATTCTCGAGAAATCTCATTTAGAATTTTTTTGTCACATCGACATTTTGGTTTTTTGAGTCAAGTGGCCATGGAGCTTCTACGACAATGCCTCTTGCTTCCAGAAGCTCTATCTCAAAAACCATAGGTCGCAGAAAGGTCATTCAAAGACTATTCCGTAGGGAATTTCATTGATTTCAAAATGACTTCTCACATCTTCTGCTGTCAGATGGCCCAAAATCAAGATATTCGGCAAAAACCACGCTAGTGCACTTCCTGTTGATGATGGCGACATGACGCCGACATTTCCGAAAGGGGGGAGATTAGTATGTCGAAACCTAAGCTACACAGATCGTTTTAGCTAGTTTCCAGCCAGGAAACAATTATTTCCTTATTAAGCTGATTTTTGCTCCCTGGCGCCTGGGCTATATGTAGGCAACTGCCGCATGAGGGTGCTGAAATGGGCGGGATATTCAAAATGTGCAGAGCGCCTATAGTTTGCAAGTTATAAATTCCTGGAAATCAAAAAAAGTGAACTTTGACACCCTGTATTTTTTCCAGGAAGCTAGTGAGAGGCACGTTTATTATATTTTTCTGAATCAGGGAGATGGGGAAAATCTTTTCTCAAAGCTTGATCGATTTACACTGATTCACCCTGTATAAAGCTTTTACGGATGGAGGCTGGCTATGAATGGGACAGTCAAGAAACGGAGCATAAAGCTGGATTCCCAGATGCGAATATTCGGACAAAAAATGCGAGATTTCATGTCAAAGTCCTCATTTTTGCCAATCAGAGCCCTCGAATTCAAAATTTGACGTACAAAATCGCATTTTCTGTCCGAATATTCGCATCTGGGAATCCAGCTTGACTCATGAAAACTTCTTGAATCTTCTATAAAGTCCACAGAAAAAGATGAAAAATTCTTTGACTTTACTTTCGACGTTATTGATGGTCAAAAGACGAGCCTTCAAACACTGGATGGTTATCATGGACAGGGAGCTGGTTATCATGGAAACTTATGTCATAAGGTACATGATTCTAACCCTGTAGGTCTAATGTGCGTTAATGTTAAAAATTTCTTTGTCTTACATGTAACACCGGGGGCTTTAGGTTGGCATAGGCTTGTCAATATTCGAAAAATGTCAAAATTCTACGTCATGAATGAAACCAACGGGCTTTAGTGTGAAAACATCCCCTTAATCAAAAATCGGGTCAGAAGACAAAATTTTTGAGGGCCTTGGTCCATAAGACAAGTTGGCAATTTTCAAAAAGGGCCAAAATTAACCTTATCCTGGAGACTTCTCCTTTGACATGATTTTGGGAATAAAAAACGATTCTCACATGATTTTTCACGTAGGCTTCGAATCTGTTCACAATTTTTTTTAATGGTACATCGCTTACAGGGTGCAACATCAAAAACTATCTCTCAAATCGTACACCCTGTATTTTAACGTGAAAATCGATTCCGTCTTTTATCGTGATTACAAATATATATCACACTAAGTGAGGGAGTGTCTGTGAAAAAATTCATAAATTTTTGGTTCTTTTTTGAAAATTTCAAACTTGTCTTATGGACCGAAAGCCCCCAAAATGTTTGTCTTACGACCAGATTGTCGACTAAGGGGATGTTTTCACACAATATTCAGCTGGTTTTATTTATGTACCTTATGATGTGAATTTTTGGCCATTTTTTCGAAAATTGACAAGCTCATACCAGCCTAGAGCCCCCGGTCTGACATGTAAGACAAAGCAATTTTCAACAACCTCATCAATGCACATTGGACCTACAGGGTTGAAATCATGTACCTTATGACGTAAGTTTTGAGGCACCAGCTCCCTTCTCCATCAGGTTTCTGTTTTTTTTTTCTGTGCAAAATATAATTCATGACTATGTCAAAAATATTTTTGTTCAAAAAATGCCTGCAGTTCATGAGCCATGACTACACTGTATAGTAACGAAAATCGAATGGGTCGAAGGATAAATGATGCCCTATTTTTTGAAAACTGTTGACTGGTATGGTATACTGTAGTCCTTGATGGGTAAAAAATTATTCTTGTGACGATTCACGTGAGTCTGCCTGGTTGAGTAAATGAGACACAAATTTTTCAATTTTCTTTAATATGGCACCCTGTAGACGACGCCTGCACTACTCACTTTACTTTTGCCAACTAATCTTAATTGGTCCATATTATGGTCCCGGCTCTTGGCAAACAAGTTAGTGGTATGCCAAATATGGCCAAAAAGCACTTCTTGTTATAAAAATAATAGTACAAGAAAGATAGATTTCAACCTCGGAAAAAATATGGACGTCCTGAAAATTTGATTTTTGTTCAGAACTGAGTGCTCTACAACATATCCAAAATCGCCAAAAATCGCACCTGGGGGTTTTGAGTTATTGGAGGGGGAGTAAAAAATTGCTGGTAAAAATGGAGGGGATGGAACCCGTCAACCCATTGGATGCGAATACATTATAGTTCGACGTAACATATCCCATTGATACCATTTTGGCACAAAAAGTGTCCATCATTGTTGAAGGGGAGTAGTGGGGGGCAAAGCTCTGCTAGGTGGTCCATTTTATTTTTATGGCCATGTAGAACCGATCACAACAAGTTTGATATCCTTTCCGACTAAATTCAATCTCCTGAACTCGCATCCGATGTGTAAATTCGGATGAAAACAAGTTTTCTCAAGTCAACTTGAGTTAACTTGAGTTGAGCGCCAGCTCAACTTCAAATCGATTTTTTGAACTCGAGAAAAAAAATCATACATCAAGTAGATGATTTTTGTGAAGAATACACTTCAATTCAATGGTCCCTGAAAGTTTTCCAAGGATGAACACCTCAAACAGTAAAAAAAAACGTCAAAACTGTCAAAGAAAAACCAAGTTTTCTCAAGTTAACTTGTTCAAACTTGTTTTTATCCGAATTTACACATCGGATACGAGTTCAGGAGATTGAATTTAGTCGGAAAAGATACCAAACTTGTCGTGATCGGTTCTACATGGCCAGAAAAACAAAATGGACCACCTAGCAGAGCTTCGTCCCCCCACTTCCCCTTCAGCAATGATGGACACTTTTTGTGCTAAAATGGTATCAATGGGATATGATACGTCGAACTATAATGTATCCGCATCCAGTGGATTGACGGGTTCCATCCCCTCCATGTTTACCTGCAATTTTTACCCCCCCTCCAATAACTCAAAACCCCCGGGTGCGATTTTTGGCGATTTTGGATATGTTGTAGAGCACTCAATTCTGAACAGAATATCAAATTTTCATGACGTCCATATTTATTCCGAGGTTTTGCCGATTTTGTTTACTATTTTTCCTGTACTATAAAGGGTAGGAGGAACCCCGTGAATCTTGACCTTGATTTGTATCAGAGGTATGGGTAATAAAAATAACAAAAAACATACCGGCTTCCTTTCTTTCCACCTCTTCTAGTTCCGCATACGACGGCAGCGTGGTGCACGTCAGGCCTTTCCACGTTTGGCGAAAAGTCATAATCGGCACGGTGAAATGATTACAGATCACCCGTCCGTCAGCTCGGACGTAGCATCGGTTGCAGGATTCGCACATCCTTTCGGCCAGGTTGTCGATACGAATCGAATCGCCGGTTACCGGGTCCGAAATTCGCCCTACCGGCTCTCCGCACTGAGGACACGTCAGTTTGTAATTGATAACCACTGCTTCGAGCATGCACTTCTTGCAGAAACGATGTCCGCAATCCGTTACCAAGTGGTACAGAGCTAGAATTTTGAAGCACATTTTGCATTGGCGAACCATGGCTATCTGTTTTGTAATGTGATAATTATCAGGTGTAGGATGCACGTCAGAGGACACCGCACGTAGTTCAAGCCGCAAATAGCTGATTTGAAGGCAAAACAAACCAGAATACAACTGGACTATCAGAAGTTTTTGTGTTGGTTCAAAAACGTTCTTTTTATTCGAGACAGTCCGATAGTCGAAAACTAATCTCTGTCTAGTACAAGAACCAGGGAGATCAATTAGGAAGTGGCTCCCAACAGGCTGGAAATCAGCTTGAGATGATTTTTTTTATAGTTCAGGCTATAACATACTAATTTTCCGCTTGGCGGAGACGACAGCTTCATGTCGCCATCACCAACAAGTGGTGCAAGAAATTGGTTTGTGTAGAATATCTTATTTTCAGGCCGTCTAACAGAAAGTTGCACCCGAGGCTGCACCAATGATTTTTTGTATCCTACTGAAATATTCACAGTTGTGTATGTCAATTGTCATTTGTCAACAGACTCTTCACAACATGATGGTTCTCAAATCTCATAGTAGAAGGTCTGGAAGCAAGAACATTTTTCGTAATAGCGTCATGCTGTTTGACTATGAAAACTACAGTTACTGTAGTGACAAAAAAAAAATTGGAGAAATCCACCGAGTGCTTCAAGCTAGAATTGTACAATATAAAGTGCTTGCCAATTGAAATGGTCCACCCAAAATTTTTTGTCACATTCAAAGTGACATAACTCTTGAATGAATAAACTATTTTCAATCGTTTTATGTTTTATGATTAGCTCACGGATTGGATTACAACATGTCATGGGCCGTTTTTAATACAGGTGTTTCGTATCAATTATACAGGGCGCTCAATCAGGTAGGTACTGCAAAAATGGAAAAGTTTGAACTGGTCCCATTTCACAAAACATGGGTAAGATGTTGTTCCTATACCTTGAGGAAGTTTTAAAAATTTTGAGTCTATCTCCTCCAATTACACGGTGATCTCAAAAATGCAACCTTCTGGTCCGGCATTTATATCTATTTCAATTGTTAGTCGATTTTGGAAAATAAGGTTTCTTGTTGAAGCTTAAGACTCAGATGAGAAGGCTCGAGGATCGGGACTGACTGGAGACAAAAATTTTGAAAAAGCGAAGGAATCAAAAGAGACCTGAATATGAAGCACCCTAGAAATCAGGTTCAGAAAAAGAATTAGATAAAAATCAACTTGCCTTCAAACAGACTTTTATTTTCAAACATTTTGAGGTATTTTCCGATTTGAGGTGATGAAAATTGTCAATGCGGGACCCATTTTACAAATTCACTTTCCAGAAGATATTACCGGACCTTCCTCGACTGAAAATGCACGTAACCTAGGTTACCTTCTTAATATCTAATGTTTCCTTCACATTCAAAGAGATAGGCACCAGTTCTGATTTTCGTAGCCCAGGTTTTGTCTATTTCCAGGTGAAAAACGTCCAGTATTCTTCGTTGGAAGCATACATTTCTGATTTGGATTCATTGCCACAATTTTTGCCCCATACAAATAGGAAACACCTTCAAAGATTCAGAGAGAATGGTTTGTTTGAAGACAAGTTGTTATTTGTTTAATACCTTTCCTAAACCGGATCTCTAGCAAGTTTGTCATTTGAGTCCCTTTTGATTCAATCTCTTTTCCAGAGTTTCCATCTAAAGTCAATTCTGATCCTCGATCCTTCTGACCTGAGCCTTCAGCTTCAACAAGAGCCCTCATTTTCCAAAATCGGCCAACAACGAATGAAGTTATTACTGCAAAACTAAAAGGCTACATTTCTGAGATCACCCTGTAATTGAAGCAGATAGGCAAAAAAAATTAAAAACGATTCGAGTTATGGTTCGAGTCCTGTATAATTAGTACGAAACACTTGTACCAAAAATAGTCCATGACATGTTGTAATCCAATACGTGAGCTAATTAGAAAATTGAAAACGATTCAAAATAGCTTATTTATTCAAAAGTTATGACACTTTGAATGTGACTGTATTTTTTGAGTGGACCATTTCAATTGGCGAGCACTTTAGCTTCGTTTCAACTTTCAGCAACACCATTTTTAACGGGACGAAGCAGGGAAATCGAATCTATGCCAATCATAATTATGTCCCCGATTATTGTATCGAAAATAAAATCGGCTTATCTCGGGGTTTCTTTGTAATTATTTTTTCAAAGAAATCAAGGGTAGGAAGCTTCCAAATTGACACCCTGTATACATTTTCATATGTATATAAGTGCTGCATTAAGCTTTGCAATTCTGCAGCCCTGATTTAACAGAATTGATATATTCTTATTTTTCTTTTGTTCCAGGTGAGTCCCAGTCTTCCGCAAAGTTACTTGCCACTCTTACCAGCTTGATTGATAACAGGTAATTCTAGTTTTAACTTTGAGGTGAAATCTGAAAGCCTTTCAGAACAGTATTTCAAAACAATATAACTGCTGTTCGGGTCACTAAGAAAAATGTACCCACCTATGTCAAGCTTCGTTTTGATAGGGAGTGGTATTTGTATCGTAGAACATAATGTCGGAACAACATAGACATAATAGCGTAAATGCTATCCACAGGTGACAAAGAATATCCAAGTGGTTGATTCTCAATGAAGGGTTCTCCAATAAGTATGTCGTATGTCCGAACTTTCAGAATAAACTACGCCAAGGAGGCTTCCAATATAATCGTCAAAATTTGACAGTTATTGTGTTCTGAAAAATCTTGCCAAATCAACATGGTAATCGAAACCGACTGAATATTTTTTCTGGGCAGCGCACAGTGGTCCGAAATTCAATAAATGCGGCCAAAAATCAAATTTTACAAGTATTTTGCATGACTTTCATATTTTGTGGGCACGTGAAGAAATAGTGTAGGTAGTCTTTTCTGGAATATAAGTTACCTACTTTGTTTCAGGAACTCACCTGTTCTGACCCCTCAAAGTTACTAATTTTTTCGGAGTCAAAGTTACCTTATTTTGCTCGCAATGTTTAAGGATTAAGTGCTAGCGTAATAATTACACTGCGGCTTTGCAACTTTCACAAAATAATCTTCAAAGGAAGTACTTTAGTTTGACATATATGGTCAGTCTGAAAACAAATTTGAAAATATTCAATATTATTGTTATTTATATAGTTGATTTTTCGAGTTTTTGAAAAGTTCCTTGAAAAATACAAGAAAGTCGCCACACAACCCCACTGAGATTGATACCCTAAGAGATACTACAACATTCCATGAATGAAGTAGTATGAACAGTTTTTGCTCGAAAGTGCTCCATTGGCAAATGATCTTTTTTTTCCGATGTGGTGCGTGCCGTGCATCTGTGCATTTTAGAGTAAGATGAAAAAAAAAAAGTTAGGTACTCATCGAGAGAGAAAACGTTACGTTTTGTGGGATGAACATGGTGACGGCATATCTTTTTATCACTACCTATCTCTGGATTTTTGAGATTCGACCTTTTTTTGTGACCCTTCAGTCTACTGAAAAATTGAATATGTTGCTGTGTTTACGTTTAGGTAGTTGCACATAATAATCAGATCACCTTTAATAACTTACCAATTGGTGGATCAAATTCGACATTACGCCTGTGGCCACAAACGCTGCAAAAACTACCGTAAAATGGGGTGATTAGGGACGGGGGGGTGTTTAGGGACAAAAACCTGTAAAATGTAAATGAAATCTGCAACTTCCTTTGTTTTGATGGTAATTTGAATCAAAAAAATGTACTGTACTAAGGATAAATGTGGTTATTCTGTAATAGGTTGGTTAACCTGATAAGTCATCAGACATGACGTATGACAGTTCAAGCTGTCAAGCGATATTTTCGCGCCTTTTTTCATCTGTGCGAACTTCACGTGCAGCACAGTTCTGAACGTAAGTATCAATATTTCACATTTTTTTATTACTGTTTCAACTATTTCTTATGGTGGGTCAAGTTCTACGTCCTCTATAGGATATTTTTTGTGACTGTACTACACTGTACACAAAATGGAACAAATAAATGAATTGACTTGATTTTATGTTATTTTGATATCGTAGGTAGGATATGCCAAAAAAGTTTTTTTTTAGCAAGTGCAATTTTTTTCTTGATATGTAAGCATTACTGTCAGTTAAGGGCCTTTGTACGATTTTCAACAAAGCACACTGAATTTTGTACGTTTGAAAATAAAAGTTTGGTAAAAAATATGATTTTACACTTTTAGATGCCATTTTCGAACCTTTTCAAGGATTCAACTCCAAAAAAAAGCTATTATATATCATAAACCATATTTAAAAACCATGTATATGTCCCTATTCACCTCATTGAGTGAACGACTAGGAACATTTGAGCGTTTTAAGTGATTGTTCCCATTCACCCCCCTTGAGGGGTGAATAGGGACACCATGTTTTAATTTTTTTTTTCAAGAAAATTGGGAAAATGTTCACTTATTAGTGCAACACAATGATATTACGAGCTAAGACCCATATTTGAGTTATTTTTGTTTATTAAAAATAAATTTTTCTGAAATGGCGCGGGCAGTTGAATCTCGAAACTGTCCCTAATCACCCCATTTTACGGTATGCTTTATCCCTTCTTTCGTGCACTACAGAAACACTGCTACCCCGGCAAAATATTGGTTTTGAAATATCAGGTATAACCTGATACCCCATGTTAAAATAGTCGAGGCAATAGTTTATACGGAACCCACTTATATTTTATGATCTTTAGGGTAAAGTGGTGGTGATGGTAAAGTGGTGGTGATAGAAATATTCACAAAAAAATAGCCAGACAGCGAGACTCATTCATAAAGTTGGTATGTCTACTTGCTTCAAATTCAACGAAAGGGAAAGATCTCAATACAATATTCATGAGTGCACTAAAGGCACCAGTAACGTGCCAGCTCTATGGTGCCAGTCAGGTCAGGATCTTTGTGAAATCGGAGATCATTATCAGACACGACACTGGTTTATTGGGCCTTATTTGTTATTTGTAACTGTTTACTGTTTTTATATGGGACCTCCCCAGCAAGTGAGAACCCAGGGTCGGGGGACTGGAAAGCACACACAAAAACCACCCTGCCCTGCCGCATGTTGATGGACACCCGTGTGCGATTTCACGCACTTGTGTAGAAATGCTCGAGAGGGCGATCTCAAACAGTCCTTGGTTTTCCCATACATCTGGGCCATAAAACACCATTGCGGGGTGATAAAATCAGTGGCGGCTGGTGCGGGAGGGCTCAAGGGCGGCGCCCCCCCAACGCTAAAGGCGGCAAGAGATTTTTATCGGTAGGAAGACATGGAATGCATTTTATTAATTATACTTATTCCAAAAATTTGGTTCAGTGCGAAAACGTTTGGTCATTAGTCAATTAATATTGTAACAAAATAATTCTAAGCGATCGCACGTTCGAAGCAGTTCGTCTTGCCCGTCTTGGGCTCCGCATTCAGCGCCCACCGCCGATGCGGTGATGCCGGGGTGCACCCGCGCAAAACATGTACCGTAACCATGGCAACGCGAGACGCGGCTCCCGCTCTATATTGGAGTAATGGGCTCCGTCACCCGAGCCCCCAGCCGATTGAAATAATAGATATAATTATTTATGCACTCTCCGATTAGTTAACAGTTTGCAAACATAAAGAAAGCTGACCTAAAAAAGGTGCATTTAGGTCATCAGGCCTACAAGAAAAAATAAATGCAGAAAAACAACGGACGTCCGACTACCTGCATTGATCTACTGAATATAAAGCAAATCGAACCCGCAAGAATAAAAGTCGTGGTGCATTGACACGTTTTTCCGACAAAACAGTAAATGCTAAAACTTCATGGTTGTGATGCGGATACGACAAAAAAAAGTTTTTGTCTTGAGTTTCGTCATTTCGCAAGCTGAGAACTGTTCCGACTGCACTTTTTGTAGGAAATGTTTTTCGAACTTCGAACCAGCAAAACATGTACGAAATGTTTCATGACATGAACAATTAGATCAGAAACCGATGAGGAAAAGCCTCTTCCTTTAGTTTCTGATCTAATTGTTCATATCAGGAAACATTTTGTTCATGTTTTGCTGGTTCAAAGTTCGAAAAACATTTTCTACAAAAAGTGCAGATACCAGATAGAACATATTGAGAGTTCTCAGCTCGCGAATTTGTTATTAACTTGAGCCCTCCTTGCAAAAATTTCACGAGCCGCCACTGGATAAAATACCACCCGAGTGTGCGTGCGGGTACTGAAGAAATGTAGAAAAGAGAAAACAATCGTAAGTAGGTGGGAAGTGAATAGGTCTGGGCAAGGGGGCCTGCTTTTCACATCTGGCGCGCCGTGTGCTCTAAAAGGCCATAAAGGAAGAAATTTGACCGTCATGAACGCTCACGATCACGAACTCAGCTTATGGACAAAAATAATGTCCTCCACGCCGTTCAGAATTGGAAATAAAACAAACTGTAGGTATTGTCACAGACGTATTGTCGTATATTATTAGCAGGGTAGTAATGGAGCAATAATTACGCAGGATCGTAAGCATCAACTCTTCAATTCAAACATCGATCTTCAGTGACTTTACATTTCACATTTTATTCAGAACAAATTCGCTGAGCAAAACTCGCAGGGTACCTATGGCATGGGCGACGACTCCAATAAGGGGCCGCCACCTATGGTTTGATGTTTTCGACATTTTGATTCTCAATCTCACGTACGAAAATTAGGTTATATACACAGAGTCGATCAGCGCAGCGCAGCGGCCTTATTCCTTGACAAAGGTATCATTCACGTCTTTTTCGAAAAAACAGCAAGTGGATGGGATCAGCTGGATAGAAAATACGGATTAAAAATCAAAATGGGATTACAGTAACTACACCATTCTGTTGTATTTGTCCTAGTGCTTCAATGTGTTCACCTTTCTCAAAATTCAGTGCTTCCGCTCCCGGAATACGAATCTCCATTTTGTATCTTCCATCTGCTACCGATCCAGTCAACGATGGAGTCGATTTTGATCTCGCTGGATTTTTCGCCATAAGTGCAAAAAGTTTTCTAAAATTCGAACATCCAATTGCATGGCTCAAAGCCAGCTTTTCATCTGACCTCAAGCAAAAATCTCTATAGCTCGAGAAGCTTCTGAGCTATAACAGTCAACTTTTCGTCCAATGGCAACGTATATTTCTTATAATAAGTGATTTGAGTTGATTTTCTCACCATATGTTGAAATGGGCATGAGAAAATTATTAAAAGTTCCACTGAAACGAAAATTATTCCAAGAAAAAACAAAACTGATTGTTTTCCAGGGCATATTTCAAAATGTTTAGAGAAAATGAACGCAAAATTTTCCAGTACTGAATTTTTTTACCCTACTAATTTTAAACCATTGTCAAAGTGTTGTACGACGTTGATTTCAGAAATAATCCTCTAAGTATCAGGAGCACCTCTGAAAAATATACGTTGCGACTTGAACGAAGAATTTGCCAGTATATGGCTCAGAATCTTCGGGAACTATAGGTACATTTTTGTTTGAGATCATCAGGTCATACTTTCACGGTGTTTTAGTTTTGAGATGAGAACTCCAAGAAAATGACAGAAAATCATGATGATAATAATGATAACATTAATAGGTTGTAGATAATCATAAAAATAACTTCGAAATTCTGGTAAAGAGTTTAGCAGTTGGTGTTTTTTTCGACCGCTTTATCACAACCACGCCACCGAATGAGTTTGCAAAATAGAATTAATTTCTAAACTCTGCCTCTTCTACTCCGGCTGAGAAAAATCCTGTGGAAAATTTTGATTGGGTTGTAGAGATATTTGAAAACACTGATTTCAAGGGGCCAATGGAAATCCTATTTTATTCTTATTGTACTGTGGCTGCTCTGTTTTCGGAATGAATATAAGAATATATATTCATACAGTGTGTCTCGCAAGTATGGCATTCCGAATCTGGAACGATATACAGAATTGCCTTGAAAATACGAGGAAGATATTCAAAAAAATTAGTGACGTTCATTTTTGGAGATATTATGAGATATGTATAGTATGAGTTGCGAGTTGTATAGTATGGCGGCAAAGTTCCTTCCGTTGACCCCTCATAGTTTCCATATAAACATAAATAGTATAGCTTGCAGCTATGCTCGAAGCAGGAATGAAGCAATTACCGCCGAGAGTATGTATAGGTACTATCTCATTCACGACCATTTTCATTCAACACTTCAACTACCAAATAAGAAATTTGAACTCTGGAATATATCTTTAGATCGTCAGCAAACAGTAACTTGTTCAGAATGCTCTTGTAACTAGCTCTTTTGTTCAGAATGGAAGGTACCTCGCTTACAGAAGAAAGGTATTGCAGTTTTATCCTGATTTCTGATAACCTGATTTGACTAAAAATTTCAACCGGCTAGCCAGCCGGAACGGTCGAATTTCGAATCGGGTACCTCTTGGTTGGTGAAGAGGGAGAGGGAGACCAATATACTGTCATGACCTTGTGAATCAATCTTTAAATAATACTGGCTCATTCAGTATTGGCGGGAACTTGTGAATCAACATTGGGAGCGATATTGGCTCATCCAACATTGGCGGGAGCTTGTGAATCCACGTTGGAGCGATATTGGCTCATCCAACATTGGCGTAAGCTTGTAAATCAACGTTGGAGCGATATTGGCTTATCCAACATTGGCGGGAGCTTGTAAATCAACGTTAGAGCGACATTCGCTCATCCAACATTGGCGTGAGCTTGTAAATCAACGTTGGAGTGATATTATTGGCTCATCCAACATTGGCGGGAGCTTGTGAATCCACGTTGGAGCGATATTGGCTCATCCAACATTGGCGGGAGCTTGTGAATCCACGTTGGAGCGATATTGGCTCATCCAACATTGGCGTAAGCTTGTAAATCAACGTTGGAGCGATATTGGCTTATCCAACATTGGCGGGAGCTTGTAAATCAACGTTAGAGCGACATTCGCTCATCCAACATTGGCGTGAGCTTGTAAATCAACGTTGGAGCGATATTGGCTCATCCAACATTGGCGGGAGCTTGTAAATCAACGTTGGAGCGATATTGGCTCATCTAACATTGGCGGGAGCTTGTAAATCAACGTTAGGGCGATATTGGTTCAACCAATATTGGCATAACCTTGTACATCAATGTTGGATCAATATTGGTTAATCCAATATTCTATATCGTAGTCTATTCTATATCTTTTTGTAGTCAAAGGAATTGTAGCGGCAGACAAAAATAGCCCGTAGTTGATAATGGTAATCATCAAGAAAATACTTACCCAATATGTCAAGTCTTGAGCTAATTTATAATTACTTACCCAAAACGATAGTTCAAATAAGCCAAACCATATTCAATCTGTAATGACAGGATGGACTACGAAGCCAGTAATATTCAGTAAGGTGACCAACTGTCCTGCTTTGGTAAGGACAGGTTTAGATTTTAACACCTTTGTCCTGTTTTACGTTCATGTACTGATTTATCCTGATTTTAAGCAAAAATACTGATTTGTCCTGATTTCAATCAAAATCCTGGTTTTTCTAATTTTAAATTTGCCGCGAAAATATCAAGCGATTCACCAGCTCACCCCTCTCCTTCATCATCACCCTACCACTTCCCTTCCTGTGCCTATTACACTATTGACATTATATTCGCAGATAAGTTCTACAACCTACCAAAGAAATAATTAAATAAAAGATTAAATTTTGTGTTTATCTATTGTGGAATTTTATTTCTCATGATCATACTTGCATTTATTGTGTTTTTATTTTTTGAGACGGCATTTCCTAGCATTAAAAATAGCTGAAACAGACTGCGGATTAGCTGTAGCGAAAGAGAAACAGATATATTCTTGTGGCGTGAGTTTCTGCCAAATCTGTGCAGCTAAAAATGTAACAATAAAATCAGTAGTTCAAATCTGGGCTGGCAAGAGAATGAGGGTCTTTTTTCGAAAAATATATAAAGATTTTGAAAAAAAAAGAGTTTTTCGAATTTTGATGTTTTGAAATATATAGATATTCGTTTTCATACTAGATTTCAGATTATCCTTTTTTTTTCAATTCTCCTACTCCGCTAGTTTCCATGAAACTTACGTTTAAATAAAAAACAGCAGGAAATGCCGTCCTTAAGGTTGCCAGAAGGTCTATTTTAAAGAGAACATTTGTTCTCTTTCTCGACGGCAATTTTTTTCACTCTTTTTTCTCCCAGACACAGCCCAGGGGAGTTTTTTTTTTTTCATTTCTCAGCAATCAATAGTTGTATTTCTCATGTTGGTAAGAGTTTTTGGGAAAGGGGGCATTCTTCTCTGCCCCCTTAGACCCCCTTTTCCCTTTCGCGTGTTTTGCTTTCTGTTGTTTTTTTTCAGTGTCCTGATTTTCATTTATTTGAAGTTGGTCACCTTAATTCAGTAGTAGGAAAAACCAGTACCTAATACAAACGTACCTAAAATACCTAAAAGTACCTAAAATAAACTGTTCGCATCAACCTTCATTGTTTATTAAAAAAGTAAAAAAAAAATAATATAGAGTATAACAATCAAGTCACGATGGGAAGGTTGACCCTCCAGAAATACATCAGGTGGAGTGGCCCCACGGGGGATGGGGCAACCCCAAGAAGCTCCCCGACGCCGGGCAGAGCTTCCCCCATTAGGCCATCCGCGCCCAGCAGAATGGCCACCAAGGGGTTGCGGTTATGCACTTCTTCTTCACAATAAAATAGATAAAGAGGCGGTCTTTATTGACCCCCCACAACACTAATCCTAGGTTTTAAAAGAAAACTTATATGCTAGACTTAACAAGAGAGAAAAAATTACAGGAGGAGTAGCCTAAAGGAAAAACAAACAACTGAACTTTAAAAAATACAGCTCAAAATTAACATGCCTTAAAATACTACGGCGCTGTCCGTTTCAGTCTTTAGGGGGTGTGGCCGACCGGCACTAGGCACTACACGTATCACCACTCCGGCGGGGTGGAGTGTCAGTATCACTCATCCGCTGGGGAGTCATTGCCGCTGGGGTAGTGTCGTCTTCATTTTCTTCCTCTTCCCTTTCTCTCCAGAGGTGTACTGGGGCTACTGGATTTTCAGGAAACCCGTTTGGCAAGGCACAGTGCACCTCACTGAAGAAAGCCGTGCGGGCACGCACCGCCTCCAGGCTTACCGGCATGGTGAGTTCCCGGAAAACTAAGGCTTACGAGGGTAGGCGAAACTCCGGGCTGGTGTACCAGGTCCCTTTACCGGCAAGAAGGCTCGGACGCCGGATACGGACGTTTTCCTGCATCCAGTCGGCCATCGTGATGAAATCGTTGAGGAAGCGGCAGCGGATCTGGGCCAGGTGGTTCTCCTCATAGTCGTCAATCTGGCGTGGTGTGGCCATGCAGAGGTCTCCCACCGTAGACAAGATCTTGTCGGCCGTAGCAGCTCGGATGGTCGGGACGAATTGCAGTGTTTTGCTGATAAAGCGGCCCACCAATGGGGAGCGGGCTCCTTGCTTCTCCTGCAGCTCGTGGAGGGCATTGAGGAATCCGAGATTGGCGTACTCATCGTCGGGGTCAATGGGGGCCTCGTCCCGCACCGATTCTATATGTTTACCCGCAGTTCGTGTGGTGGCGAGACATCTTTGGCACCCTACCGCCGAGATCTTCTAGCTCTCTCCCGGGGTAAGCCACGTTATGTCTCGTATAGCGTTTCCGTCTACTTTCCGCGATGACTTTGGGGTCAAGAAACTGGTTTCGGCTTCGCCACCTTGGATCGGTGGTACTCAATTAAAAGTTTCAAAGACAATAAATTATTTGTATTTGTATTCCGTTCTGATGGTTAGTTAGGCCCCAATTAATAAAGTTCGACATTTTTGTAGGGAATATATTATTGCCAAGAACTCTTTCTCAGTTGTGGTGTAGTTCAATTGGGGGCCGCGGAAACTGCGACTGTGGAATCTCACGACATCTCTTCCACCGTTGAAAGTTATCTGGAATAGGCCATAAGAAGAAGCGTCGGTTTCCAAGAAATACCTTTCCGTTGGATCGGGGTGGATTGGGATGACGCTGGCAAGAAAGCGGTTTTTCACGTCTTGAAAGGCTTTCTCTTTATCGGTGCCCCACTTCCAAGTAGCCTCCTTGTGCAAAATATGGCAGAGGGGAGTCGCTGTAATTTTCCACATAACGACGGTAATAATTACATAAACAGAGAAAAGCTCGCAGGGCCTTGACTTTAGTGAGCGGCGGGAAATTCTGGATGGATTCGACCTTTTGCGGATCTTTTTTGATACCTTCCGGCGTGAGAATGTGTCCCAGAAAACTGCCCCTTTCCAGGACGAAGAAGGACTTTCGTAAATTTTGTCAGGCCAGCATCCGCCAATTTTTGCAGGACTATCTGAATGTGTTTCAAATATGACTCGAAATCTGGAGAGGCGATGAGTAGGTCATCAATGTAATTATGGGTAAATCTTTATCCTCTGTACCTAAGAACCTAAGACAATATCCATACAGCGCAAGAAACGGGCTACTGCAGTTTTGAGGCCGAAAGGTAGCACCTTGAAACAGTACGATTTGCCGTTGTACAGGAACGCAGTGTGTTTTTGGCTCTCGGGACTTGATGGAATTTGCTAATAGGAAGCGAAAAGGTCGAGTGTAGTCAGGAAGGTGCATCCGTTGAATTTTTGTTGAAGCTCCTCCGGGTTAGGTGGACATATTAAATCGGAAATCATATGGTCGTTCAAAGTTTGAGCGTCAAGACATAAACGGACGGTTCCATCTTTTTTTTTTAATTGAATGAAATGAGGTACTAGGTGAATTAGCCTAATCTGGAGAGGCAATAAGTAGGTCATCAATGTAATTATGGGTCAACATATATCCTCTGGACCTAAGACAATATCCATACAGCGCGAGAAACGGGCTACTGCAGTTTTGAGGCCGAAAGGTAGCACCTTGAAACAGTAGGATTTGCCGTTGTACAGGAACGCAGTGTATTTTTGGCTCTCGGAGCTCAATGGAATTTGCCAATAGGAAGCGACAAGGTCAAGTGTACTCAGAAAGGTGCATTCGTTGAATTTTTGTGAAAGCTCAAAAAAAATGTAAAATGAAATAGAGGAAAGAAGATAAAACCCCTCAAAAGATGGACAAGGAAAAAATCAACTAAAGCTTTTCTGTGAAAGAGAAGTCAAAAAGTGAAAAAGAAACGTACCAAGTAAAATTATCAGTTGGAATAAAATAGAATTTTTTCATCCATATGAGATACTTGAATTATAAGTATGAATTAGCAACTAAGGTTTATACAGTTAGTTAAGTTTAACGTAGAAAATAAATCGTACAACTAAAATTTGCAATAAAGAAAAACAAAAAAAGTCTAAAATGTCCAATAAGAGTTGAGTTATCACGCACTGTCACTGAATGTCAAGGAGGAAGTCTTTAGTGTCTCTTAGCTGTGGGAGGGGGAAAAACACGTTAACAATCATCCTCCAGGAGCTCCAGCTGAGGTGTTGGGGGTGGTGCTGGCGTTGGCGGGAAACCCACAGGTTAAATGTCTTCCCACTCCGTATGCTTCAAGTAGCGCTCTACAAAGCCTTCCCCAAGTTAAAGGAGCTGAATGTACGCCGGCCTACTCGCCTGTAGAACGGCGGGCTCCTCAGTTTTTTCTGGCTGCCAATAGACATAGTCAGCAGTCACGAAAAAGTTGTGGGGAGTGGGGAGCATTGGCCGGCGGTGAAAATAGTCATACACTCCCTGGTAGTCCCGGACAAATTGGTCCCGGATCTGGACGAAAAATCGTTGCGTTGGAGACAGGCATCTGAAGAGACCATGAGGACATCAAGCAGGGTGTCCAGGATGGTGTGTATCGTATCTTTTCAGCAAGGCACACACCTGCAATCCTACTGAAGTCAATTACTACAAAAGTTACAGAACGGTAAACTTTCAGGCATAAATTCGTATTACCAACTGCGTCTGATAGCATTTTGTGCCGTATATAGAGAGACGGTTTTTAATTACACCCCAAAACTAACCCTAGGACTTGAAACGAAACCTACATGCTAAACTTAACATAGAAACAAAACTAACAGTAGAACTAGATTGAAATAAAAGAACAAAAAAAAAACTCTATAAATACATCCTCAAATTAATATGCCCTAATACTACGTTGCTGTAGTACCTGGGGCGCCTGCCCCAGGTGGTTTTCTGTATACCCGTCCGACAGGCGTGGGGTGGTCGGGCAGAACAGATTCACCAGAGACAGGATCTCGGCGGCCGGCCGATCAAGTCGTCAATCAAAACAGACTTGGCCCTCCTGTGTTTCTGCATCTGATGGAGGTCCGCGAAGCCATTTCGTTGAGGTCGTTGTGTTCGGGATCAATTGCCCCCTCTGACAGTGCCGGAACTATCCGGTACTGATCCGGCGGGAAGATCGTCGAGAGGTCGACTTCATCGTGGAGGGGTCGGGGCAGGTGAGCCCAGGCCATGTAAATTGTAAAGCTCCCAAAGCCGTCGCTGCCGCTGGCACCGTCGGACATGAGCGGCCTGGAGGGACGTGTCCTTCGGTGTCCTGCAAGATGGCCTGGATACCCTCCTCCAATGAATAATGAACAGCCAGGTGGTCTGTAGCCATCCGACTGAACGTGAGATCACTGAAACCAAAGAAACTGTCAGTGTTTGCGATTTGAGATTTGAGTTGCATCTAAACTGCTTGACAATTGGACTGCAACACCTAAAAATTAGGTGCGTTTTCAAATTGAGATAGCTCGAAAAATATCTGACGGATTCCAGAAATTCAGGCATGTGAGGAAAGATCATTTCTTTGACTATCGAGTGCTGGTATTGATGATAAGTTTGAGTGCACAATTTGTCATATAGAGGGTGTCAACGGAGAGCGTGCAGATATGGGCAATCTTTCACCTTGTACAACTTTCGAAAAAAAGTCCGAGATTTTTTCTATTGCCTGCTTTTGAAAGGTTGAATCATTATGCCGAAACGGTTTTGGAATTCTGACCCTAACTTTTTTTTTTAAATTGTGCTCAATTTTCTGAAATATGCACTTTATTCTGATTAAGAAAAAGAAATAGGTACATTGTTTGTTTTCAAACGGCGTCCATATTGAATTTGCTCACAAAGATTTTCATTTGAGCCTCCACATCCCCCAGAAACTACTCCTTTTGGGACACCGTCTCACAACAAGATATGCAATGATTCATTGAAAAGGCCTGAAAAAAGTACTCATCAATAATTGGATTGTAATAAGGATACTGCGATGACCCCACACGTACAGCTCCCTAAAAACCACCCCTTGACTTCAAGGGACAGGGTTGGTATGATAAGACATGCACATGCAATCATGAAAATTCCAAAATTCACGTAGGTCATCCCAACAGTAGCTACCCTCTCGAAAAAAGAACTACCCTTCAAAAAACCAGTACCAGTAAATCCGTCAGGATTTTTTGAAAATCTGTCCACCCGAAACTACCCCTTCAACTACCCCTTCAACATCGCATAGTCTCTACCTTGATGCGTTATTTACGAGTTGAAAGAACTTTCGCCTACTAACCGTTTCATTGAAATGATGGTGTTTTCACGATGATGTACAAAATCTTTCTTAAAACTACCCCTAGAAATCACCCCTTTGGTAAAAGGTATGCAATACCTCATTTGGAAGCTCAAAGAAGGTGCGATTGAATAAGTTCAAAATGATTTCGCGATGACATTACACGCATCAAGGTAAAGGCTATGCGATATTGAAGGGGTAGTTGAAGGGGTAGTTCCGAGTAGATATGTGAATGAAATCATCGTAGCGGCAAACTATTGCGACAGATTTTGAAAAAATTCCAACAAATGAGGTATTGCGGAAGTACTGGTTTTTTCAGAGTAGTTCTTTTTCCGAGAGGGTAGCTACTGTTAGGATGACCTACGCAAAGGGTCATCGTGTAGCATCACTTTTTCAGTGGAACAGTTGAACAAGACGTTTATTGGAATTTTCATGTTGTGCATGTCTTATCATACCAACCCTGTCCCTTGAAGTCAAGGGGTGGTTTGTAGGAAGCTGTACGTGTGGGGTCATCGCAGTATCCTTATTGTAATCCGATTATTGATGAGTACTTCCCTTATGCCTTTTAAATGAAGCATTGCATATCTTGTTGTGAGACGGTGTCCCAAAAAGAGTGGTTTCTAAGGGATGTGGAGGCTCAAATGAAAATCTTCGCAAGAAAATTCAATATGGACGCCGTTTGAAAACAAACAATGTCTCTATTTCTTTTTCTTAATCAGAAAGTGCATATTTCAGAGAATTGAGCACAATTTTTTGAAAAAAAAACTCTAGGGTCAAAATTCTAGAAACCGTTTCGGCATAATGATACAACCTTTCAAAAGCAAGCGATAGAAAAAATCTCTGATTTTTTTTTGAAAGTTACACAAGGTGAAAGATTGCCCATATCTGCACGCTGTACGTTGACACCCTGTATATTACAAATTATGCAATCAAACTTACCATTAATACCAGCACTCGATAGTCAAAGGAATGATCTTTCCTCACATGCCTGAATTTTTTGAATCCGTCACATATTTTTCGAGCTATCTCAATTTGAAAATGCACCTAATTTTTAGGTATTGCAGCTCAATTGTCAAGCAGTTTAGATTTAGCAAGTCACCAACTACGGTTCAGGCACAAGACTACTGTTCCAACGGAACCACAGGCAAGAGTTCTGCATGATCACTAAAATACTCCAGAGTCATAAGTCAGGGTCTTGGTCAGTGTCTTCTTCTTGAACGATCCCGAAAAGAATTTTTGAAATGCGCCCGCTCAAAACGGAAAAAGTAAAAAGCCTGCAGCCCATCATCAACAAGATGGTTCGACTATGTTATGTTATCATTCAACGACGTAATAAATGAGCGAAATCAACTAGCTAATGAAGTACGAAGGGACGTTTCCCAATATGTTTCCTTGTGTTATTCCGTGAATGCTATCCTTACTAGGATCTTTAAGGGCTGTAGCTTAAAAAGAGCTGTCACTTCCACCACCACCTTTTTCTCGCGTAACTCTTATTAGAAGCTTCTTAAACCAATCAGGCACTAGACGGATAAGCGGTGGTCACCTAGAAAGTTGTCCTCTCCTACTTATTCATCCGATTCAAGGGGCTTCCAGAAGCTGGTATGAACGAGGGTATGAATGTTTTCTTTTTCTGACATTAATCACACCTACGGGTTACCTTCGGGATCTGTTAGTTCTAGGCTGAAAATAAGATTTCCTTAAAAATGCTGGACACAAGTATACCTCAAAAATGACGGGATCGCAATAGTTTCGCGGCTAAAAAGGGTCCATGTGAAGTAAAACGAATTTTTCTAATATGTAAATGGATTCTAATCGATTGCTAAGGGTGAGGATCAATCAGACAAGTAGACAGTAGAGCCTGGGCATGAATCCGAGCATGAATCTTGCTAAACAAACTAACATGGTGGTTGTCTTGAACTTTACTACACTTTTTGAAACTTCAACTACAGGAATAGGTGAACTTGGATTTGCGTATTTTGCTCAACTACCATGTCCTTGGCACTAATTTGGTTCACTCTACACCATAAGTTGTGTATTGTAAAATCTCTTGAACCACCCCAAACCCTTCCTCAAATCTTTTCATTGTCAAATGAAGGGGAGTTTTTCTCTTATTAACCGCCGATCCTTGAGAAGTACATTTCCCAGCAAAAACAGGTCGACTTTTATTACGAAAGGGACATCTAAGACATGTATTGCCAAATTTTTATCTTCAGCTTATTCGCCTCCTTTTTAAGAGAATTTTTGAGAAGGTTTAGGGGAGGGGGAGAGAGAAAAATTTGAAATTACTTTTTACAGAAGGAGAATTTTATCACCTTCAGTCTGATGTATCACAAGGTAGATGTTGCTATTTGAAATTTTCAAGTAGGGTAGGGTGGAGGCGAAGGGGTTGAAGACACAAATTTGGCGATAGATAAGAATCGACCTGTTTTCGCTGGGAAATCTATTTTCCAAGAATCAGGAGTTGATAGGTGGAAATCTTTCTTTTAATTAACAATGAGAAAACTTTGAGAAGATTTGAGGGGTGACTTGAAAAAAATAGAATATGTTTGACGGAAAGAGAATTGTAATACCTTCAGTTTGATGCATCACAACAAAGGTAGTGCTATTCGAAATTCCAAAGTCGGGTAGGGTGGAAGCGAATGAGTTGGAGATGAAAATTTGACAATGTGTGTCCTAGATGTTCCCTCAGAATAAAATCGACCTGTTTCGGTGTTTTCCTTGGAAAAAATGGGCGGCGAGAAATCTGGGGTGAATCCTTTTTAAAAATCACCCTGTATATGAATCTGAATTTTCAGAATTTTTGTTGGTTATTTAGATTTTCATCCCCATTGAACAACCCTAATTTATCATCCTGGAGCCCCCCCTGAGAGATGATTTTTCTGGTGCTTCAGATGGATCGACTTTAAAAACCCCGAAGAGCAATCCTGCCGAAGGAAAATGCTTCTTCATCAAATGCCGTATTTTTGCACCTACCCCGGCCACTACAAGATGAGATGAAGCACGAAACCTCGACAAGGTCTTGGGCTCGAGCAGCCGAAAGGAAAAGTATGTTAGGTGATTAATTAAGGTGGTGACATTCGTGGTGACATGTCCCTTTCAGTAGTGATAAAATGGCAAAGGGTAGTAGGATTAGATTCGTAAGTGAAATAGATGCAAGTTATACCTAACGCAGTACATAGATGTTTTCTTCAATTTTTCACTTTGCAGTTTTTCAATTAGCCTTAGATCACTGGAAACGTTTCGTGAACATCGCTAAGGCATTTTTTTAAAAACGAAAAAAGTATCTACTGTTTCATAATTTTGAGAGACGTAGAAATTTCAATATCTGGCCGTTTTTTTTAAATTCTTTGAAAAAGTCGAAAATATTTTCCTATTTTGCGTTCATAAGAAAGTCATTACGATACGCAAATGATGTCATTCGCGTATCGTAAGAAGCTCCATTTCGATACGCATTTTTTCACACCCAAATGTTGGCAATATCAGCGGGCATGACATCGATATGACAGCACTTAGGTACTAACAGAAGAGACAGCTTAGGTGACATCACTTCGCAGAAGGGGTCTATTTCAAAAAAATTCGACTCAGTTCTGATGATAAACTGTGCTTTCACTATCAAGAGGAATTCCCTACAATTTTGTTAGCAGAGGACATATTTATTATGCTTTTTTTTATTGAAAAAAAGCATGGAATAGTTGCTAAATAGAAAAAATTGTATATAACACACGTTTTATAAGACCTATTGTCATACTCGTCAATTGAATCACTCGTCGCTTCGCTCCTCGTGCTTCAAAATGACGCGTATGACAATGCGGTGTCTTATAAAACTTGTATTATTATTTACTATTGTTTTACTTGAAACGCTATATCTATATTAAGTTTTCTAACACACTCGGTACACCGTATAAAAAAATTGAATTTTTATCCTCATTTTTGAGGGAGAAATATCAAAGATACTTTTACTGTTTGACTTGCCGCTGGAAGAATACCGATTTCAGGCGATGACTAAAGCATGACTTGACCACATGTTTTTGCAGTATGGTGTGGGTTACCACTTGCATGCATATCTTTCAATTCCGAAGAGCCGATTTACCATCCAAAAATTGAGTACAGAATATTTGCGGGCAAAAATAAGTAGGTATAGGTAGGTGTGTTTACACAAAAATCCTGTCCAATTTTGATCTTGATCGAATGAGAACAATGTGTTTTTACTATTTTTTTGCCGATCAGAGAAAAAGAAGTGATTTTCTAGCCTGCTACCAGGCCACAAAATGAACGATTGCTTTAGAGACCCCAGTAACGGAAAATAACATTACGGAAATAGTATTTTATGTTACTAGCGCCGAAAGCCGGGCATAGCATAACGAACGTGAATGCAGCTCGAGGCCCTAGGCCGAGATTTGCATGTAAGAGAGTTATGCTATGCCGTTTTCAGCGCGAGTAGCATACATCGTTTTTCGTGCTGCTTTTGATAAAATTACAAATAAATAAGATCATATCGCAATAATCATTGGAATAAATTTCAAGTTGGTACTTCTGCCATTTATCACCAAGGCACGAGGCATATACCTACTAGATGCAGATTTTTGTGTGTCAAATGTCGATTTGAAAAATTGCGTCCTATGTTTGAATTTTCTTGCTTAAAACCGCCCTCCCCCTCCCCAATTTGAAGGGCCATCCCCCAAAAATCCCGAAATCACTGAGCTCTGGTGTCTTGTGTGACGACGAAACACAGAAAATAGCATAAATTATCTCTTTTAAACCTTCGCGCCACAAAACGTCAAAAATCATTCTGCAATTGTGCCAACAGCTATTAGAAAAATGACCCTAGAATATCAATTTTAAAAATGATAATTCATGATTTTAACTGATTCAAACCGAAAATTTCAAGCTATAACATTGGAAACGTGCTCTCTTGAATTCTGCATGATTGTGCAAGGTAAGTTTATTTTTTACGTGTACTTTTTACTTTGCCGCTCTAGATCTTTTTCTGAATATCACAGTGCAGGACACCGAGCGTATATTGTCATTTTCGGTTATGACAGCACGAAAAAAAACTTTCTGGTCGCCGGCGCCGGCCAAGAATATAGGATGCCCACTGGCGGCTCCACGGGGGGTACGGCGGTACGGCCGTACCCCCTGTTGCAAATCAGGGGCGCCAGACGTCAAGCTTATAATTTTGAAAAAAAGATCCATAAGTGGTACCGATGGATTACTCTTTGTGAAAAAACAATTAACGTGATAAAAACTCGCCAATGAAATTGATAATGTTACCTGTGGAAATTCGCTTTGGGAGTCGCGCGATAAAATCTTGGAACTATTCTCATAACATCTATGAAGGTGGAAAGAACTTCTACTCACAACCACCATAATCATTGTTCATTAGTGACTTTTGAAAATGTTGGAAAATAAACCATTACGAACCATCGGCCCGCGGCGCGCTCTGCAGCTACCTTGGCTCTTGTCTGTAATGAACCTCTTTCCGTCTCGGTATGTAATGTACTATTATTTACAACCATTATGGTAATTGATTCATTACATACTATGTGAGACGGCGGGAAGTCACTCATTACCTACTCCGCGGAAAAAAGAAGAAATGGTTGCTTCAGAAGATACATTCCAGAATAATGCATTCAACCAAATAATGAGTAAGTAAATCCGTGTTTCTTATGAGCCAAGTTTCAGAAAAATTGATTCGCCAATCTGGAAACTATGGCAAAAAAATATTTTCTAATCTGCTGAGGGCTAGAGCCTCCAGGCTCCGCCAGAACCAAAAGTTGGTCTACGATGACTGAAGACTGACTAAATACCCTGTTGGTGATTACAGAAGAAGCAGAGAGGTGTAAATTTAGTTTTGTAGAATAGATGCGTAAAAAAAGTTCAATTTATACCATTAAAACCAAGTTGTTGTAATGATCGTTTTTCTTTGAAAACCGCTTATGAATCAACTACATATAGGGAGTTCGAGGAAAGTCATAAAGAGAAGCAGGGGCGTACCCACGGGGGAAGGATGAAGGGTATAAATCCCCCCTAAGGCTTCGACTAATATCCCCTGGCGAATTATCATTTGATTGATTGCTTGATACCTACTTGACAGGTATCATTGTGTTTCAAAAACAGAATTTAGGTTATGTTTTTTGGATAGTTTTGCACTTTTGAGTTTTGCCTGAGCCTCGAAGGGAAGAGAAAAAATGAATTAGAGAGGCTTTTTTTTTCTGCTTATTATTGTCAATATTATTATTACTATTATGCCCAAAAATTTTCGCCTGCGGCGCTAGTTTTTAGTGGCTGCGGTCGTCCAGTACAGAGATGATCTTTTAAAAATACACAAAACCTCCTCGACCCCCCCCCCCTGTCCATAAATCTGGGTACGCCACTGGAGAAAAGCATGGGGCTTATTTTGATTGTAGCCCTTACCTTAAGGGCGCCTGGTCGGTGAACCGTACCCTCTGTTCGAAAATGCTGGAGCCGCCAGTGAGGATGCCAGAAAAAAGTGTCAGATACTTTGATAGATCAATGTCATTATCGAATTAAATGGAATTCATGGCATTAAAATTCATCATTTTGATAGATGTAACTACCTCATTAGATCGATTAAAAAATAGTATGTGCTGTTCGTACAGAAAATGGCTTCCAGGCCTCCACCGGTTGCAGTCTTCGGCTGGCGCCTCGGAGACTGCAAGATTCTGCCGCGGCGCACAGTGGTCCATTTCACGAATCTAGCTGGACAAAAATTTAAGAAAACATTTTTTTTTCAAATTGATCACGACCAATGTTTTTTGATAACCAATGAGCCAAACTAACTTAATTGATTGGAAAGCTCCCTAAATACTTCGCCACCTACTTTTTGCGCGGGTTTTTTTTTTTTTTTTTTTTTTTTTTTTTTGGCTTCTGGTTACATTTGTACCAATTAGCCTTTGAGACACAAACAAGAACACCACGGAGATAGGATAGGTAGGTATTATACATAATAGGGGTAGATTACATGAGGAAACAAAGCTAAGCTATACAAGCTACAAGATATACAAATTATACAAGAACACAAGCACAATCTAAGAACTCACTAAAAGATCAAATATTCAAGGCGACATTTTTCAGGAAGCGTATAAGAGCCGAATATTTTTCGACTTCCCTAGTGTTGAGCACCGTTGTTAAATTTAGTGGGAATTGCATCCCTAGGGTTGCTAATTCCCTAAGTAGATTTTCTGTTTCCACCTGGTATTTGCTGCAGCCAAAAAATATATGATCAAGGTCGCAACGGGTTAGACAAGCGTCACATTGATCCGAAGATATTACACCAATTCTATTTAAATGGGCTGGGTATGAACCATGTCCCAGGCGAATTCTATAGTCGAAGTGGTAGGCAAACAAAACCCGCAAATTGTGATACAAGCAAGAAATTTTGTACAGTTGTTCTGGGGAGTATTTAGAAGGATTTGACCCGCAGCGTTGATCGCGCAGTTCTGTCAGACTCCAGATGGCGTTAGTTTTTCAAAATGGCGGAAATTCGGTTAAAAAAGTATTTTCTTGGCAGAAATTGTTCGAGTGAGGACTGGTTTCTAACAATTCGATACCGCCTAATGCATTGGTAATCACAGAGCTCCAATTAAAATACGCGTTCATACCGAATGATGCAAGAAAAACGTTCTGGCACGAAAGCTACTGAACTGTTGATTCGATCGACTTGAAATTTGATCAACAGACAGGGTCTTGCTGTCAAATAAGTTGATTAGTTTTAGACTGTCATCTGTCAAACGGAAGCGTCACTATCAAAAAATGACAGAAGCGGTATCCCATGAAACTTGACTTGATTCACGTCATTTGAAAGCCCTTAAAAAGCTGTATTCAGAATAGTTGAAAGCTTTTCTTCAACTGTCACTTAGCAATAATTTTAAAATTTCAAAGTTCAAAACTTTGACATTCAATTGTTCAAAATCTATTAGCTGTATTGGAACCAAATTTGGCAGGAAGCAACATAACAAAAGAATAAAATTAGATTTGTAGTTGCAGCTTTCTGCCATTTGCCAGTCGGGCGTTACGAGTTTTTAAATTTTTTCCCGGCCGTGATCACCCGAGAGGGCCGCTCACTCGGGTTTTGACTAGGACGATCCGCGTTTGGTTCAGGACTTTATTCAGATGCTCTTTTGCTTGGAGATCGACTTTTTTCTTAAATTTTTTTAACTGGCATCGAAAGTAGATTGCATTGGGCGTCGTGTAGGGCTGTTTTCAAATGCGAAGCATTTCCAGTTTTCCAGCGGTAATTTCTTCAGAATGAACTTGCACATTCCGTAATTTGAAAAAAACTGCAGAGCGAATTTAGACCTGCGGTAAGCCCCACGAAATATTCATTTGAGGTGCAGACATGCTCCGAGTCATGACTGAAGAAAGGATTGAATTAATTTTTGAGAAGAAAAGTTTTGGAATCGGACCAATAGTTCTCGAGTTTTCTATCCTGGAAAAACTGAAAATTTTTAACTTTTGACCCCGTGAACAGATTTTCACCAATATTTTTTTGAACGAGAGGTAACTGGTTCTTGAACATTTTCCGACAATTCCATTCCTCAATTTTCCTGGAGTTTCCTACATGAAAATCAAAAACCTGCTAATCGAGAACGGACTCAGAATGATGGAGCTCAAAATAAAGCCTTAATTGACGGTTTTTACCATGAGATGAGTTGGGAAAGACTTGGAAGTTTTTTCCAGAAAATTCGAATTTTCTTGAAAAAATGTTTAAATTTTCTGCAAAGGACCCCGCACGATTCTTATGGAAAATGGGTCTCGGTCAAATTCCCTGATTTTCTTATATGTTGTAGCCCAATTTGACACAAGCCAAAAACCATCGTCCGTTACCCAAAAAAATGGACAGTTTTTTTTCTATAAGGGGTTGAAAATGGGTTATTTCAAGGTAAAAAAATATGTTCCAACGTAAGTGAGAACATTTCAACGTCTTTTTTAACACATATCGCTCATGACAATTTCCTTTTTCTTTTGTGAAAAAATCAACCCCCCCCTCACCCCCAACCCTTACTTGTGAGTATAAAATTCGAAATTACGTTTGAAAGTCATGCAGATAGTTCTATTTTGTCGAATTATCAATTTTGGCACAAATTTTTTTTCCAACCCCCAAATAGGGGGTGGAGTTGAAAAAAAAAACATCGGTCAATTCGACTGAATTTCTGATATTGTGCTTTACCAGTTACGCTAAACAAGATTACCAAGGGAAAACTCATTCGTATGACCAGTTTCCACCCCACAGAGGGTTGAAGTTGACTATAATGACGCATAAAACATTCTTCCATGTCATAAACCAAATGAATGGAAATAGTGGACTTTCATATCATCTTGTTTCGTAAAAATGTCTATTCTCCAAAAATACTTTCAATCCCGTCCTTCATCCCCTATCCCTGTTTCTGAACATCATATTCGAAACAAATATTGGAATTCATATCAATTTTTATTTCATCCTTCAAATAGTCGCGGTAGCTAGAATAAGAGTGTGACATAATATTTTGCTTTGATTGAACAGCTTTCGCTCCAAATGACATAAAATTCTTCAATCAAAACTACTATAAGTAGAGGTGTATCCGTACAAAAGAAAAAAGTTAGGAACTATGTAGGTACAGGTAAACATAATCAACCTGCTGTAAAGTTGAGACTTGATAGGAGCACCAATATTTTTAATAATAATCCAGGCAAAAAATCATTCAACCAAATGTTTGTCTCACCCTGCTGTAAGGGTGCTAACATAAGCATAATAGTGAAAGTGAATTTTGAGAGGGGATTCACAATCAGATGCAGAGAATCCGACCGTAGACCTTCTCCTTCATTTTCAAGATTTATTTCGAATATGATGTTCAGAAACAAGGATAGGGGATGAGAGACGGGGTTGAAATTATTTTTGAAGGATAGACATTTTTACAAAACAAGATGATATGAAAGTCCACTATTTCCATTCATTTTGTTTATGACATGGAAGAATGTTTTATGAGTCATTATAGTCAACTTCAACCCTCTGTGGGGTGGAAACTGGTCATACGAATGAGTTTTCCCTTGGTAATCTTGTTTAGCGTAACTGGTAAAGCACAATATCAGAAATTCAGCCGAATTGACCGATGGTTTTTTTTTCAACCCCACCCCCTATTTGGGGGTTGGAAAAAAAATTGTGCCAAAATTAGTAATTCGACAAAATAGAACTATCTGCATGACTTTCAAACGTAATTTCGAATTTGATACTCACAAGTAGGGGTTGGGGGTGAGGGAGGGGGTTGATTTTTTCACAAAAGAATAAGGGAATTGTCATGAGCCATATGTGTTAAAAAGGACGTTGAAATGTTCTCACTTACGTTGGAACATATTTTTTTACCTTGAAATAACCCATTTCCAACCCCTTATAGAAAAAAAACTGTCCATTTTTTTGGGTAACGGACGATGGTTTTTGGCTCGTGTCAAATTGGGCTACAACATATAAAAAAATTAGGGAATTTGACCGAGACCCATTTCCCATAAGAATCGTGCGGGGTCCTTTGTTCCAATCCATCTCTCTGAACATTGTTTGCTCTTGCACAAACTTTTGATTTAACAATGTTCACAACTTCCTCTCCAGCTATTTCTTTGTCTTTATAAAGAATGAATATCCAGTTTTACTGCTCGTCGCAAATGAGAGGTACTCATGGTATTTCCTATGATGGAATTTTCCCTATAAGTTTATTTCTTTGCCTATAGATAGTATTGATACCTGGTGGTAATTCCCATATTCATTACAAACAAGATGCTGAGGAAAAAAAAAGTTCTTTCTTGCATTGCGTTGACGCAATAGGTATAAGCAAATGATATGGATTAGGTCATCTTCTATCCCATTTAAAACTTGGCAGCCTTCATTTCCAACCTGCTTTATCATATCCAATCCAACTAGCAACCTCGGTAACAATGCTGAACATGAAATTTACAAATTTTGGCACCTAATTATTTTGTAACTTTGCGTTTAGCTTATCGCACCGCAAGATATTGGGTGGCATGGGCAAGCAATACATTTGAAAGACCTAGGAATATTCCTAGTCATGTTTAAGGATCATCAATTGACTGAAAATAACGCCCCTATAAGGACACACCTACGAGTTCAAATTTGTTACTTCTGAAATAAATGAATTTTTTTCTTTTTTGCCTCACTGGCATGAACGCGTGTTTTAATTGGAATTCTGTAATCATCAATGCATCACGCAGCATCGAATTATCAGAAATGAGTCCTCACTCAAACAACTTCCGCCTAAAAAATATTTTTTAAATCAAATTTCCGCCATTTTGAAAAATGACGGCATCTTGAGTCTGACAGGCCTGCGCGATCAACGCTGCGGGCCAAATCCTTCTAAATACTCTCGAGAACAACTGTGCAAAATTGCTTGCTTGTATCACAATTTGCGGCTTTTTTCTGATATTAGGAGTGTACCGCTGCTACTACTAGTGATATTTGTCACAAAAGTTCTAGGAAAATGCACGTCCTGGAACCATGGATACCTGGGAATGTCAGGTTGAACCGACGTATACCAAGATTGTTTTGCTGAGCAATATTCTCTATACTGATGACACCAATCTTCCCTCGACCTGCTCCTGAGCTTATTAAACATCCAGGATAAACAAGGTTGGCACTTATACTCAGTGCCTTCCAGGACGCTGGCCTTTGCCATGGAGTCGACGAGTTCGTTATTTTTTATACCAACATGAGCCTTAACCCATACCAGCTGGACACTTTTGTTGATCTTCCTCAATTTTGCGCGGGTTCTAAAACGATATAAAGCAAGCCACCTTTAGTGAAAAAAGTCCTATCTGTTGCGTTCTTTCCACTACCAAACTACTGCAGTGTTTGAGTACTGGCAAAATTTCTGTTCTCAAGAATATCTAGACACAGGTAATTACTTTCAAATAATATACTTGTTTTCCATCCTAACCCACTTTACTCTATATTGGCAGCGATTTCTGTTTTACCCTGCAAGTTTTCGAACAGCTACATTTTTGCGTGGACATACACTTCGATTGCTGTGGATTTCTGTGATGAGTTTCCATTACCGGAAGCTTGTTTTTTGCTTTGTCAAACTGCACAATGTTTGGGTGCGTCGAGTTGCGTCTGAGTTTTGTATATCAATTTTCAGACATGCATGTAATTCCTCGGCGTGACCTTTTCGAAGTGTGGTGAACGAAAAGAATAAAGAAGCGAAATATTTGTAAGTGTATCTACATAAGCTTCAGTTTTTCGGACAAGATGATGTCGAAGAGGCTATTGAAGTGGCTCTCATAAAAAGAATCGAAGATTTTGCTTCAGGATAAGACTTCTCAAAAATCTTATTTTGTCTCTGGAACATTAATTTGCTCCATTTTTCATTTCAGAAGATTTGCCTGCAAAATCTTCAATTCGTTTCATACCAGCTACTTCAATAGCCACTCCGACACCATCTTGTTTGGAAAACTGAGGTATATGTAAATACACTCGCAGATACTTTGCCCCTTTGTTCTTTTCGTTCACTCACACTTCGAAAAGGTCACGCCGACAAATTACATGCATGTCTGAAAATTGAAATACGAAACTCAGACGCAGCTCGACGCACCCAAACTTTATGCAGTTTGACCGAGCAAGAAACAAGCTTTTAAAAGAATACAAACTCATCACAGGAATCCACAGGAATCGAAGTGTACGTCCACGCAAAAATGTAGCTGTTCGAAAACTTGCAGGGTAAAACAGAAATCGCTGTCAGTATAGGGTAAAGTAAGTTAGGATAGAAAACAAGTATATTATTTGAAAGTACTTACCTGTGTCTAGATATTCTTGAGAACAGAAATTTTGCCAATACTCAAACACTGCTGTAGGTTGGTAGTGAAATTAAGTCAACTGATGAGACTTTTCATTCACCTTGTTTTGTCTTGACTTCGAACCCGCGCAAAAAGTAAATGGCGAAGTATTCAAGGAACTCTCCAATCGATTTAGTTGCTTTGGTTTATTGCCCATTGAAAAACAATGGTCGCGAACAATTTTGAGAAAGTGTATTTTTCGATTTTTGTCCAGCTAGATCCGTAAAAATTACAAAAAATTTACCGACAGACGTACCGCATTTTGCATTTTTTTCCAACCAAAATGGAAAAATAAATCGCTTACCTTCAATTCTCAGCTAAGAAGGTCGTTCGATATAGTTCTTCGGCACTCACAAGTCACAAAACTGCAAGAACACAGTACCGGTCACCTACTTATTAAACAAACGGCAAGCGTTTCTGAAGATGACTAGACACCAAATGACAAACCGGAAGCCGGACAAGCTGAGAAAGGCCTATGATGAGAGGGATGAGAAAGTGAAGAAGACTCAAGATTGGGGAGTGGGGGTAGGGCGAGAGGTAGGGTGGGCGGGTACCAGGACTTAGCAATCAAGCTGCGAAGCTAGAGTGGGATCAAGGCTGTATTCGCATCGGGTATGAATACTAATGATATTCCTTCTCTCAAAAATTTAGATGAAGAGATATGGAGATTTTGATGGGATTCCATTAAATGTTTGTTTACCTTGTTTCCGTTTGGATTACCCCACATTATTTCAGAAGCCGAATATTTCTAAATCATTGGAAAAGTTTCTGAAACATTGCTGAGGCATTTTTTGACAAACAAAAAAATTATCAAGTGTTTCATAATTTTGAGAGACGTAGAAAATTGATTACATGGCTGTATTTTGAAAAAGTTGTCCCAAAAAAATTATTTCTCTGCATAATGGGAAAAACCGAGGGAAAAAAGCTATGTATTACATATTACTAGAGACCGGATTCTAGGCAAAATGCCTTTCTGTTTCTGTTTTAGGCATGTGCATGAGACCTTGAAATAAATATTAGTGTTGAAAAAACATTGCTTTTGACACCTCTTTGTTTTTGCCTAAATGCCTTAAACTGACGAAATCGGATTTACTGTCCTAAAAAGACCATTTTAACGGCCTAAAATAGGCTTTTCTGATTTTTTGGTGGAAATGATCCACAATGTTGAAGAAAAAATCCATTCCCTAATTTGTTCCATTCAAACTATGGGAGTAAATTGATTTCAACCCTAATATAATTTATTTGCTTCAATTAATTCTCGAATTAGTTTGAAAATGTATTTGGCTTATATTGCCTAATTCAGGTCGTTACTCGTTACGGCCTATTTTATTTTTTTATTTACCTAAACAATGTGAACATAACGTCTCAATCTTTTCTTTTCAACGGCTTGAGATCTAGTCCTGACCTTGACGCAGGGACATGATTCTAGGCAAAATGGCTCCCGGTTTTTGTTTTGGTCATTTGCACTCAGCTTTCAAATATATAGTTATGTTGGAAGAAATAGCCTTTCACATCTCTTGGTTTAAAGTCTAATTCGCCTAAAATTATCAAAACTTGGATTTAGTGTCCTAAAAGTGCTTTTTCAACAGCCTACAACGAGGCCTACAATAGGTTTTTTCTATGTTACCAATTACCACGTCACCAATTAGTAATTTATGTAACAGTACGCAAAATGAATCTTCAGCGGATAAATCCGCGTTATCCCTAGAAGCGAATGAGCCGCCGAAGCATTTTGCGTACTTGTTGCATACATCATTTTTTAGGATGAGCTTCCCAACCACCAATTTGTGTCCTCTATATTGACCATAGTGAAGTTGCCTATTCCGTAAAAATGTAACTACAACAACTAAACTGCTAAATCAACAATGCAACACCTTGGGAGAATTTTTCAGATACGGTCCGTAAAAATTCGTGTTTTGTGGACTCAAAACAGTCGGCAAAATGACCATTTCAGGGAGACAATACTAAAAAATCAATAATTTGTTTTACTACATACGAAAAATGTTTTGGGCCTATTTTGCCTATTTTAGTCGTTACGGCCTAAAGCGTCCTAAAATAGAGCTTTTATTTGCCTAAACATGTGTCCTAATTTCCACTTTTTAACGGCCTAAAATCCGGTCCCTACATATTACATACACACTCAGCGGATGAGGTTGCTAAGACTTTTATGCTGCTATTTGCACTTGTTTCGGCTCCAAGTTTCAGATCAAGATGGCAAGTTTTAACAAAGGCGAAATTCATTTTGTCTTCGATCAGAGTTTCCAGAGCGGTGATAACTCCATCGTATGCATTCGGTAAAGTGGTCAGCAGGTGTGACACCTTATCCAAGCACTGAGAAGCACTGAGAAATGCACCAGCAGACATTTTTATCAACCACATTTCTTGAGGTCTTTCTTCTCGTTGTAGATGACAATGGTGTTTTTTACAGTGGTAGATTCCAGACTTGAAAGCGCCAGTACATTTAGTTCTGAATTTTTTCACTTTTTGATTCGTGTTTCAAAATTGATATAAATTCCGAATGAGATTCCTTGCAGCGTCTCGAAATTGTGATGTAAGTACGATGTACATACCCTAGTTCGTGTAAACCTCAGCTCACTTGAAACTGATAGAACAACGTAGTCTGGAATGGTCTCAAGAATGGGAGTTGAATACAGAGCTTCACGCTCCTGGACGTTCAAAACGTCAAGTTTTGCATTTTCAACTGGAAAACTCTCTAAAGATTGTGAAAAAAATTGCTAGGAAATGTTCTAGAATCAGTTAGATACTTACTCATTTTCATTTTTAATATAATATACATTCTGTCATGATATGGAATTAATGGGTCCCTGCTGTTACATGTACGAACGAGATTCTCCTCATGCGAAAAAAAAGTAACTGATAATGAATGGCAAGAACTCTCAACGGAAGAAAGTGAACAAGAAACAGATTATTACCTTAACAATTGGTTTGGGTGCACGACAACAGAGTTTTCTCGAAGTTGAACGAAGCCTTGTTAAAAATGGACGAGTCGCAGTACAAATGCCCGTTTTGCAAAGATTTTTACGTTTGCCCCGTTCGTCTGGATTGCAACCATGCGTTCTGCCATATTTGCGTGATCTCATCCATGGCTGAAAACTGGACCTGTGCCCAGTGTCAATCCGAAATCACAGAAATCAAACTGGACGGTGATCTCGACGATAAAACCTGCGAGGTACGATCCTTATTCATGACTGAATTTGCTCTCAGCTTGTCTTCGGGTGAATCGGCATTACCGGTCTTCCAGCTTGACACATGCTCAGTTTGGCACGATCTTCGAGTGTGAATGCGCAGGTGAGATTTTGTAGAAATATATAATCAAAATGGAATATTTACAGGTTGCGACGGCACTGCTAACAGCTGACGAAATTGTAAAGAGAATCGAAAAAATGGAGGAGACTCAGGTGATGCAAGCACATATGATCGATCTTTTGAGATCGAGGAGTCCAGGGGAGTAGGAAAGGCGATACGGCTGAAGACGATGAAACTGCTGACGGAGAGCGGGACAGCAAAGTTTACCCAAATTACTATTAGTCTCCATTATAGCCTTTGAAAATGAAATTCGGCCTTTTTCGCCTCCCCGCTTAAAAACTGAAATTATTTTGTACAATTTCCTTTCAAATTTGACTGAAGGTATACAAATGGCTATATTCTCCGAAGCATTTTCTACATACCTGTGTTTTATATTATGTTGTAACTTTGTATCGGGTGTGTAAAGTGAATAAATTGATGTTTTGAAACTAAGCAGAGGTGAATATTTTTTGTAAATTTATTTGTTGTCATCATTATTTGTTCCAGTAATGTGTAATTGTCGTGTTTTGAAACCACTTGATTCAAATATGTCTTCTCTGGCTCCTCTCAGTACTTTTGTGCTAACAGATCAGGTGAATGTATTTTGATCAGGTCAATTGAAGGTTATCTTGATCAGTTGAGGTTAGGCCGTAGCTGAGTTTGAAGGAGAAGCGTACCGTCTTGTCTTCTCTCTCGTCAATCAAGCATATTTCGCGCATGTGTGGTTCAGGAATGGTCTGTTACATACAGGGTGTTTCAGGGATGATAGCAAAAAACTCAACTGTGGGTAGATCTTGTCAAAATATGACGAAAACCTATATACCATTCTGCAATGTTCGGCCTAATGACGAAGATACAGCCCTCCAAAGTTCAAGTTTCAAGAAATTTTTCCCGGATTTCAAAAATTTGTAACTCAGGAACATTCTGACAAATTTAGCTTCAATTCAGCAAAAGTTGGTTTGTCATAATTATCTATCAACTTGATTAAGAGGGGGGAGTGATAGAACATAGTTCCATCCGGCACGCAGGCCCCAATTTTTTGCCCATTGAAGCCCCGGTCTTCATTCACTATCCGGTCAACTATCCAAATTTTATTTATTTTGGAAAATTCCTATTACACACATTGAACTACGTCCTGGAAATGAGAAAACTGCTGTCGGTCGCCAGTTTCATGCAATATTTGCCCCCCTTGTGTCTTCAATACCGTTTGAAGTTCTGTTGAGCCCTCTTGCAGTTTTCCGAGGTTTTCGGAGCACTAGTAAACCCTTTGTGACTTAATGTGATATTCGGCCCCAGATCGCGGGGCCTCCTTTTGCCTTCAAGTATAATTTTGAGCCCTAATCAGCCTCCTTATGTGCTTCATGGCTTCCAGAATTCCAATACTGAGCCCTTTTTGCCATATTGTGCTATGTAGGCTCAATTGGACTCTCCCGTATTGTTTCTTGAATGTGATTCGAAGCCCTGCTGAGCCTCCTTGCATTTTCCCTTACTTTTAAAGCATGATAATCTCCCTTGTGGAAGTCCCAAAGACTTGGCGGGTATGTAGGGAGACAACGTAAGGTGATGAAGGACTTTGGCGATGACTTGGAGGGTGTCAGCCATGTTATAATAATAATAATAATAATAATAATTTTTATTGTGTTTACCCAAATAGATGTACAATAATAAAACAAAATATAAAATACAAAAGACAAAATATAAGTACAATTCCGTAAATGTAATATTTAATGCTCCATGTGAGCTTACGCAATAGCAAACGAAATGAAAATATCAAAACAACGAAATATCAAACAAATAACAAAACATACTTACATCAATCCTAATTCAGTTCTAATATCACTTCAGCTCTAAATTGCAGCGCTTTTCCTAAAAAATAGTAAATGTGATTGATTTTCTCTTCTGTTAGATTTTTCAATAGACACTGATGGAAGTTGTGAGATTCCACCTCGTGTAATGAGTATGGGGATAGCCAGTAACTTCTATAAGTGGAGAGAGCGGGGCATATACAAATTATGTGGAAAATATCTACTGTGGCATTATAGTTACAGAGTGTGCATTTTTCGGTTAAGTTGATGACATACTTGGATTGATTTAGGTAAAGTCTAAGAAATTTTTTGCTATGGAGTCTTATTTGGCATATGGTTCTAATTTTATTCAACTGGATGTTCATATTTAAGTAACAGTTTGAGTTTTTGCTGAGTAGGTCCCTGTACACATTGTTATAGCGAGATTCATGAGCGGCCACCCTGTCAATCACTTCGAAGTTTTTCTTAACCAATTCAAGGTGAGTGTCTAAATTGCTCTCAGCGTATGTAAAACTCTGTCTCTCCCAGATTTTGCTCAGGTTGTTGCTTTGGAGTAAAGTTTTGAATTGGGAAACCCAGTTGTATCGTAAGTCTACGTTCGCGTTTGTTTCGTCTAATTTTTTAAGTCGATTATAGCATATTCTCGGGAGACGATAGTTTGGCATTTTCATGATTTTACAATGCCATGTTATACAGGGCAGATATGTTTGTAGTTGACCTGCTCCAGAACCTCATTCGGAGACCTTTCTGGTCCCCCTGTGCCCTTATGTGTAGTTTGGAAGTCTAGAATCAGTCCACTAATGTTTTTATCTCGGTTTTTATTGATTTTTAAGTATTGGTGAGCCTCTCTTTTGCTTTTTTTTTGTTATATAGAGCCCTTTGGACCCCCTTATGTCACCAGTATTGTTTGAAGCCCTTCGTTTGGAGTCCTAATGAGCTCTCTTATGTTTTTTCGTGGCTTTCAAAACTCCAGTAACCCATCTTGTGCCTTATTGCATTGCTGTAAGCACCTCATGACTTTATATGATAGACGAAGCCCTAATCAGCCCACTTATGTTTTTATTGGCTTCAAACGTAGGTACCAATAAGCCCTCTTTTACATTCATCATTCATTTGTTACATGAAGCTCGATCTATTGGGCCTCTATATCCCTTTGTCTCTTCAATATCGTTTGGAGCCTTACTGATCCCCTTACATTTTGCCGTGTCACTCGGATCTCTATTGAGCCCCCTTGTGCTGTCATGTGTCGTTTGGAGCCCCAACGAGCCCCTTATGTTTTTCCGTGGCTTTCAGAGTTCCAGTAAGCCCTCTTGTGCCCTATTGCGTTGTTGGAAGCCCTAGTGTAAATCTCTTGTGCCTTGATGCGATATACGGAGCCCCATCGGACCTCCTTCGTGTCCGCAAGTGTAGTTTGGAGCCCCAATTAGTCCCATCATGTTTTTTCATAGCTATCAGATTTTCAGTAACCCCCTTCCGCCTTAATTTATTGCATAAAGGTCCCTTGGGCCCCCTTGTGTGTCTTTAATATCACTTGAAGCCCTGCCGATCTCTCTTTACATCTTTTTGTGGCTTTCGGAGCATTAGTGAACACCTCAAGCCTTCATGTGGTATTCGGAGCCCTATCAGGCCTTTTGTGTCCTCAAAAGAATATGTAGCCCTGATTAGCCCCTTTATGTTTTTCCTGGCTCTCAGAAATCTAATAAGCCCCCTTCGCCTTCTTGTATTATTCAGAGCTCCATTTGGTCCCCTTGTTTCTTCAACGTCTTTTAAAGCCCTGATGAACCATCTTACATTCTCTCAAGGCTTTCGGAGCATTAGCAAGTAAGCACTCTGTGCCTTCATGTGATTTTGGTCACCAACACCTTCTGTGCTCAAGTCTAACATGGAGTCTCCCAGTAAGCCCCTTTTTGCCTTCGTATATGTTATACAAAGCTTCACTTGGCCCCCTTGTGTCTTTAATATCGTTTGAAGCCCTGCTAAGCACGCCTTCATTTTTTAGTGGTTTTTGGCCCGGCGGCCGAATGGACGCGTCAAACCATCATATATCCGGTTGACTCCATAGCAGGGCTTCAAAAGACGTTGAAGAAACAAGGGGGCCAAATGGAGCTCTGGATAATACAAGAAAGCAAAAGGTGGCTCACTCGATTTCTGGGAGCCAGGAAAAAATAGAAGGGGGCTAATTAGCGTTTGATATCCTTTGGAGGACACAAGGGGCCCGATAGAGCTCCGAATATCACATGGAGGCTTGAGATTTTACTAATGCTCCGAAAGCCACGAAAAGATTGAGGGGAACTCAGCAGGGCTTCAAGCGATATTAGGGACACAAGGGAGTCCAAGAAGCTCTATATATATAATGAAGGCGAAAGGGAACTTACTGAAATTCTGATATCCATGAAAAAACACAAGGGGAATAATTAGGGCTCCAAACTACACTTGCGGACATAAAAAGAGCTCTGTATATCGCATTAAGGCACAAGGGATTTAGACTAGAGCTTCCAACAACGCAAGGAGGCACAAGAGGGCTTACTGGAACTCTGAAAGCCACGGAAAAACACAAGGTGGCTCATTAGGGCTCCAAACGACACATGAGGGCATAAGGGGGCTCAATAAAGATCCAAATGACACAGAAAAACACAAGATAGAGATTTTTATAACAAATAAAGGTAAAATGGGGCTTATTGTACCTACTTTTGAAGCCAATAAAAACTAAGTGGGCTAATTGCGGCTCCATACTACACTTGAGGACACAAGGGGCCCCGATAGGGCTCCGCATATTATACGAAGTCATGAGGTGCTTCCAGCAATGCAGTAAGCCACAAGATGGCTTACTGGAATTCTAAAAGCCACGAAAAAACACAAGAGGGCTCATTAGGGCTCTAAACGAAGGGCTTCAAACAATCCTGGTGACACAAGGGGGTCCAAAGGGCTTTATATAATACAAGAAGGCAAAAGGGGGGCCTACTGGTACTCCGAAGGTCAATAAAAACCGAGATGAATACATAAGTGGGCTGATTATACCTAGGCCTCCAAACTACACATGACGGCACAAGAGTGATTATTATGCTCTGAATGTTACGGAAAATGCAAGGGGGCTCAGCAGGGCTCCGAACAATATCGGAGAAACAATAAGGGGGGTCAAGCTGAGCCTAGATAGCACAATATAGCAAAAGGAGGCTTATTAGAATGCTGGAAGCCATGAAACACATAAGGGGGGTTCCAAATTATACTTGAACACATAAGCGGACTCGATTTGGGGCCGAATAACACATAAAGGCACAAAGGGTTGACTAGTGTTCCGAAAACCTCATAAAAAAACTGCAAGAGGGCTCAACAGAACTTCAAACGGTATTGAAGACACAAGGGGGCCAAATATTTGATAAAATTGGCGGCCGACAGCAGTTTTCTTATTTTTAGGACGTAGTTGAATGTGTGTAATAGAAATTCACCCGAATAAATGCAATTTGGATAGTTCGCCGGATAGTGAATTGAGACCGGGGCGGTATCAGTTCACTATAGGGTCAACGAATTGAACGTCTGCATTTTTACATTATTTTTTGAAAACTGGCGACCGACAGCAGCTCCCAGTCTTCCAGAACGTAATTGAGCGTGTGTAATAGGAATTTGTCACAAATGATGTGATTTCGGTGGTTGATGTTATAAGTCTGGCGGCCGACAACAGTTTTCTTTTATTCAGGAACTAACCGGACGTATATAATAAGATTCGTTGAAAAAAAAATCGATTTAGAATACTCGGAATACCAGAGGGACCTGTGGGCGAAGCCTAACTGCGCGAACTGAGTTCATCTAGTGGTGCACCCAGATTTGCGGTGGGATTTTAGGTTCGCCTGTGACTTGGTAATGGTCCACCACTCCAGCTGACGGTGTTGCTTCCTCCATCCCAAGACCCGGACTCGTCCAAAACGATTATTGTTTTTCTGTTCAGCCCCGCCCACAGGTCCCTGTGGTGTGCCGTCAACTCTAGTAGTTATTATTATTATTATTATTATTATTATTTGAAGCACATTCAACAGGAGCAAAGTCCTATTTATAGAATGTGTGAAATCCTGAAGTTGGGAAAAAAAAAGAACAAACTGGCCTCAATGAAGTGTCAGCCGTCATGCTGACACCTGTATATCTCCTTGATAGCCGAAACAGTGGTAGTAGAACAAGTAGTTGACCGGATAGTAAACTGTTACCAGGAGAAATTATTTCTTCGACTTCATCAGCTACGTACGAATGTTCTGCATTATTGCTGGCTTCATTGTGGACGTCGGTTGAAAAATTGGGGTCCATGTTGCGGCAGCGCGTAACCTGGATATTCCATTTTCCATCGTTGCAGACCTCAGGTACACTTTATCGAAAATTTTAGCTAGTTTATTAGTGATTTTTTTGTGAGGTTGGCCCCGAAGATAAAAATCGCACTCACGATTCAAGGCGTTTTTGAGTGGTCCAAAGAAAGTCAAATCAAGTGGCTGTAACTTATGAAAGGTGCGTGCGGAAGGGGAAGGGGGGGGGGTGACACCATAACAGTCCCGTTCGATCTGTGAAATGTATAAATTTCAAAAGAAATATGACTCCCGTGGTTGTTTAGGTAACATAAGAAGCGCTGGATCGTCTTGAGAAGGTTTTACATACTGATGAAAATGTTTAATCCAGTCGAAAACCAGCTCTTCGTTTATCCATCCGTTCTTTGAACTTCTATATAGGTATAGTCAACTCCAGATGGTCCATCTATTACCAGTTGGGAATTCCTTAGCTTTCTCCTACCTCTAGGTACCTACTGTATTCTATTATGTGCGAGCTTCTTCTCGTGCGAAAAAAGGAACTGATAATAAAAGGCAAGAACTCCCAACAGAAGAAATTCAACAAAAAACAGAGTGATACCTGGACAATTGTTTTGGAGCACGCAGTACGAGTTTTCTTGAAGTTGAAACAAAGCCTTGTCAAAAATGGACGTGTCGCAATACAAATGTCCGCTTTGTGAAGATTTCTTCGTTTTCCCCGTTCGTCTGAATTGCAGTCATGTGTTTTGCCATGTTTGTGTTGTCGAAAACATGACAGACGCGATGGTATGTCTCACATGTCATTCTCGAATCACAGAAGTCAAACCGGACGACAACCTCGACGATGAAACATGGAAGGTATAATAGTATATTACATATCAAGGTTGAGAAGTGAGCTATTATAGCGTAAGCACCGTTTAAATATGTGCGAAGGCTATAATAGCCTTCTCAAGCGCGGTTTATATACGATTTTTTTCACTACTAGCAAAGGAGATCTGATTTGTGAAGTTCCAAAATTGTACAAAAAAAGCTTTGCATTCATTGTAGATGTCAATTGAGGTCTCCAATTTTCCGTTGTCTCTCTTTACTGTGACGTCATGCGTATAAGAGACGGTTAATCGAGGTCATTGGGCGCTTCCCAATAAGGCGTATAAGGACACAATTCGACTCATATGGACACAATATGACACAGCTAGCGTTCCAATAGCAGTAATAGCACCACATGTCGACACAATCGAAACATTGGCGAGGTTGAGTTTAGAATTGAGCTGGCAAGTGCACTTTGACATTGTATATCCGTCTTGTCGCAGTTATTGGAAAGCGCCCTATGTTTCTTGAGATATGACATTTCGTTTCTGACAATGGGAAATTTTTCGAATCTGACAAGCGCTCTGTCGTGTATTTATTTGATTTCAGCATGGATTTCATTATTTCACTTGTTCTTACCCTCGTTCTTACCAATAAGTGTGTTATATGTAGTAGAAAACTGGAGAAGATACTTACAGAAATGGTTCAAGGGTGTTGTGTCGCTCTATGCGAGTGTGATAATAAGACGAATACACCCGGCATGCACCGGTTCACGAAAGACCCAAACTTGATGGAAGTGTGGCTGCACCAGCTCCAGCAGGGATCACGCTGCACCAGACACGTGCATCTTACTACGAAAAAACTCTATTACTTCGTCCATTAAAAACTCCCTTATGGGCTCTAGTGACTTTCCCCACATGATAATGGGAACAGTATAGCTATCCGATTCAAAATTCCCGCAAAAGTCAGAAACGAAACGTCCAAACGTCATAAACGTCATAAACGTCAAAACGTCAAAGGTGACCTCGAAAAACCATGTATTTTCTATCTCCTACAATTGGAAAGGTCAATTGTTACCAAGTAGGCTCTTCCAGCATTTTAAAAGTTTCCAACTTCAAATACCTTTCGCAGAGTTGATGACAATGAACGACGGTCGCGAGACACCTTTCGAATTGCATGAGGCAGCAGATAAGGTCACCAATGACTTACTGTCAGCAAAATGAAAAGCCAGAAATGATTTGGGTAGATACATGAAAATATCAAGGAACTTCTAGGAACTGGTCCCTTTTGAGAACTGACCTGACCTGACAGATTGTAAATGATATGTGTGCCAATCGAGAAGTGAACACAGGTAATTGGGAATAATTTCAAAAAAGTATATAATGTAAGTTTATATGTTGCACTGACCAACTGATCTGATCATTCGACCTTTAGCTACTTTTTCACAAAACCAACCAAATTCACGTACACTACATCAAGTTCTGCATTAAATAAGACCCGGGCAAATAATTTCTCGACCTTTTTGTGCGAGTGAGCTGCCGTTTTCCAAAATTTGATGAGATTCAAACGCCAAGTCGCCAAACGTCAATCACACGAAGCGGTTAATAATATAATCGGAATGTGATATTTACAGATTGCGAGGCCACTGCTGACAGCTGAAAGTTTCCAGAAAAGAATCGAAAAAATGGAGAAAACTGAATATATGAGGCAAAAACTGGCCGAATGTGAAGGAGAACGCGAAGAAAATCGTAGCAGTGAAAGCGATGAAGAACGTTATGGAAGGAAGGACAGAAAGATCGCAAAGTTATACTAAGCTACCACGTGTAAGCGCCAGTCTCCACCGGCCTTTGAAATTTAAACTTTTTTTTTAACCTGTATTTTGTATTGTGTTGTATATCTGTATCAAGTGTGCGAAGTGAATAAATTAACGTTTTGAAATCAGGCATCGATGAAAATTTCCACCAATTCCATCTGAATGCATTCCATCACATTTCCACATAATGAGCTCTAACACAGATTCGACCACCGAAAACGCGGCCTAAAGTACACAGAATATTCCACTTCTCAGATACTACTCATGAGCTGAAGTACAAAACTTCCACTACTCTCATGTTCCAATTTCAATCAAAATCTGTGGAAGTCTTACAAAAATTTAAGAGAAAACTTACGTTTTCACTTGATTATGCTGTGGTACATCTGACTGACGTTTTGGTGCCAAAAGCTTATTCCACGTCTGCCTACTATTAGACGCATGTCCACAAAGTTGTATTGCAATTGATTTGAAAACACGGAGAAAAACAAGAGACACGCCTCGTTTCACCTGTTTTTCGCAAAAAAATTATTGCGAAATTAAGTTGCATGCCTGATTTTCACGAGAGAGAGGACGAGAGGCAAGCTCCTCCTTCAAACTCAGCTATTATAGCTTTACCTTAAGAGTCCTCTGTACGCTTGAAGCAGCTCCGACTAAAAAGCCTCTAAATCGAAGGCGGTCATTCTCTTCCAACTGGTATTTGGTGATTATACTTCATATCTTCATTAAAACATGTGAAAGGAAAAAAAATCCGAGAAAAACCGATCACAGCCGAAGATAGTAAAATTTTACGGGCGCCATCCTAGGGCCTTTATTTGACTTGTAAGAAAATTCTTTTTTCCAAGGTGGAGTCTCCACACTATTCTGCACCAACGTACCGGGTGATTTCTCAATAAAATATCTGGAGCCAAAGTTATTTGGCTGTGAAAATTATTTAAAAAATATTCAAAAATTTGGAGCTCCATATCTTCAGCTGGAATTTTTTTACTGAAAAACCACCCGGTACGATTGTGCAGAATACTGTTGAGAGCTCGGTTGAGAGTCCACCTTGAAAAAATGATTATTGTTCAAAGTCAAACAAAGGCCCTAGGGTGGCGCGCGTAAGATTTGACTATCTTCGGCTGTGATCGGTTTTTCTCGGATTTTTTCCGTTTACATGTTTTCATTTCATTTCATTTCATTTATTTCTTGCCTTGGAATTTCACAAATCATGGCTATTGTCAATATACTAAACATTATGCAGTGAAAATTCGCATAGAATCATTAATAAATACAAAGTATCAGATACATAGAAACAGTGGTGTACAATACATCAAAATTACAAATCCTTCAGGACATCTCTCCACGTTAAACTCTAGATATAGCCACATACAATTGAGTAAAAGAAACGAAAATTATTTTAAAAGAAAATTATTGAAGTATGTCGTCACTCAGCCAGGTCGCCGTCGAGGAACTCCCCAAGAGAATACAGAGTCCGTCGCAGGAGCCACCCCCCGAACTGCCCCCCGAAACCCGCGAACGCCCTGCATAGATCTGATCCTATCAGGCAACCTATTGTACAGCCTGATTGGCATCACCCGATGACTCCTTCCCGTCACAGACAAGCGGAAGAAAGGAACGGCAACGCTGGGACCACCGCCCCTCAAGTTGTACCTCGAACAGTAGGCTCTGTCATAAGAGGAAAACATTTTTTTGTTTGAATGGACATATACTACGCATTTTAGGATGTACTCAGAAATGACCGTCAACAACCTCAGTTCTGAAAAAACAGGCCTACAAGAATCTCTAGGAGATTTGAAGGTCATTGTGCGCAACACTCGCTTCTGGATTCTCAGGACTTCCCCTGTTTATATAGAGATATGAAGTAGAATCTCCAAATGCCAGTTCAAAGAAAATCATCAACTTAGGTTTAGAAGCATTTTAGTTGGAGCCACTCTGAGCGTACAGAGGACTCTTAATTACTCACAACCACTATGGTAATTGATTCATTACATACCTAGCAGGAGGTCGGTGAGTGACCCATTGCCGACCTCCCGAGAAAGTGAAGAAATGGTAGCTTTAGAAGGGAAATTTCAAAATATGCATCCAACCAAACGATAAGTGTGTTAATCAGTATTTCCTGAACCACGTTTCAACAACATTATCGGCCTATCTGGAAGTTATGACAGAAAGTTAATTTTAAGATTTCAACTTTTGAACGCCTGTAATCCTGCAAGCTGAGTACATGGTTGTGGGTAAAATAGTATACTTACTCTCGACGGTAGATACATCATTCCAGCTTCGGGTTAGAGCCTCCAGGCAAAGCCTGGAGGCTCTCTGTGCCCTCAGCAGTAATGATGTATTTCCCGTCTCGGATATAATATACTATCACCCATATACCTATAAAATAACTATACCGCGTACGTCCCCTGATTTATGCCACCGAACTTGACCCCAACATGATAAGCAGGAGCCTCGTTATGCGCAAGCGCCAACTCAATTGAAATCCAAGTTGGCGGGCATAATTTTCTGCGCTGTTTCTGCCTTGGCGAAGTACAAACGAACGAACCGCTCTTGGCGCTGTATGACATTTCCTATCGCCAGTGACATTTGTCAAATTTGTAGGTTAGGCTGTGCTTTTTCCAAACAAATTCCTTCTAAAAACTGAAAAACTAAAAGTAGTAAAAGTAGCAAAGACGCAGTGAAGCACACAGAAGAGCCCACGTCCAGCTGTCGTGGTGTGACGTGCTTGAATAAACAAGCAAACATCCAAAAGGTTTGTTTTCAACCAGTACAAAGTGCACCTTCCATATAATGTATCGATTTTAGGGCCTCATGCTTTTAAAATCGATAAGGACCGAAACAGATTATACATACTGCAACGCATGACAAGAGGATTCATCAACTGCCCTGTATTCGGGTACCACAAGTTGGTTTATTTCGAAACAGTCTTGTTCAGCGTGTCTGACATTGTGCCAAAGCCAAATCAGTGAATGATTGGAGTTTGTTTTCGTTTCCTGGAGCGAGGTCGGTACCAATGAATGTAGTTCAATACTTAGAAATAGAATGCCCAAATGATAATGGCTCTCATCTGTTGTTTATTTTAGAGATTTACGGAGATAATTTACAACGGAAGCTTTTGAAGAAAGCACAGAGCCTGTAAGGAACTACGTGGAACGTGGTTAATATGGAACTATGAACGAAATGAACTGCTTGTGATTCAGAGGAAAAATACCTTCTTACTAGAGCCATCACTTATTTTAACAAGAAAAAAACACTAGCAGAGGGTTCCAAAAATTGTGAACATAATTATTCCTCGTGTACCTAATTTAGGAATGGTGTGTTGAAAGTAATCCATGTCATAGTTTCAAAATTCAGTACAGTGATACTTCTTTATTATATATCATAAGAAATGATGTAGTATACAGCTGTAAAATATGAATACAATCATGTTTCTATTGCTATTATTATCATTTTATTATACAGAGTGAATCCGTATCATGATTGACTTTACATAGACCAAAGGCAGATAGCGGTCTTCTAGGGAAGTCAGGATCCACAAGAGAATTTTTTTTGTCCATTGCTCACCATCACCATGATGATAAATATATGTGGCTTTGTGTGTTATGAAAGTTTGATTAGAGATATTTCTGAAAGGGTTAAAACATATTTTGTTGAAATTAATTTAGTAATATTCCTCTGTTTGGACTTGTCAAGTAACCATACTGATCGTGGGTTCCACTAAAATATTCAATTAGTTGATAACCAACTCGAAATAGATCTCTTGATGGATTCTGGCCAAACAATGTAAATTCAGGTTTCACACTGGGTACTCAACGAAAGGGTTGTATACTTGCAATTGAACGTATTTTCCATAATGAATTACCAGCATTGATCAGAAAAAATCCGTTTAAACTCGGTTCAGCTTAAACTGCTCAAATTTTTTGGTGGAATCCGTGGTAAGTGAATTAAAAGGGCCAATGTAGGAAAAAATGTGCCTCCGTGTTATTTGTTGAAAAAAACTTTTCTGACCGCTGTTCTGAAAAACTGTTATCTGGATCAAAAAGTCGATGAATAATGTGGGTCACCACGTTCGACGGAAACTGCGTTGGGCGGAATATGCGTTCGACGGAAACTACGTTGGGCGGAATCTACGTTCGACGGAATCAGATGTTCGCTTCACTGAAAATATTGGGGGCGGTCCCACCAGAAACTCAATATCCAGCGGCTCTAAAACCATAGCATAGACCACAGCAAATTGGTCGAAAAGTAGGTGTATATCTGGTTGCCTATATTGCGAGCTGAAATCTTGGTGCCTAAATATAAAACCTATGGTGGGTTTGCTTATGGTATCCCGTGTGCAAATTAGATTCTAAGTTTAGCGGTTGGTGCCAAATTGTTCCCTAGGTCATGGTGAACAAGGATCGCGATGGTGGACATCTGAGACCCGCGACTGGGCAGCGGTAGGGGGAGGAGAATGTAATGAAGAGATAAAAAATGTTAACTAATGAACCGAAAGAGGTGCAATTATGAAATTTACCATAAGTGTTCGGCATTTCGAGCCAGTGAGGGTTCAACAAACCGTTTTTAAAAATATTGATCAGTTCCAGAGATATTTCGAATAAACTGATTCTTTTCGTGAACATCTAATTGTTGAAAAAATCAAAGAGTTTTGAAGATGGAAAGTGCCACTTGACGCTTATTTGCAAAATACCTAATCCTTATGCTATATTATGTTTGTCGCCTACTCTGTGATTATCGCATTTGAAGTCTATAGGTACTTAGGTAGGTACTATTGATTTGGCAGGTAGGTACCTGTGTTTTGTCTGCTGTTAGAATAACTAAATCTTAAAATATTATTGAAGAACTAAAACCCGATGCCCCTGATGGCTATGTTCTTGTAGCAATAATAGCGAGCACAATCAAGGCCAAGGCAGCAAGGTCATCCGTCCCGCCAATTTCTCACAACTTAACTCTTGATGCGACCTTTGCCCTCCGCCGCCGCCACACCCCTATCTGATCGTATCTGCTGGGTGTAGGTACACTAGCGGTGATCAAGGGGTGCAGAGTTGAGAAAGACAATGGCACGTACAACGATCTATTGCAATGGCCAAGACTAAGCGAATAATAATTCGATAACGATAATAATAAAATTCTGGTAGATACCCACTAGAACAAAAAAGCAGACGTGATATTATGTTTTCCGCGAAATGAGACGGGTGCGTGGTAGGTACGCACGGTACGCACTGTGGGCTGATGGATAATCCATCATGTAACTAAGAAGTGGTCGGCTTCACCCATCCTTCACCTAACACAAATATAGTAGGTACGGTTGCGGACTCATAAAAGTTTACACCGATGACAATCGTGTGGCCATGCCCATTCAAAATTACGTCAAAACTGAATTAGCATGGCCACTCGATCGCCGTCGGTGTAAACTTTTATGAGTCCGCAACCTTACCTACGTACTCTCACTATGATATGCATGTGTTGAAAAATTCGTCAATAGAATTTCCGCCCCTGATTTTCTGTTGAAGTTATAGCGGCCACCGGCGGCCAAAGTCATTTGTCATTATATCTACAAAGCGATCTTTTCCTGGCAAAATGGTATCTATAGTTTTTAGCTGATAAGGTTTTTCGGAGTCAAAGCCTTCATTACGGACGGCTCTTTTGTCATGTGTCAACACAACATGCTTATCGATTTACCCGTGAAAATTTACAATTAATTGGAAAAATCGCAAAAGTAGGTGGAAAGAGGTATAGAAAGAGATTTTCGGGAATATCTAGCTTCCCGAAAGTTTCGTTCCAGATATCTGAAACATAGGTATAGGTATAGGTACCTATCTACCGGCCGTTTTTTTTAGGCCCCCTTCGTAAGACCATCAGAAATGCCGATTTCACGGGATAAGTACGTATGTACCTCGATATGTACCTATCTAATCTGGGCAGATAAGTAAGGGGAAGTAAAGGGGAAATATTCTAAGGTATGCAAATTGTAAATATATTGTTATTAAATAAGTATCTCTAGTTTATTTTATTTTTATATTTAATCATCTTTTATTTTTAAGTTGTTACTGTAGAATATCACTTATATCCCTTTCATTGTTCGTAACAATTTAATGTTGAAAGAACAATAAAATATATTATTATTATTATTATTATTATTATGACTTTATTCACATTAGCTATCACTTTTGGCATATTTTTGTGTTATTAGGTCTCCCTGACCGACCCTGCTTATCAGGGCTAAGAGTAATATTATTGTGTCATTAAGAGTCCATCGCGGCCATTGCTGCTCCTCCCCCTGAGCTCTACGCAAACCTTCAAAACAGGGTCACAAATTGCAGGAACCTGTAATTTACAATGTCTCCCATAATAGAGAAACTACTCCACAACAGATGGAAGTCAAAGCTAGCAGCTAGCCTTAGCGTCTGGTCCTCGCAAACCTTGCGCGTTGGATTTCGTCAGAAGTGTGTGGTGCATGCAGCTCTATGTCTCAGAACTCACAGCTAGGCACGCCACGGTTGCGACAACCTCTCGGGGAAAACGCGTCATTTGGATTTTGATGTTTCCAGGGGAAAGCATCGAACCTAAATCGATAGTGATCCAACCCGATTTAGGGACAGAAGGAGGAAAAGGACTTTGCAGTGCAATGGCGTAAAGGGCAAGAGGGGGTTTCCAAAAACCCCATTGCTGCCCCAGCCCTGCTTTCAATTATGACTGATGTTGGAAAAATTTGATAGGTACCTATACCTACATAATCCTATCTACCCAAGTACCTGCCTTCATAGTTAACTAGCTACTTATACAGTCGAACGTACTTGTTCCAGGGTGGGTTTTGGATTGGGAATTTTAGAAGGCGGAGGAAGAAGGAATTGCTCCATGCGCTGCAAGTTGTTTTGAGGATTTATGGAACGAAAACAAGATAGTTTTCAATTTTTTTGCGGGTGTTTTGGAGGGAGAAGCATGAAAAAATCGTCAATGAATTTCGCTTCAGCGGGTCAAACTGACACCTGGAAACGTATTCTTGCCATCTAGAAATAAAAACTGAGAAATTCATATTTTGAAAAGTAAAATCAAAGTCAGATTGAATAAAAATATCTTGTAGAGGTTTATGCCGGCCAAAGCGCTTTTTCGGTCGGAAAAGATTCAATTTTTTTGATGGAAAACACTTTCCATGAAGAGAGCCACGACAGACGATTTGAATACGTTCTGTTGCGTGTTGAGAAATCAAAATCGATTAGGGTTCATTGAAAAACACAACCATAGGGGCCGCAAGCGGTGATAATATTTCCGTGTGCTTATCTCTCATCGGCCTCTTATGTCGACGTATTTATGGGTGTTTCGGTGCACCAGACAATCTGGGAACGTATCCATCCAAGTTCAAAAAACTTCAAATGAGAGAAAGGACAAAGGAGGAATCGCTCCATGCGCTGCAAGTTCTTTTGAAGATTAATGGAACAAGAAAAATATATTTTTAATTTTTTTCGCAAGTGTTTCGGAAGGGGGCGGGGGCATGAGAAAATCGTCGTTGAATTTGGCTTCAGCGGTTCAAACTGACACCTGGAAACGTATTCTAATCATCTAGAAATAAAAACTGAAAAATTCATGTTTTGAAAAGTGAAATCAAAGTCAGATTGAATAAAAATGTCTTGTAAAGGTTTACGCCGGCCAAAGCGCTTTTTTGGTCGAAAAAGATTCAATTTTCTCAATGGAAAACACTCCCCATGCAGAAAGTCACGACAGACGATTTGAATACGTTCTGTTGCGTGTTTGGAAATCAAAATCGATTAGGGTTCATTGACAAACACAACCATTAGGGGCCGCAAGCGGTGATAATATTTCCGTGTGTTCATCTCTCACGGCCTCTTATGTCGACGTATTTATGGGTGTTTCGGTGCACCGGACAATCTTGGAACGTATCCATCCAGGTTCAGAAAACTTTGAATGGGAGGAAGGACAAAGGAGGAATTGTTCCATGCGCTGCAAGTTGTTTTGAAGATTTATGGAACAAAAAAAAAATAGTTTTCAATTTTTTTGCGGGTGTTTTGGAGGGAGGGGCATGAAAAAATCGTCGCTGAATTTGAACATAACTAGCTGCTTTCTCCAAAAAAGAATTTCAAAAACCAGAAAATCCCTGTTTGAAAGACGCTGCAACTTACTGTTCTAGCTATGGGCTTGAAGACGTACTTGCTTTATTTGGTTCAGGTAGTATGTGGTTCAGGTACTTGCTAAGAACGAACTCCTCAACCGGTGATGGATGAATTTTGGTGAATAATCACTCAAAAGATTTATGGATCATGATGTCGGAAATATTCAACGTGTTTCAGGTGTCAATTCCACCGATTATGCCTGAGCTATGGGTTATTACCAAATATTGCCATAAAAAGGTACCTAAATTATGCTAGCCACTCCAGGCAACGCCGCAAGGTGCATCTCTCCCGCCAATTTTTTACGCCCACATTCTTGTGAGTGACCAACTTTTCGCCCTCCACCTCTATCACCGGCCAACCGCGATTGTATTCGGGTATCTACAACCGGTGGTGGAGTGGGTGCAGAGTTGAGAGAAACACAAAAAATGTTCACGTAATATCGCGTATTGCCGCCAGGGAATAAATGCGATTACAATAGTCCTAAGTGTAGAAAAAAGAAACACGTCATTAACTCGTAATAATTTGGCGTAATGCGTCTGATTTCCCTTATAAAAAGATGTCACCCAATACGTGTTAGGTACTCACCCCTACTATTCTGATTGGCAATAAACATTAAAGAGAAATGGTGAAGACCCTGGGAAAAATTACCCTTAGAATAAGATATCATAGTGATTACTGCAGCAGCCAAAACGTAGGTTATTGGTAATTAGAGGTAGGTACCTACCTATCTTTAGGTACCTTGACAGAGTAGGCAGGCAAAAATTAAGCATTAGGTATTTTACGAATGAGAGTCTTGAAAAATTCGTGTGCAGAATTTTCGCCTCTGATTTAATAGTCAAAAGGCCAATATCCGCAATGGATAAACATGATGAAATGATCGGGAATCAAGAAAAAAAGGGGATTATTATAGATTTAGCAGCTTCAGCGCGTCAGACTGACACCTGGAAACGATTTTGATCATCCAAAATTTCAAAATTTAATTTTTTTTAATAGTAAAATTAGAGTCAGATCGGAAAAAAATGTCTTTCACCTTGTACCTGAAAATTTACGCCGGCCAAAGCGCTTTATCGGTCAGAAAAGATTCTATTTTTTTGATGAAAAACACTTTCCATGCAGGAAAGCACAACAGACGACTCAAATACGTTCTTTTGCGTGTTTGAAAATCAAAATCGATTAGAGTTCATTGAAAAACACAATTACTAGTGGCCGCAAGCGGTGATAATATTTTCTTGTGTTTATCTCTCATGGCCTCTTATGTCGACAAATTATGGTTGTTTTGGTGTACCGGACAATGTTGGAACGTATCCATTCAAGTTCAAACAAGCGAATATGCCTCATGGGCATGAGGCTAGGCTAAGTAGCGCACTTCCCTTTAGGAGGGTTAGTGAACGCAAGATGTTAATTAGGGTTCCACCGTTATTTGGGCAGAAATTTCAATATGTCGGCCAAAATAGCGTCAGAATCATGAAATTTGGCTCTAAAATCAAAATGAATCGTACTATAGACAAGATTAAGTCCCAAGCTTCATGAAAATCGTTTCACTAATAAGATATTTCCGAGGATATTTTAATATGGCGGCCAAGATAGTGGCAGAATGTTGAAATTTGGCTGAAGAATAAGAATGATCATACGAAAAAGAGGTCAGAGGTAAGTCCCAAGCTCAATGAAAATCGTTGAATGATGAGAAATTTCAATATGGCGGCCAAGATGGCGGCAGAGCATCATTTGTCCAAAATCGGATGTATTTTGATGAAGTTCACATGGCCTGTGAATCTCACGCAAATCGGACCACTTCCAGAGAAATTCAAAATGGCGGATCGAAGATTGCGGCCAAGTGACAAAAATCATTGGTCAACTTTATATGGTGGTCACGTACGTATTCGATTGGCGTTTGCACCACATCGATATCTCTTTTCGTTGAGGCATTATTCTCCTAGTTCTATCACTTGGAAACATGTTCAATAGTGAAAATACAAGATGGCGGCAGGGCATCAATTGTCAAAAGTTGGATAGATCTTGATGTGGTTTAGATTGCCTACGAATTTCATCTCAATCGGATCACTTTAAAAGAAAATTCAAAATGGCGGATCGAAGATGGCGGCAGAATAACAAAAAACCAAAAGTCAACTTGACATCCTGGACATATGTATTATTGATCAGCGTTTACACCACATCGATATCTTTCTTCCCTGAGGAGTTATCCCGGGTAAAGACGGACGGACAGACGGACGGACGGACAAAGTGAAGCTAAAAGCGCCTTTTTCCCATTTTTTGGGAAAGTGCGCTAGAAATTTCCAATGGGAGAAAGGACAAAGGGAGAATTGCTCCGTGCGCTGCAAGTTCTTATGAAGATTTATGAAACGAAAAAAAATGGATTGCAAATTTTTTGAAGGTGTTTTGGAAGGGGTGGGGGAGACGAAGAAATCGTCGTTGAATTTGGCTTCAGCGGGTCAAACTGACACCTGGAAACGTATTCTAATCATCTAGAAATAAAAACTGGAAAATTCATATTTTGAAAAATTAAATTAGAGCCAGATGGAAGAAAAATGTCTTGTGAAGGTTTACGCCGGCCAAAGCACTTTTTCGGTCGAAGAAGATTCAATTTTTTGATGAAAAACACTTTTCATGCGGAAAACCACAACGGATGACTTGAATACGTTGTTTTGCGTGTTTGAAAATCAAAATCGATTAGAGTTCATTGAAAAACACAATTATTAGTGGCCGCAATGGGTGATAATATTTTCGTGTGTTTATCTCTCATGGCCTTTTATGTAGACGTATTTATGGGTGTTCCGGTGTACCGGACAATGTTGGAACGTATTCATCCAAGTTCAAAAAAGTTCAAACTAGAGGAAGGACAAAACGGGAATTGCTCCATGCGCTGCAAGTTCTTCTGAAAATTTACGGAACGGTAAAAAATGGTTTTTCAAATTTTTTTTAAGGTGTTTTGGAATAAGGTTGGGGACATGGAAAAATCGCCGTTGAATTCGGCTTCAGCGGGTCAATCTGTCACCTGGAAACGTATTCTAATCATCTGGAAATGAAAACTGGGAAATTCATATTTTGAAAAATAAAATTAGAGTCAGATGAAAGAAAAATGTCTTGTGAAGGCTAACGCTGGCCAAAGCGCTTTTTCGGTTGGGAAAAATTCACTTTTTTTGATGAAAAACACTTTCCATGCGGAAAACCACAACCGACCACTTTAATACGTTTTTTTTTTGTGTTTGAAAATCAAAATCGATCAGGATTCATTGAAAAACACAATCATTGGGGGCCGCAAGCGGTGATTTTCGTGTGTTTATCTCTCATGGCCTTTTATGTCGACGTATTTATGGGTGGTTCGGTGTACCGGACAATATTGGAACGTATCCATCCCAGTTCAAAAAATTTCAAATGGGAGGAAGGACAAAATGGGAATTGCTCCATACGCTGCAAGTTCTTTTGAAGATTCATGGAACGAAAAAAAATGGTTTTCAAATTTTGTTGAAGGTGTTCTGGAATAAGGTGGGGGACATGGAAAAATCGCAGTTGAATTTGGCTTCAGTGGGTCAATCTGACACCTGGAAACGTGTTCTAATCATCTAGAAATGAAAACTGGGAAATTCATATTTTGAAAAAGAAAATTAGAGTCAGAAGTAAGAAAAATGTCTTGTAAAGGCTTACGCCGGCCAAAACGCTTTTTCGGTTGAGAAAAATTCAATTTTTTTAATGATAAACACTTTCCATGCGGAAAACCACAACGGACGACTTTAATACGTTCTTTTTTGTGTTTGAAAATCAAAATCGATCAGGATTGATTGAAAAACACAATCATTAGGGGCCGCAATGGGTGATAATATTTTCGTGTGTTTATCTCTCATGGCCTTTTATGTCGACGTATTTATGGGTGGTTCGGTGTACCGGACAATATTGGAACGTATCCATCCAAGTTCAAAAAAGTTCAAATGGGAGGAAGGACAAAATGGAAATTTGCTCCATGCGCTGCAAGTTCTTTTGAAAATTTATGGAACGAAAAAAAATGGTTTTCAAATTTTTTTGAAGGTGTTCTGGAATAAGGTGGGGGGCATGAAAAAATGGCAGTTGAATTTGGCTTCAGCGGGTCAATCTGACACCTGGAAACGTATTCTAATCATCTGGAAATGAAAACTGGAAAATTCATATTTTGAAAAATAAAATTAGAGTCAGATGAAAGAAAAATGTCTTGTAAAGGCTTACGCCGGCCAAAGCGCTTTTTAGGTTGAGAAAAATTCAATTTTTTTGATAAAAACACTTTCCATGCGGAGAACCACAATGGACGACTTTGATACGTTCTTTTTTGTGTTTGAAAATCAAAATCGATCAGGATTAGTTGAAAAACACAATCATTAGGGGGCCGCAAGCGGTGATAATATTTTCGTGTGTTTATCTCTCATGGCCTTTTATGTCGACGTATTTATGGGTGGTTCGGTGTACCGGACAATATTGGAACGTATCCATCCCAGTTCAAAAAATTTCAAATGGGAGGAAGGACAAAATGGGAATTGCTCCATACGCTGCAAGTTCTTTTGAAGATTCATGGAACGAAAAAAAATGGTTTTCAAATTTTGTTGGAGGTGTTCTGGAATAAGGTGGGGGACATGGAAAAATCGCAGTTGAATTTGGCTTCAGTGGGTCAATCCGACACCTGGAAACGTGTTCTATTCATCTAGAAATAAAAACTGGGAAATTCACATTTTGAAAAAGAAAATTAGAGTCAGAAGTAAGAAAAATGTCTTGTAAAGGCTTACGCCGGCCAAAACGCTTTTTCGGTTGAGAAAAATCCAATTTTTTTGATGATAAACACTTTCCATGCGGAAAACCACAACGGACGACTTTAATACGTTCTTTTTTGTGTTTGAAAATCAAAATCGATCAGGATTAATTGAAAAACACAATCATTAGGGGCCGCAATGGGTGATAATATTTTCGTGTGTTAATCTCTCATGGCCTTTTATGTCGACGTATTTATGGGTGGTTTGGTGTACCGGACAATATTGGAACGTATCCATCCAAGTTCAAAAAAGTTCAAATGGGAGGAAGGACAAAATGGGAATTGCTCCATGCGCTGCAAGTTCTTTTGAAAATTTATGGAACGAAAAAAAATGGTTTTCAAATTTTTTTGAAGGTGTTCTGGAATAAGGTGGAGGACATGAAAAAATGGCAGTTGAATTTGGCTTCAGCGGGTCAATCTGACACCTGGTAACGTATTCTTATCATCTGAAAATGAAAACTGGAAAATTCATATTTTGAAAAATAAAATTAGAGTCAGATGAAAAAAAAAAGTCTTGTAAAGGCTTACGCCGGCCAAAGCGCTTTTTAGGTTGAGAAGAATCCAATTTTTTTGATGAAAAACACTTTCCATGTGGAGAACCACAACGGACGACTTTAATACGTTCTTTTTTGTGTTTGAAAATCAAAATCGATCAGGATTAGTTGAAAAACACAATCATTAGGGGCCGCAATGGGTGATAATATTTTCGTGTGTTTATCTCTCATGGCCTTTTATGTCGACGTATTTATGGGTGGTTCGGTGTACCGGACAATATTGGAACGTATCCATCCAAGTTCAAAAAAGTTCAAATGGGAGGGAGGACAAAATGGGAATTGCTCCATACGCTGCAAGTTGTTTTGAAAATTCATGGAAGGAAAAAAAATGGTTTTCAAATTTTTTTGAAGGTGTTCTGGAATAAGGTGGGGGACATGAAAAAATGGCAGTTGAATTTGGCTTCAGCGGGTCAATCGGACACCTGGAAACGTATTCTTATCATCTGGAAATGAAAACTGGGAAATTCATATTTTGAAAAATAAAATTAGAGTCAGAAGTAAGAAAAATGTCTTGTAAAGGCTTACGCCGGCCAAAACGCTTTTTCGGTTGAGAAAAATTCAATTTTCTTGATGATAAACACTTTCCATGCGGAAAACCACAACGGACGACTTTGATACGTTCTTTTTTGAATTTGAAAATAAAAATCGATCAGGATTGATTGAAAAACACAATCATTAGGGGCCGCAAGCGGTGATAATATTTTCGTGTGTTTATCTCTCATGGCCTTCTATGTCGACGTATTTATGGGTGGTTCGGTGTACCGGACAATATTGGAACGTATCCATCCAAGTTCAAAAAAGTTCAAATGGGAGGAAGGACAAAATGGAAATTTGCTCCATGCGCTGCAAGTTGTTTTGAAAATTTATGGAACGAAAAAAAATGGTTTTCAATTTTTTTGAAGGTGTTCTGGAATAAGGTGGGGGACATGGAAAAATGGCAGTTTAATTTGGCTTCAGCGGGTCAATCTGACACCTGGAAACGTATTCTTTTCATCTGGAAATGAAAACTGGAAAATTCATATTTTGAAAAATAAAATTAGAGTCAGAAGTAAGAAAAATGTCTTGTAAAGGCTTACGCCGGCCAAAGCGCTTTTTAGGTTGAGAAAGATTCAATTTTTTTGATAAAAAACACTTTCCTTGTGGAGAACCACAACGGACGACTTTAATACGTTCTTTTTTGTGTTTGAAAATCAAAATCGATCAGGATTAATTGAAAAACACAATGATTAGGGGCCGCAATGGGTGATAATATTTTCGTGTGTTTATCTCTCATGGCCTTTTATGTCGACGTATTTATGTGTGGTTCGGTGTACCGGACAATATTGGAACGTATCCATCCAAGTTCAAAAAAGTTCAAATGGGAGGCAGGACAAAATGGGAATTGCTCCATACGCTGCAAGTTCTTTTGAAGATTTATGGAACGAAAAAAAATGGTTTTCAAATTTTGTTGAAGGTGTTCTGGAATAAGGTGGGGGACATGAAAAAATCGCAGTTGAATTTGGCTTCAGCGGGTCAATCTGACACCTGGAAACGTATTCTAATCATCTGGAAATGAGAACTGGAAAATTCATATTTTGAAAAATAAAATTAGAGTCAGATGAAAGAAAAATGTCTTGTAGAGGCTTACGCCGGCCAAAGCGCTTTTTCGGTTAAGAAAAATTCAATTTTTTTGATGAAAAACACGTTCTATGCGGAGAACCACAACGGACGACTTCGATCTTTGATACGTTCTTTTTTGTGTTTGAAAATCAAAATCGATCAGGATTAATTGAAAAACACAATCATTAGGGGCCGCAAGCGGTGATAATATTTTCGTGTGTTTATCTCTCATGGCCTTCTATGTCGACGTATTTATGGGTGGTTCGGTGTACCGGACAATATTGGAACGTATCCATCCAAGTTCAAAAAAGTTCAAATGGGAGGAAGGACAAAATGGGAATTGCTCCATACGCCGCAAGTTCTTTTGAAGATTCATGGAACGAAAAAAAATGGTTTTCAAATTTTGTTGAAGGTGTTCTGGAATAAGGTGGGGGACATGAAAAAATCGCAGTTGAATTTGGCTTCAGCGGGTCAATCTGACACCTGGAAACGTATTCTAATCATCTGGAAATGAGAACTGGAAAATTCATATTTTGAAAAATAAAATTAGAGTCAGATGAAAGAAAAATGTCTTGTAGAGGCTTACGCCGGCCAAAGCGCTTTTTCGGTTAAGAAAAATTCAATTTTTTTGATGAAAAACACGTTCTATGCGGAGAACCACAACGGACGACTTCGATCTTTGATACGTTCTTTTTTGTGTTTGAAAATCAAAATCGATCAGGATTAATTGAAAAACACAATCATTAGGGGCCGCAAGCGGTGATAATATTTTCGTGTGTTTATCTCTCATGGCCTTCTATGTCGACGTATTTATGGGTGGTTCGGTGTACCGGACAATATTGGAACGTATCCATCCAAGTTCAAAAAAGTTCAAATGGGAGGAAGGACAAAATGGGAATTGCTCCATACGCCGCAAGTTCTTTTGAAGATTCATGGAACGAAAAAAAATGGTTTTCAAATTTTGTTGAAGGTGTTCTGGAATAAGGTGGGGGACATGAAAAAATTGCAGTTGAATTTGGCTTCAGCGGGTCAATCTGACACCTGGAAACGTGTTCTAATCATCTAAGATGAAAACTGGGAAATTCATATTTTGAAAAAGAAAATTAGAGTCAGAAGTAAGAAAAATGTCTTGTAAAGGCTTACGGCGGCCAAAACGCTTTTTAGGTTGAGAAAGATTCAATTTTTTTGATAAAAAACACTTTCCTTGTGGAGAACCACAACGGACGACTTTAATACGTTCTTTTTTGTGTTTGAAAATCAAAATCGATCAGGATTAATTGAAAAACACAATGATTAGGAGCCGCAATGGGTGATAATATTTTCGTGTGTTTATCTCTCATGGCCTTTTATGTCGACGTATTTATGGGTGGTTCGGTGTACCGGACAATATTGGAACGTATCCATCCCAGTTCAAAAAAGTTCAAATGAGAGGCAGGACAAAATGGGAATTGCTCCATACGCTGCAAGTTCTTTTGAAGATTTATGGAACGAAAAAAAATGGTTTTCAAATTTTGTTGAAGGTGTTCTGGAATAAGGTGGGGGACATGAAAAAATCGCAGTTGAATTTGGCTTCAGCGGGTCAATCTGACACCTGGAAACGTACCTATTCTAATCATCTGGAAATGAGAACTGGAAAATTCATATTTTGAAAAATAAAATTAGAGTCAGATGAAAGAAAAATGTCTTGTAGAGGCTTACGCCGGCCAAAGCGCTTTTTCGGTTAAGAAAAATTCAATTTTTTTGATGAAAAACACGTTCTATGCGGAGAACCACAACGGACGACTTCGATCTTTGATACGTTCTTTTTTGTGTTTGAAAATCAAAATCGATCAGGATTAATTGAAAAACACAATCATTAGGGGCCGCAAGCGGTGATAATATTTTCGTGTGTTTATCTCTCATGGCCTTCTATGTCGACGTATTTATGGGTGGTTCGGTGTACCGGACAATATTGGAACGTATCCATCCAAGTTCAAAAAAGTTCAAATGGGAGGAAGGACAAAATGGGAATTGCTCCATACGCCGCAAGTTCTTTTGAAGATTCATGGAACGAAAAAAAATGGTTTTCAAATTTTGTTGAAGGTGTTCTGGAATAAGGTGGGGGACATGAAAAAATTGCAGTTGAATTTGGCTTCAGCGGGTCAATCTGACACCTGGAAACGTGTTCTAATCATCTAAGATGAAAACTGGGAAATTCATATTTTGAAAAAGAAAATTAGAGTCAGAAGTAAGAAAAATGTCTTGTAAAGGCTTACGGCGGCCAAAACGCTTTTTAGGTTGAGAAAGATTCAATTTTTTTGATAAAAAACACTTTCCTTGTGGAGAACCACAACGGACGACTTTAATACGTTCTTTTTTGTGTTTGAAAATCAAAATCGATCAGGATTAATTGAAAAACACAATGATTAGGAGCCGCAATGGGTGATAATATTTTCGTGTGTTTATCTCTCATGGCCTTTTATGTCGACGTATTTATGGGTGGTTCGGTGTACCGGACAATATTGGAACGTATCCATCCCAGTTCAAAAAAGTTCAAATGAGAGGCAGGACAAAATGGGAATTGCTCCATACGCTGCAAGTTCTTTTGAAGATTTATGGAACGAAAAAAAATGGTTTTCAAATTTTGTTGAAGGTGTTCTGGAATAAGGTGGGGGACATGAAAAAATCGCAGTTGAATTTGGCTTCAGCGGGTCAATCTGACACCTGGAAACGTACCTATTCTAATCATCTGGAAATGAGAACTGGAAAATTCATATTTTGAAAAATAAAATTAGAGTCAGATGAAAGAAAAATGTCTTGTAGAGGCTTACGCCGGCCAAAGCGCTTTTTCGGTTAAGAAAAATTCAATTTTTTTGATGAAAAACACGTTCTATGCGGAGAACCACAACGGACGACTTCGATCTTTGATACGTTCTTTTTTGTGTTTGAAAATCAAAATCGATCAGGATTAATTGAAAAACACAATCATTAGGGGCCGCAAGCGGTGATAATATTTTCGTGTGTTTATCTCTCATGGCCTTCTATGTCGACGTATTTATGGGTGGTTCGGTGTACCGGACAATATTGGAACGTATCCATCCAAGTTCAAAAAAGTTCAAATGGGAGGAAGGACAAAATGGAAATTGCTCCATGCGTTGCAAGTTGTTTTGAAAATTTATGGAACGAAAAAAAATGGTTTTCAAATTTTTTTGAAGGTGTTCTGGAATAAGGTGGGGGACATGAAAAAATGGCAGTTGAATTTGGCTTCAGCGGGTCAATCTGACACCTGGAAACGTATTCTTATCATCTGGAAATGAAAACTGGAAAATTCATATTTTGAAAAATAAAATTAGAGTCAGATGAAAAAAAAAAGTCTTGTAAAGGCTTACGCCGGCCAAAGCGCTTTTTAGGTTGAGAAGAATTCAATTTTTTTGATGAAAAACACTTTCCATGTGGAGAACCACAACGGACGACTTTGATACATTCTTTCTTGTGTTTGAAAATCAAAATCGATCAGGATTAGTTGAAAAACACAATCATTAGGGGCCGCAATGGGTGATAATATTTTCGTGTGTTTATCTCTCATGGCCTTTTATGTCGACGTATTTATGGGTGGTTCGGTGTACCGGACAATATTGGAACGTATCCATCCAAGTTCAAAAAAGTTCAAATGGGAGGAAGGACAAAATGGGAATTGCTCCATACGCTGCAAGTTCTTTTGAAGATTCATGGAACGAAAAAAAATGGTTTTCAAATTTTGTTGAAGGTGTTCTGGAATAAGGTGGGGGACATGAAAAAATCGCAGTTGAATTTGGCTTCAGTGGGTCAATCTGACACCTGGAAACGTGTTCTAATCATCTAGAAATGAAAACTGGGAAATTCATATTTTGAAAAATAAAATTAGAGTCAGAAGTAAGAAAAATGTCTTGTAAAGGCTTACGCCGGCCAAAACGCTTTTTCAGTTGAGAAAAATTCAATTTTCTTGATGATAAACACTTTCCATGCGGAAAACCACAACGGACGACTTTAATACGTTCTTTTTTGTGTTTGAAAATCAAAATCGATCAGGATTAATTGAAAAACACAATCATTAGGGGCCGAAATGGGTGATAATATTTTCGTGTGTTTATCTCTCATGGCCTTTTATGTCGACGTATTTATGGGTGGTTCGGTGTACCGGACAATATTGGAACGTATCCATCCAAGTTCAAAAAAGTTCAAATGGGAGGAAGGACAAAATGGGAATTGCTCCATACGCTGCAAGTTCTTTTGAAGATTTATGGAACGAAAAAAAATGGTTTTCAAATTTTGTTGAAGGTGTTCTGGAATAAGGTGGGGGACATGAAAAAGTCGCAGTTGAATTTGGCTTCAGCGGGTCAATCTGACACCTGGAAACGTATTCTAATCATCTGGAAATGAGAACTGGAAAATTCATATTTTGAAAAATAAAATTAGAGTCAGATGAAAGAAAAATGTCTTGTAAAGGCTTACGCCGGCCAAAGCGCTTTTTCGGTTAAGAAAAATTCAATTTTTTTGATGAAAAACACGTTCCATGCGGAGAACCACAACGGACGACTTCGATCTTTGATACGTTCTTTTTTGTGTTTGAAAATCAAAATCGATCAGGATTAATTGAAAAACACAATCATTAGGGGCCGCAAGCGGTGATAATATTTTCGTGTGTTTATCTCTCATGGCCTTTTATGTCGACGTATTTATGTGTGGTTCGGTGTACCGGACAATATTGGAACGTATCCATCCAAGTTCAAAAAAGTTCAAATGGGAGGAAGGACAAAATGGGAATTGCTCCATACGCTGCAAGTTCTTTTGAAGATTCATGGAACGAAAAAAAATGGTTTTCAAATTTTGTTGAAGGTGTTCTGGAATAAGGTGGGGGACATGAAAAAATCGCAGTTGAATTTGGCTTCAGTGGGTCAATCTGACACCTGGAAACGTGTTCTAATCACCTAGAAATGAAAACTGGGAAATTCATATTTTGAAAAATAAAATTAGAGTCAGAAGTAAGAAAAATGTCTTGTAAAGGCTTACGCCGGCCAAAACGCTTTTTCAGTTGAGAAAAATTCAATTTTCTTGATGATAAACACTTTCCATGCGTAAAACCACAACGGACGACTTTAATACGTTCTTTTTTGTGTTTGAAAATCAAAATCGATCAGGATTAATTGAAAAACACAATCATTAGGGGCCGAAATGGGTGATAATATTTTCGTGTGTTTATCTCTCATGGCCTTTTATGTCGACGTATTTATGGGTGGTTCGGTGTACCGGACAATATTGGAACGTATCCATCCAAGTTCAAAAAAGTTCAAATGGGAGGAAGGACAAAATGGGAATTGCTCCATACGCTGCAAGTTCTTTTGAAGATTTATGGAACGAAAAAAAATGGTTTTCAAATTTTGTTGAAGGTGTTCTGGAATAAGGTGGGGGACATGAAAAAGTCGCAGTTGAATTTGGCTTCAGCGGGTCAATCTGACACCTGGAAACGTATTCTAATCATCTGGAAATGAGAACTGGAAAATTCATATTTTGAAAAATAAAATTAGAGTCAGAAGTAAGAAAAATGTCTTGTAAAGGCTTACGCCGGCCAAAACGCTTTTTCAGTTGAGAAAAATTCAATTTTCTTGATGATAAACACTTTCCATGCGGAAAACCACAACGGACGACTCTAATACGTTCTTTTTTGTGTTTGAAAATCAAAATCGATCAGGATTAATTGAAAAACACAATCATTAGGGGCCGAAATCGGTGATAATATTTTCGTGTGTTTATCTCTCATGGCCTTTTATGTCGACGTATTTATGGGTGGTTCGGTGTACCGGACAATATTGGAACGTATCCATCCAAGTTCAAAAAAGTTCAAATGGGAGGAAGGACAAAATGGGAATTGCTCCATACGCTGCAAGTTCTTTTGAAGATTCATGGAACGAAAAAAAATGGTTTTCAAATTTTGTTGAAGGTGTTCTGGAATAAGGTGGGGGACATGAAAAAATCGCAGTTGAATTTGGCTTCAGCGGGTCAATCTGACACCTGGAAACGTGTTCTAATCATCTAGAAATGAAAACTGGGAAATTCATATTTTGAAAAAGAAAATTAGAGTCAGAAGTAAGAAAAATGTCTTGTTAAGGCTTACGCCGGCCAAAACGCTTTTTCGGTTGAGAAAAATTAAATTTTTTTGATGATAAACACTTTCCATGCGGAAAACCACAACGGACGACTTTAATACGTTCTTTTTTGTGTTTGAAAATCAAAATCGATCAGGATTAATTGAAAAACACAATCATTAGGGGCTGCAATGGATGATAATATTTTCGTGTGTTTATCTCTCATGGCCTTTTATGTCGACGTATTTATGGGTGGTTCGGTGTACCAGACAATGTTGTAACGTATCCATCCAAGTTCAAAAAATTTCGAATGGGAGGAAGGAAGAAGGAGGAATTGCTCCATGCGCTGCAAGCTCTTTTGAAGATTCGTGGAACGACTAATAATGGTTTTTAAATTTTTTTGCGGGTGTTTTGCAGGGGGTGTAGGGGACATAAAAAAATTGTCGTTGAATTTGGCTTCAGCGGGTCAAACCGACACCTGGAAACGTATTCTAATCACCCAGAGATGAAAACTCAAAAATTCATTTTTTGAAAGGTAAAATTAGAGTCAGATCGAAGAAAAATGTTTTGTGGAGGTTTACGCCGCCTAAAACGCTTTTTCGGTCAGAAACGATTTAATTTTTTTGATGAAAAACATTTTTCATGCTGAAAAGCACAACAGACAACTTGAATGCGTTCTGTGGAATGTTCCGGAATCAAAATCGATTAGGGTTCATCAGAAAACACAATCAGGAGGGGCTCCAAGCGGTGATGATATTTCCGTGTGTTTATCTCCTACGGATTTCTATGTTCACATTTCAATGAGTGCTTAGGATGCATCAGAAAATATGTTCAGAAACATTGGTGGGTAATACCCAAGTACCAATGTCGAGCACAAGTAGCGACGTCTGTCTGTCAGAGGGTTGAACTGCCGGTACCAGTCTAGCTCTTATACACCAACGCCATCCGATGACATTATTACGCACATACTCTTAGCCCGCTTCCTCACTTCACCTCATCATAGTCCTGGAAGAGGAGGCTTAAACACACATTCATCGTTCCGTGTATTATTATTATGTACCTATCTAATTGAAACACTGTAAGTAGTTTGTTTTCATGACAAAATTTGAAAAAGGTAGGTACCTACCTATTACTTTTTGAGTCCAATTTTTCACGCAGACACAATTTCGGTGAAAGATCACGGGTCGTTCGTTCCTCAATATGTTATATATGTGAAGAGCTTGAAATAAATGTAAAATACGATATTTGACGCAGCTTTCACCGGGCAATTCTTAGAAGCATTGAAAATTTGTTGCTAAACAGTAATAAACTCCTCAAAAGTATTTAAAACTTTCAGGGAGCTCCCCAAAAATATTCAGGACTTTCGAGGAGCTCCCCAAAAGTAACACTTCATTCGTTTATCTCTCGCAGTTAGGGTGAGGGCGCCACATTACGAGAAAATAAGCTTTCTCCCCAAAAGTCACTTTCTGTGGGATGGAAATTAGGGGAGCTCCCCAAAAGTCATTCTAACTCCCTAAAAGTACCTTTACATATTAGTATTCCTCTTCAAAAGTAGCTATCCATGTATATATACAATATCAATAGGAATAAGGTATATATTTAAGTTAACAAAAAAGTAAATTTATTGATCTATATAAAACTGAATTTATGAGTTTCGAATATGTCTAAAAACTTATTAGGAAAAAAAATTCAAGCATTGTTTAATCTGATTATTAATTTTATACACTTATATATATATATATATATACACACACTTTATATATATACGTTACTTTGCTCAAAGATGCGATCAGGTTTAGCAACAGATCAATTTCATCAATCAAACTCAAAATGAGTCAATCATTTGGAGACATAAATTAATGTTGCCCCTAACTGATGCCCTCGCTGATGCCGGAGGACTATTTTCATGAAATTCGGTCTTTTATTTCTTTGCATTTTCACTTTTAATCGAAAATCGTTTTTTGCGATGTCACTTACTCTAAATTGATTGCACCTGGCAATGAAATCAAGCTAAATTAAACGAGAGATCATTTTAGGTATAGTCCCCAAACTTTGGAAAATTTCTTTGATCGGTCATTTCGAGGTCACGACAAATATATATATTTTTTATTTTGGAGAAAAAAGAAAATGTTATTTTGTCAATGATGCGATCAGTTTTAGTAACAGATCAATTTCATCAATCAAAATCAAAATGTGTCAATCATTTGGAGACATAAATTAATGTTGCCTCTAACTGATGCCGGAGGACTATTTTCTTGAAATTCGGTCATTTTTTTCTTGCAATTTGCACTTTTAATCGAAAATCGTTTTTTACAATGCCACTTAGGTACTCTAAATTGATTGCACCCGGCAATTAAATCAAGCTAAATTGAACGAGAGATCATTTTAGGTATAGTCCCCAAACTTTGGAAAATTTCTCTGATCGGTCATTTCGAGGTCCCGACAAATATAAGTTTTTTTTATTTTGGGCAGAAAAAAAAGTCATTTTCCTCAAATATGCGATCAGGTTTAGTAACTGATGAATTTCAATAATCAAAATCAAAATGTGTCAATGATTTGGGGACATAAAGTTGTGTGGCCTCTAACTGATACCAGAGGACTATTTTCATGAAATTCGGTCTTTTATTTCTTTGCATTTTCACTTTTAATCGAAAATCGTTTTTTGCGATGTCACTTACTCTAAATTGATTGCACCTGGCAATGAAATCAAGCTAAATTAAACGAGAGATAATTTTAGGTATAGTCCCCAAACTTTGGAAAATTTCTCTGATCGGTCATTTCGAGGTCCCGAAAAATATAAGATTTTTTTTTATTTTTGGGGAGAAAAGAAAACGTTATTTTGCTCAAAGAAGCGATCAGGTTTAGTAACTGATGAATTTCAATAATCAAAATCAAAATGTGTCAATGATTTAAGGACATAAAAGAGTGTGGTTTCTAGCTCACGCCGGAGGACTATTTTCTTGAAATTCGGCCATTTATTTCTTTGCGTTGCTTGGTTGTTCAATTGTATCAGAAACCAGCAATTGTGCCCCTCTCGCCCGTCTGCTTCGAATTCGGCGAAAACCCGGAAAATTTCAGTCCCGTATCCGCTCCGAAACCACTTTCGGCTTCGTTAAAGAATACTTGGTTTTTTTCGTAAAGTCGGCCGAGAAAAACCGATGAAAAACGAGAAAATGGAAAACGTCGACTGAAATGTCCATCTCGGGCCCCAAACGGTCTACCGTTAAAGTTTTTCGAGAAAATTTCAAAATTTTGAATGTATCATTTTTAAAAAACGCCCATATCTCTTCAACGGTGCGTCCGAGTAAAATTTTCTTCACGTCAACTTGTTGTTCAATTGTAACGGGGAAACGTCTGGACCATTCGTTTTTCAAAAATCTCCAAGGCCGAATGAGCCGCAGGCAGCTTGGCGCTCCAGCGGCGTGTTACATTTCGGCCTGCAGTACCGAGTTGATTTTCCAAGAAAAGTCATTTTCATCGACAAAACTCAATGGTTCCGTGGCGCTGTCGAAAATGGAAGACGGGAGTGTTCGAATTGCAATTTTTCGTGGTCCATGTGTCGAGATATTTGCATAAACGCATTTGCCGCCCGTTTTTCGCAAAAAACCGTGGTAGCCGTGTAACCCGATTTCCAATCTAAATTTTGTTAGCCACAAAAAACGTCCCAAATGACGCAGGGAATCGTTTCCTAAGATGAATTTCCAAAAATTTCAAGGTCAGATCCACGATAGCCGATCAAGACCGGTCGGAATGGCTTTTTTGACATTGCAGACGCTTGTCCGTGAATAATTCGGCACGAAAGTAGCTATTGTGCCCCTCTCGTCCGTCTCCTTCGATTTCGGCGAAAACCCGGAAAATTTCCGTCCCAAATCGCCTCCGAAACCATTTTCGGCTTCGTAAAAGCGCACTTGGTTTTTTTCGTAAAGTCGGCCGAGAAAAAGCGATGAAAAACGAGAAAATGGAAAACGTCGACTGAAATGTCCATCTCGGGCCCCGAATGGTCCACCGTTAAAGTTTTTCGAGAAAATTTCAAAATTTTGAATGTATCATTTTTTAAAAAACGCCCATATCTCTTCAACGGTGCGTCCGAGTAAAATTTTCTTCACGTCAACTTGTTGTTCGATTGTAACGGGGAAACGTCTGGACCATTCGTTTTTAAAAAATCTCCAAGGCCGGATGAGCCGTAGGCAGCTTGGCGCTCCAGCGGCGTGTCACATTTCGGCCTGCAGTACCGAGTTGATTTTCCAAGAAAAGATTGCACCCGACAATTAAATCAAGCTAAATTAAACGATAGATCATTTTAGGTAGTTCCCAAACTTTGGAAAAAAAAATTTTGTGAAATTTTTCAGATCGGTCATTTTGAGGTCTTAGTGATGCAACCAGTTATACATTTTGTAGGTTGTACAGTTTCATTTTTTTTTATCGATCTACATTACGAGTATAAAACAGCATTCAATTTATCATCGTTTAGGTTGATTTCTGTATTTAGAGTGTCTTGTTAATGTATTCTACATCTAGTTTCAACATTGATCTCGAATCCGCATTTTAGCCGGGTTTTGAACTAGTCACGCCACCGAAAAGACCGTTCCATCACCAAGTTTACTTTTTAACAAAAAAACACTATTGTCATATACGTAATAAGGTAACAATTTCCTCTAAAGAGGAAAAAACCGAAAAGCCAGAAAAGGAACAAAAAAAAAGAAAGTCCCCAAACAGACCGATCTATCTTGAGGCCCCGGACTGACCAACCTACATATATATATATATATATATATATATATATATGTATATATATATATATATATATATATATATATGTATATATATATATATATATATGTAGGTATAATATGATTCAAATTTGAATTTTTTTTTTTTTTTTTTTTTACCTATCTGGTTATTTATTATTTATTATTATATAAATGTATATAAATACAAATATATTATTATATTGAAATTTTTGCAACTTGCAATTTTTTGTACATTTTTCAGATTTACATTTTTGCATAGGGCATAGGTATTAATTTCTGAGGACGTTGGCCCAATTATTGGGAATTGGTACCTAATCCTCTACTATGGATTTGGATCAGAAGCACTTTTAAAAATTTGCAGCTTGCAAAAGGCCCGCTGTAATTGTTTAATATGTTTGTCGAGTAAATATAATTTGCTCGATAATTTGGTTGAAGTTTGACTATAGTTTGCCTTTTGTATTTAAATATGCCGCGCATGGCATGGCCTTGCAACGGCCATTTCAGGCTTGCAACCGCCGGAAAGTAGGTCCAATTTGAAACAAGTAGCGAAGTCTTCACGGGCATGTTTTAATTTTCCCATCAGGTAGTCCTCCCTCCCGAAGGGACGCCTTAAGCTAAAAATTTTCATAGGTTCTTGGATACGCCAGGAAAGTTTTGTGTCGCTCACAACAGATTTTTTTCTGTGTGAAATGAATTCAGATAATATTCTTATCTGGTTCACTGGAAATAAGCCCAGGACTCAAGATTTTAACATAAATTCAAGTGTGGACCTGATTTTTGCATCATTTCTAGGTCCACAATTGAATTTATGTTGAAATCTTGAGTAAATTTTTGGAAACTTCAGGTGTGAATGTAAAATTTACTCTTACAGGCCGCTCTTGTAATGGATTTTTGATTATGGAAAAGCTAGTTCCGAAAAGGGGGAAAACTGGAAACGTGTATAGCCGGTTGCCTGCCGCGACGTATACCATCTTAATTGGTCGAGTAATTGGTATGTTACCATATCACCCTCCTATACCTACTCAATGAAAAATAGGCAACCTATAATAGGCCAACCAAATCTATTTCTATCAATAAATATAGGTATATCTGCGTCTACACCTCTAGATAATTTATCGAGGTAATGAGTTACCTACCTACCTACCTACTTACCTACCTACCTGCCTGCCTACCTACCTGCCTGCCTGCCTGCCTGCCTGCCTGCCTGCCTGCCTACCTACCTACCTAAATACCTACCTACCTACCTTCCTACCTATTACCTACTATAATTTGTACCTACTAGGCATACTTAGGTAAGTACTTACTATTTGACTTCCATAAATAAGTTACCTACCTATTATAAATAGGTACCTACCTATTAAATTTTAGCTTATTTTATTATTACGTCGTAGGCAGGTATGTGATGAAATTGGAGCAAAATCGGTCCAAATAGCTGTAAAAAGTTTGCCAAGAAAATTATTTGAGATACCTACTATGTCCTTTTTATTTGGGCCCAGTTGCTCAGTCCGAGTTTAACTTTAAACTTGGTTTGGTTACTGTGGAAATAATTGTTGCAACAATCAAATCTATGACAACCAAACCAAGTTTAAAGTTAAACTCGAACTGAGCAACTGGGCCCAAGTAATTTAAACTTTCCACAAATAATTTTGTGTATATTGTGTTGCATAATCTGAAAACCCCACGAGTGTAGATTGTGGTGTAGATTCCGCCCAACGCAGTTTCCGTCGAACGTAGATTCCGCCCAACGCAGTTTCCGTCGAACGCATGGTACCCTTCTATATAAGAAAAGTGTTCCGACAAAAAAATCGGAAGTAGAACTTTGGACCATATTTCAATTTTCGACCGGACATAATGCACAGGTTGTTCAATTGAATCATTCAATTTGTTCTGTGGCTTGACTTGTTAGATAGAATTAGCGCTTGGTTAAAAGAAAAATTTCAGAGCCGGACTTTTTTTAGACCTTTCTGCCGAAAATGAATTTGAATTAATTCAGTCTTACAATTCGTAGATTTTGTCCGGTCGAAAATTAAAATGAGGTCGAGTCGAGTTCGTGTCGCCTGGCCGTCAAGACGAAACCCGAATGCCATGAAACTTGAAAGGGGGCCGTGCGGTTTTAATGTGTAAACAGCGGTAAAATGTCTCCGCCGTCCCCCGAGTCGCATTTCCACGCATGACGGGTCAATTTTTCAAAACCAAATCAGCGAATGATTGGGGTGGGTTTGTTTTTGTTTTTTTGGAGCATGGTGGGTAGGTACCCGATGAAAAATGTAGATGGTACTGAAAGATAGAATGAGCCAAGTCAGAATGGTTGTTGTCTGTTGTTCATTTTAGACAGCCTACGGAGATAATTCAAGATACAAAAGGAATGATCTGCTTGTGATTTAGAAAGAAAATGCGTACTTACTTGAGTTATCACTTATTGTAATCAGAAAAGCACTAGCAGGAGATATCCATAAATAGTGGACATCATTATTCCTCGTGTAGGTACTTTTAAAATATGGTGTGTTAAAAGTAATCAATGTACTAGTTTCAAAATTCAATATGGTAATATTTCTTTATTACAAGAAATGATGTATTATACCAGCTATAACATATAAACAGGTGGGTACATTAATGCTCTATAACTACTATTTCATTATAAGTACAATAATTATTAGATATATACCTATAGGTACCTAATAATAACTAAAGACCTAGGTTCAGTACCTATTTATAACAAAGCAAAAAAAAGCGTCGATGGATATTATCATTATTCCACATATTATCATTATTATTATTCTTTATTTTGACAGTGACACTACTTCTGACAAATGTCAAGCTCGGTACATAAAGAAGAATAGTTGCTTATGATGTAAGTGTTGAAAGTGACAGATTTTGTTTTGTGAAGAAGAGGATCCAAAATAAGACACTTTTAACATGAACATTTGCAATATTCTATCTACAACGGTTTTTGAAATGTTTGGTAAATGCCAAAATGCAATGATAGGTAAATACAACAAAACTATCAATAATAATACGTCGCCCATGACGACGTGTTATGTTAAAAGTGACATCCACGGGCATTATTTCACGCTCGTTGTACATAATAGAATATTATATACCAAGGTTGAGAAAGTATTATTATAGCTTCAGCGCCTTATATCCCTCAGCTGCGCCTCGGGATCTAAACTGATCTTTCTCTGGGCTTTCCACTGATGTGTCGCCGATGTCTGTACCTGGCCCCATAAGCCAAAAAATCTGCCTCAAAGTCCAGCAAACACAATAATCGGAATTCATAACGAAAGCCCAGAGAAATAGGATTTTTTTTCATCTGAAGTATTTTGTTTTGTCGGTCATGAATTTTCGAATTCTTGTGACTCGCCCGATTCAAATTGCATTTTCTTAGAAACTTGAGCACCTACAAGCATCGGCGCCCCCTCAAAAGGAAGCTAAAAGATAAGACTTCCCCCCAATTGAAACAATTTTTTTGTTGCCTTGATATTTTTTGAGAAAATCGCGCTGGATTGTTTTAGCTGGGACACCTGTATGTTATAGCTGTATAATACATCATTTCTTGTGATAAAGAAATATCACTATATTAAATTTTGAAATTAGAACATTGAAATCTTTTAACACACCATATTTCAAAAGTACCTACACAAGGAATAATGATGTCCACTATTTCTGGATACCTCCTGCTAGTGCTTTTCTGATTACAATAAGTGATAACTCAAGTAAGTACGCATTTTCTTTCTAAATCACAAGCAGATCATTTCTTTTGTATCTTGAATTATATCCGTAAGCTGTCTAAAATAAACAACAAACAACAACCATTCTGACTTGGCTCATTCTATCTTTCAGTACTATCTACATTTTTCATCGGGTACCCACCATGCTCCAAAAAAACAAAAACAAACCCACCCTAATCATTCGCTGATTTGGTTTTGAAAAATTGACCTGTCATGCGTGGAAATGCGACTCGGGGGACGGCAGAGACATTTTACCGCTGTTTACACATTAAAACCGCACGGCCCTCTTTCAAATTTCATGGCATTCGGGTTTCGTCTTGACGGCCAGGCGACACGAACTCGACTTCATTTTAATTTTCGACCGGACATAATCTACGAATTGTAAGACTGAATCAATTCAAATTCATTTTCTGCAGAAAGGTCTAAAAAAAGTCCGGCTCTGAAATTTTTCTTTTAACCAAGCGCTAATTCTATCTAACAAAGTCAAGCCACAGAACAAATTGAATGATTCAATTGAACAACCTGTGCATTATGTCCGGTCGAAAATTAAAATATGGTCCAAAGTTCTACTTCCGATATTTTTGTCGGAACACTTTTCTTATAGCATTATTCATCGACTTTTCGATCCCGATAACAGTTTTTCAGAACAGCGGTCAGAAAAGTTTTTTTCAACAAATAACACGGAGGCACATTTTTTCCTACATTGGCCCTTTTAATTCACTTACCACGGATTCCACCAAAAAATTCAATCAAACTTTCATAACCAAACACACAAAGCCACATACAGGGTGGCCCAACGAAAACAGAACAGAGGGGTTTTCGGGCATTTCACCTCGTTTTTTTTAAAAAAAGCTCGAACAGGTCGATTTTTATATTGAGGGGGACATCTGAAACATACATTGACGGATTTCTATCTTCAGCCCCCTCACCCCCACCCGCCACAACTTCGAAGTTTCAAATGACACCACCCACTTTGCGATACATCAAATTGAAGAGAATTAAATTCTCTTTCTGAAAAAATATTTGTATAATATTCAACCCCACCCCCCTTCTTCCTAAAATTGTCAGAGTTTATGATGTAATATTTTTGATCTCTTGATTCTCTTCAGTACAGTCAACGTCATGCTACACAGCATTGTGTAAAAAGTGCGACCCAAATTCACCCTTTCACTCCCCCACCTCAACTTAAAAATCTAAAATGACACTACCTACTTTGTGATACATCAAATCGAAGAGAATTGAATTCGCTTCCTGAATAAAATATTTTCAGAATTTTCGAAAAGCCCCCTTTCCTCCTAAAATACTCCGAATGTTCAATTTATCAGGAGAGGGGTTGAAAATTTCAAAAAAAATGTTTTCAGAAAGAGAAATCAATTTCCTTTTATACGATGTATCACAAAGTAGGTAGTGTCTGTTAAGTTTTGAAATTGGGGGGGGGGGGAGAGGAGAGGGGTGAATTTGGGTAACACTTTTCTCCACCGAAAATTTTCTCCATAGATGCTATTTAGGATGACGCTGATCAAATTGAAGAGAATTGAGGGGTCAAGGATATAAAATGGGACAGTCAGAGAAATTTAGGAAGATGGGGAGGAAGATGGGGGGTGGGGTTGAAAATTTTGAAAATATTTTTTTCAGGAAAAGAATTTGATTTTCTTTGATTAGATGTATCGCAAAGTAGATGGTGTCATTTAAAATTCTAAAGTTGAGGTGGGTAGGGGTGAGGGGGATGAAGATAGAAATTTGCCAATGTATGTTGCAGATGTCCCCCTCGATATAAAAATCGACCTGTCTGAGGGTTTTCCGAAAAAATGATGTGAAATGCCCGAAAACCCCTCTGTTCTGTTTTCGTTGGGCCACACTGTATAATTATCATCATGGTGATGGTGAGCAATGGACAAAAAAAATTCTCTTGTGGATCCTGACTTCCCTAGAAGACCGCTATCTGCCTTTGGTCCATGTAAAGTCAATCATGATACGGATTCACTCTGTATAATAAAATGATAATAATAGTAATAGAAACATGATTGTATTCATATTTTACAGCTGTATACTACATCATTTCTTATGATATATAATAAAGAAGTATCACTGTACTGAATTTTGAAACTATGACATGGATTACTTTCAACACACCATTCCTAAATTAGGTACACGAGGAATAATTATGTTCACAATTTTTGGAACCCTCTGCTAGTGTTTTTTTCTTGTTAAAATAAGTGATGGCTCTAGTAAGAAGGTATTTTTCCTCTGAATCACAAGCAGTTCATTTCGTTCATAGTTCCATATTAACCACGTTCCACGTAGTTCCTTACAGGCTCTGTGCTTTCTTCAAAAGCTTCCGTTGTAAATTATCTCCGTAAATCTCTAAAATAAACAACAGATGAGAGCCATTATCATTTGGGCATTCTATTTCTAAGTATTGAACTACATTCATTGGTACCGACCTCGCTCCAGGAAACGAAAACAAACTCCAATCATTCACTGATTTGGCTTTGGCACAATGTCAGACACGCTGAACAAGACTGTTTCGAAATAAACCAACTTGTGGTACCCGAATACAGGGCAGTTGATGAATCCTCTTGTCATGCGTTGCAGTATGTATAATCTGTTTCGGTCCTTATCGATTTTAAAAGCATGAGGCCCTAAAATCGATACATTATATGGAAGGTGCACTTTGTACTGGTTGAAAACAAACCTTTTGGATGTTTGCTTGTTTATTCAAGCACGTCACACCACGACAGCTGGACGTGGGCTCTTCTGTGTGCTTCACTGCGTCTTTGCTACTTTTACTACTTTTAGTTTTTCAGTTTTTAGAAGGAATTTGTTTGGAAAAAGCACAGCCTAACCTACAAATTTGACAAATGTCACTGGCGATAGGAAATGTCATACAGCGCCAAGAGCGGTTCGTTCGTTTGTACTTCGCCAAGGCAGAAACAGCGCAGAAAATTATGCCCGCCAACTTGGATTTCAATTGAGTTGGCGCTTGCGCATAACGAGGCTCCTGCTTATCATGTTGGGGTCAAGTTCGAATAGCAAGCTAGCCATATAGCTACTTTATAAGTATATGATATATGACACTTATGATTTAT